>VWYI01008139.1:686-54060 GCA_013399455.1 Anthoscopus minutus | reverse complement strand
GATTCATGGGCCATATCTGCTTAGTCATATTAGCACATTTGCAGAACTTTCATTTCACTTTTAAGTTTCTAACTGAGCTCAAATTCCTCAAACTTTGTCCTGCAGTTTTACTGGTAAGTGAAAGTTGGTTTCATGGGGGATGGAAGGTTTGGCTTTTCTCTAGGTTTAGGAGGACCTTATTTATTTTAAGCACAAGGAATATTTTTCCTAGTCTTTCAGTAGATGATTAAGTGATCAGGGAAAGGTCTTACCCTACCTTTTCCTTAGTCCTCTGCCATTTATCTGGGCAGGGAGAGTAGTGAAATCTTTTGCCGGTATTTGAGAGCCAAATGTTGGCTTGGATTAACACACCATTTCCCCACTATCTTGGTTACCTGGTACTCCAAGGCCAACTCCATTGCTGTGCATAACGAGCAAATATGAAAGGGTGAAGCAACAATGCCAAAAGTATTCAAAACATTTTTGAACAACTAATTTAATAATGCATTGATGTTTTTATTATTCTGAGTGGCTGTTGCACATGCAGAATAATCTTGAAGCAAGGATAGCAAAACCTGCAATGAGCTTCTATACATCAGGAAATTATTACTAGTTTTCATAGTAAAATAATGATTGAAGAGCATAGCTGGCATAAACATAATGGCCATTAGGGAATACATTTCTGTAAACATTTCCCGAGGGAAGTTTGAGAGAGCCGCAGTAAAACCAAGAAGCAACTGCTTTTAAAACTAGTCACAGGAAATCATAACTGGTACGGCTGATAATAGAATATCTGGTCGCAGGAAAAATATTGGCAGATTTATAATTGCCTAAAAATCCAGAGATTTCAGTGTATAAAATGCATTGGAAGTTATTTCCAATGTAACTATACTGCAGTGTAATTAAGTAGTTTTTGACTGGAGAGCTTTTCAATCTGGATAAGTATGTTGTTACAGGAGTAACTTCACTTGCAATTTCTTGTAAAACATTATCCAGAGACATGCAAAATAGTAAGAAGGCACCCATTTCTTCCAAAAGGCATCAGAATAACCTTTTGACATACACTTTGTTTTTCAGAAGAGAGTTTTCAGATATGCTGAGGTGCTAAATGCTCTGGATTTCAGGAGCACTTAATAACCTGAAGCATTTTGGAAAGTCCAAGCCTGAGGGCTCAGGGAATGTTTAATATGAAATACATATAAAGCTCACCCTATTTCTATGTGCACTAGTATGAAATGCACCAGCAAGACAAAAAGATGTCGAAAGAATCAGGGAGCTTTCTTCCATGCCTGTAGGAGCAATTATTGTGTTCCTGCTGATGAGTGGTCCTCTAGGCACTGGATTCCCCCTCTTGAAGATGTCATTAAAGCTATAGTGGCTCTGAAGAACTGTTAATTTCTGTAGTTCAGTTGCAAATATATTGTGAGGAGACAATTCAGGGAAGAGAGGATTGTTTATCATAGTGAATACTACTTGACTTAAATTACATAGTCTGCATTTATATTCACAGCAAATAGATATTTTCAAATCTGTTTTCCTACAGACAATTTGTAGAGAAAACTTCTTTTTATCATTGTTAAATGAGTGCTGTGAGGAATAAAAATTTGAGACTCACTTGAACCCATGATGAAATTTTTATTAAAGACTAATGAGGTGGTATTTTTTGTTAGCTGCAGTCCTTAAAATCAGTCTAACTGGTTTCTATATTATTGCTCTGGAGAAAAAAATTAAAAATCTCTTTTAACTTTATGGTTGTTTAATTCCAGATTCAGTAAAATTATAGGAAACTGTATCTTTCTTTCCAAGCCCTAACTTGCATGCATATATTTTAGGTTCAGTTCTCTGAAAGCATACTTTTTGCTTTTGTTTTATTGTCACAAACTAACATCATTTTGTGCTCTGCTGTTAAGGAAGAAGATTTGGCTTCAGAGTCACTGATAGATATGAATTTACTTCTGTCTGCTTTCTCAGGTATAGAGCAATAAATCTTTCCTGAGAATCAATCAACTCTGTACTGGACCAGAGAAGCTGTTTGTTTAAACAAGGGTCCTATACTCTTTACATTCTCCAATTTGAGACGGCAGATGGAAAAAAAAAATTACATTAAAATTAAACTGTGCTCTTTGAGACAGCAAGTTTATGCTACCCTATTCTTTATGGTAAAATTTATTGAGTTGCAACTTATTCCTTCAACATTCTCACTGGATTTGAAATAGTTTTAACTACTGGTAGTTGCTAGATTGCTGTTTTAGGTCTTAGAAGTAATTCCTTAATGCTCTCCTGCACTGAGCTTTAATTTATTGTCATAAAATGTATCATCTAGGAGTACCTTTTCTATTGGCATTTAATATTTTCTTGCTTGCTAATGTGTAACTTTCAGGATCAATGCAATATTAATATTACCTATTCTACAGCTTCCTTGCTATCCTTAATCATCTTTAGTGTAGAAGCCATGGAAACTACTAGAAAGATGATTCTTAGCAAATGATATTAATATTGATGGTACAAAATTAAGTCCCAAAACGTATGACGGTGGTAGCAGAACTGAGTCTCTTTACCACACTTATGAAAGACAGGTTAAGTTTAACCATTAATTCCTTCTATAATCAATAAAACTTTAAAAATTAAACATCCATCTTTCCCATCAGCAGTTTCTGGGTCTTACCAAAGAAGACAGTTAGAGAAACTCAGTGCTGCTCTCACAGTGCAATTCTCAGTTTATTAATAAAGTTTATTTCTCTTTTCAGTGTAATTGTGGATGCTTCAGGCAAGTGAAAACTGTGGAATCTTTTCTGATATGACAATTTATTAAGAACAGAAAGTCAAGTTATTATCCTCTAGAGATCTAGTTTTAGTTGCACAGTGTAAGAGTAACTATGATAATTTTGTGGGGGGAAAACCAAAAAACTTAAAAACTTCAAGTGCTTTAGCCTTTTTATTATTTTATTTTTATTTTGTGGGGGGTTGTTTTTATTTTTTGTTTAAGAACTGCTTTCTCTCAAAGGTTTTAAAGTACTAAAGTGACACTTTTTTCAGTTTGAAAACTCCATACAAAAATGGACATTATACAAAAACTTCAGCTTAGTTATCCATGATTGCTTTAATATGCTATTTACAAGATTTTGTTCAATAAGCAAGCAGACTTTTTAGGGTTTTTTTAAATCCTGCAGGCGAAATGACAACAGTGCTGATATTTATGGATCTTGACTTTGCTCAAGTTGCCAGCATTTTATCCAAGAATATGTCTGCTGTTTATATCTGTTGCAGTGATGAATAGATTAAAAGGTACTTGAAATCATTATGAACTTGAAATTTAGAGCAGCAAGAAAACTGAAAACAGGGGAGAGGGGACGTGTATTTTTTTGGGGGATATTTAAAAGAGTGCACCGGTTTTTCTTTCTTTCCAAAGAGACCTTTGAGCCTCATATCAGTTGGAGAGGGTTATCTATTTTACAAGGAGTATAAACTATCTCTTTGCAGTGGAAGTTTATATTTGTTCTGGTTTGAGAGGAAAACCAGTGAGAGACTCCAAGTCAGACATACAATTTATTAGGAAAAGGAAAAAATAGAGAAAATAAAAAGAGAGAAAGAAACCTGCTGANTCTCAGGTTTTTATCCAGGTAGAAGGGCTTGGCTCCTCCCCCTGGATGGAGCATTTCCCAATGGGATGATGTAAGTTTATCAGCACACTCAATGGCCCATTATCAGAAAACCTCTCTGGAGGGAGGATGGGTAGTGGAAGAGATAAGGAAACTGCTCTTGCTGGTTTCTTATCAGTTGTCTTATCAACAGGAGATTACATCAGCCCCCCCATCCCAGTTCCAACAGATGGTGGTAGAATAACACACCTTTGATTACATTTTGCACTGCAACCTCTGACAATATTATTGAAGAATTGCTGAGGCAGCCACATGTATATAGGGCTCTCTACTAAGTAACAGCTACTCTTCCTCCTGTCTTACTTACTAGACTGAAAGAATAATTTTTCATAAAATCAATAACACTTTATCAAAAGAAGTATCACTTAAGTACGTGTTGTCTGTTATGTTGTCCTTACAGACATTTGACCTGTTTTGGTTTGAAGTTATTCGCCTTACCATTAGCTATTGTGGTGATTTAAAAGAGAAATAAAATGTTCTTCAGATATAGTGGATTAGGTATTGATTATTTTATAATTTTTTTTTCTGCTGCTTATTTGCTACGTCTGATGATTGCTGTATGCATGCTCTTGACCTACTGCAAACATGAATTTCTTAAATCTCATTCATTTTGGAGTACTGACAAATTGTGAATTTAAGTTCATATTTCACTTAATAGCAATTTGTTTGTGTTTACAGCCTCTTAATTGACTGTAGTGAAACTATTCTGACTTAGCCTTGGAAATGGAATGGGCATTCTCTGCATCAGTCCTGTTCTACCCAGCTTGCCTGGCCCATGTGCCAGACTGACCTGTGGCAATGACTTGCTCTGTTCTTGTGGACAAAGCAGTTTTGTTTTGACCACAGGAACTCTGATGTCCTGCTGATGAATATTTCTCCTTTTATGTCTGTTTTTTTCAGCAGGAGAATACCTTAACTGTCTTTGTTTTTAGAAGGCTGGAATTTGCATTTGGGCTCTTAGCCTTAGATCCTTCTCCTTATTTATTGCTTGAAAAAAGATTTTTAGAAATAATGCTTATAATCCACACTTGTATCCAGATATGGTTGACTGGCAATGTTCCCTAATATCAAATAATATCACAAGTCATTCAAATTTGACTGCAGGAATTTCTTTGTCCTTCATGTGTACCAACTCAATGTCCTAGGCTCATCATGGAATGAGTTATCCCTAAAAATGGCTTTCAGCCTAAAAGAAAACCACTTTTCTTGTGCTCTGTACTTACATATTCACATGTAAACTGTTCTACTAAAATCTGTTCAATATGGGTAGCTGGTAAAAATGAGCAGGCATACTATATAATTATACTTTATATAGTGCTTGCTCTACCTATAAGGACTAGGGAAAAAATACAGTTTTGTGATCATCACAACAGGGTCAGAGTAAGATTCTTTCTACATATTTGTTGTGAATTTTCAGATTCTGTAGGATCACTAAAGGAACTGTATTTCAGTTTATATGCTCACAATTACTTTTTGTAGACAAGGCCTCTATTTTTGTGAATATTATTAAAATAGTAGGATTATTTAGAGTGAGAGCAAATATTTGATAAATGAGTCCTTTTGAAGTTCAGGAGCAACATACAATAAGATGATGGAAACTTTAAAATAGAATTTAGTTCTTGCAAGAAATTGAAGTTGCAGATTTTTAAAATGTAGATTTTTAAAATGCAAAGTATCTACTTGTATCTAGTGTATGTTACTAAGCTGATGGATTCTTAGGCTTTGAAGAGCCATTTTCCAGTAGGATTAGATGAAGACTTTATTGCTATGGCAGTTCAGTGTTCCACAAAGATGTCTGGCATGTGTTATAGTAAGATGTCACTTTGGTGCACCTCTGTGTCATCGCATCTGAAGTGGGAATAAACCTGTGACAAAGGCATGAATGGTCTGCCCTTTTGCCTTCTTGTTCATTCAAATTGAAGAAGAAAGCAGGTGCTGAAGGACAGTAATTGCTTGTGTCTGTATGGTAATGAGGAGAATTTGTCTGCTTTGATACGTAACCTGACAAGGACAAGAGACTGTGCCAAGCACAGAAAAGGGCTTGTCCAATACAACCCAAAATGTGGCTACTGTGGCTAATTCTGGGGTTTCTGGCCTTGGCAGTATCCTTTATTTCAGTTATTTTTATTTATTTACGTATGCTTTTGTTAGCTACTCAGGCCGTGTGAGTTATGGCAGAATGCCTAGATTTCAGTCCTTTAATGTGGCAAGTTATGTGTCTCTTAGAGACAAATAGTCTGAGTGCTGGTCTCTCCCCTGGACATCCATTTACTCCTTTACTGCATCCTGACTACTTATAATGGCTATGTAAAAGACCATTATTAATGACAGATTAAAATATTTTGAAAATAATTTGTTCACAAATATCGTACTGTGTAGCTTAAGCTTCAGACTGTTTTTTTGTCTAGGTAACCTTCTTACATCCTTGAAATGTTGAAAATTTGGTGTCGTGGTGTCTGAAGCAAGATGAACTTTGCTTGCTGTCCTCAAATACGAGAGGCCTGTAGATAGGTATGCAGTGCAGGATATTCCTTGCTGTATGTAAAGCTACACATGCTTTGTACCAGAAGGAGATCAGCAGTTCTTAAGAATTATGCTTTTTATTGAGGCATATGCACCTCCATCTTCCTTTTCTCCTTCCCTCTTGAGTCAGAAGAAAGCTGTACAGTTTCTTGTTATTACAGATTGAAGGGAGAGAGAAAGAAGTAGCGTGTTCTAGGGTCATTACTGTCTTATTAATTTCTTAGCAATATTTTATTAAATTGCATTGAAATTTCTAGTGCTCTTCTCTGTCTTCATTGAACAGATACAACCAGGCTGTAGTAAGGCAGGACGGCTCTTCCCTTGACATATAGTTATGAAAAGCCTTTGAACCTGACTATAGTGTGTGTGATGATGCTGTTACAGTTCACTGCAGTGTTAGAATTATTTGAATAAGAGCAACAACAGAGCTTAGCACTGGAGTTCAGTAGGTTCTGTGACAAGACTCGGTTCCTTTCAGAGGAAGCCAGTCGCGGGCTCATTTCACTTATTTTGTTTTGCAAAATCAAAACAGTGTCCAAAAGAAATTAATTATATATAGTCTTCACCTACAGGCAATTATAAAGGTTTAAAGACTGTATATTTCTGGAACAGAAAGGCTGGACTGTAGGAGTCCTTAGGAGTTAGGAAATAAGTTTCCCAGCGACAAACTATTGTCTGACAATCTACCCTGTGGAGCCATTATTCTTTTTTTCTATCCACAATTTGGGCAACTCTTGGATAAAACACTGAGTTAAATATGCCCATCCATATATCTGTGTGAGACACAGATTTCCCTTACCTTTGTTACAGGCTAAGGCAGGTTTTTTTTATTCCCTTTACAAGATATTAACCTCTTGTACCACTATTATTAGGTACCCACATTGCCAGCTTTGCAGTTTTAGATTCTCTCTCATTGTATGAGTCTCTAAGAGACATGTTAAGGCTGTAACTTAATTTTCTCAGAAACTTATTGGGATCTAATTTCATGTACTGCTATTTGTTGTTATGGCAACAGTATAATGAGTTGAGCTGTATAAGGGTGGAAATATCACATACAGTTTCTGTTCAGGGTAAAAATGACAAAATGGCATTTCTATAACTGGTGTTCCAGAATAAACTGCTTCAGTGGGACTCATGAAGTTTTCCTTCCAGCTAATTCTTCATCTTTCTACAGTTTTTTAAGTAAGTGGCAGAGGAAGAATTTTAAAAATAAATATCCTGGAAGAACTTTTTACAAAAATAGTGCAATGGTTACTCTTCTCATTTAAAGTGTAAGAAATAATTTTTAAAAGCCAAGATACTGGACTTTTTAATACCTTTATTATAATAAAGATTATGAATCCAATATATATTTCTTTGCAAGATAATTTTAACTGCCAAGTATTTTAACTAAAAGAATTGTGCTTTTACAATGACACGTAATTGTCTCAAAAATAAAATTATGTCCCAGTAAATTTGATATAATGGATGCTGTCACGCTTAAAGTCTTGGTTCCCTTCTGGGAGTCTATATGGAAATCTGACAAAGATGTCGTTGCTGTCTGTATATGGGTAAGGTCTCTGTGTCTGTGGATATAGATGCAGTGCTTGCATTATTTTTTCTTCTTTTGTAATACCTAATATGTAGAATAAATCACATTACTTTCTCTCTGAAGGAAGGCTGAATGATAAACTTGCTGGAAGTCCCATGTCCACGCCATCTAATGCTTAAACGGATATTCCATTGGCTTTTATTCCTTTCTCAGTGCAGAGATGAAGAAAGGTTTGAGTGTTTTGAGATCACTTTGAACATGGTGAGGCACTAAATTTATACCACTTGTTAGTCAGGTTTATTCCATAAATTAGGGAACATTTCTGAGAGGCATGGACTTAATTTATCAGAATGATCAAAAGAGAAAGCTGGAAAGCTAAAAAGATAATATTTGCACTAAAGAAGTTTGAAAGCAGAGAAATAATAAACTTCTTGTGTAGGAAAACTCTGTTTATGCATTAACATCCTTAAAGTTTGACAGCAGAGAAATACTATTACTTCCTGAGAAGGAAAAATGTATTTATGCATTAACATCCTTAAATAACGCTTGTAAAGGTGTTAGATCAAAGAATTAATTGCTTTACTATTTAATGAAAGGATGTGGGATGCAGAATAGAATTTTACATCCCAAGGGCTGGGGTTTACCAGTAGTTCTTCCACTGTGGTTGCAGCTGAACTTTTGCAGATCTGGCAATTTTTTTTCATATTCCTCAAGATGTTTGCTTCTCTCAAACTTTATTTAAAACTTGTATTTTTCAAGAGAGATAGCAGTAAGTGTGGCTAGTAATTAAAAGAGAAATTTGAATACTTGGTAAGTAGTAAGCTGAAAGAGTGCATCAGCTATCCCTCCTTGGTGTGTTCTGGATAAGGTTTGCAGCTGGTTTTGTCTGGTACAGGCATCAAGGAGCACACAGGTATCAGAATGTTGATTGCAGCAGTATATGTGCTCAGTAGTTGTTTCCTTGGAGTTTGGATTGTAGTCTCTGCAACTTCTATCACTTGCAATACAAATATACAAAAAGACCAGGTTAAGATATATTCTGCTATAGAGAGAAATATTTAAAATTCTTTATTCTTTGTAGGATTAGTCTAGAAATTTAAATGTGTGTTTATGGTGAGTTTAGGTAGGTTAGATAAGTAGTTTTGGGGCAAATAAGTGTTAATAAACACAGTTTTGTCCATAATGCTGCCTTTAGCCTCCTCTAGCTGTTATCCGCTGATTAATGTACAAATACAGAAAGCAGTTTATCACATAGTCATAAACTAGGTTTTACAAAAGGCTACTCAAGCTTAATGAAACCAGGCCCTGGAAGTCTGGCCCAGTCCCAGAGTCTAAGACAAAAACACTGTGATGGGAAAAGATTGCAAATTCAGATAAATTTTCATATCTACCTGAAAATGTTAAAAGAATACCATCATGCACTATAAAATGCTTTTCTACCAGCAGAATTCCTGGTGCTGATAAAAAGCAGACCATTATCTTGCAGGGAATGGAGACAGCTTCAACTAAATGGGCTAAGTATCTGTCCTAGCCCAGGGACAGGATCACATTCTGTATGTTTCTAGCTGGAATGAAGAAAAGGGGTACATTTGTCTAAAACTAAGGGAAAACCCCATGCAAATAGTTGTGATCATATACTACTAGTAGTAGAATTTCCTTCTCTGTTATTGCAACGGACACACATAATTAAACAGTTGATCTGTTTAATTACACATCTTTTCTCAGTGTGTCATCCAAAGCTGTTTTTTTCCTAGATTTACTCAAGTAGATGGCCAGAACATAAATAACTAGAATAAGGCCCAAATGTATCTGGAGATATCCACCTCCAAAAGTTCCCTGCCCTTGGAAGAAAAAAAAAAGGGGAAAGAAATTTAAAACTTGAAACACTGTTGTTACCTTTTGCTGTTTTTTTTAATTTACCTCCCTTCTTTCTATAAAGCAAGATGTCCTTATTGCATCACNATACATATATTTATGTATATATACACCCCTACCCCACTCTTATTGCTTATGACACATTCAAATGTTAGCCATAGATCTATATCCAAATTTATCACAGGTGTGCACTAAATAAATTGCTTGAGTAAATATTTTACCCTGGAAGTTCTCTTACATTTTTCCTTTGGAAAACACCTAAAGGCCTTTGGAATAGGCTTTCTAGGAGGTCTGAGTAATTTATCAGAGTTCTTTATCTGATGTAATAATGAAATTTTCATGTTTCTTCTGCTTTTGCCATAGTCGATGCCTTTTCTTTTTTTTTATGAAAGGTATTTTCTGATACTTTTCAGAATACCTCTAGAATACCCTTTTACATTCAAAAACTGGTGAAAATAAAATTACTCCTTATGTCAAATCTAATATCCAAGAGAATATTTACCTAAAGGTTTCTTAATAAATTATAAGCACAGATCTGTATTCCACATGGAGATCCAGCATCTCTTGTGCAACACTGTGATCTCTGAAGCACAACACCTAGAGACTGATAGTAGAGGCTGTAAGATCTCAAGAGGAGATGGTAGTGTAGCAATGTACAGGTCTTGTCAGAAAAAGTAAGTTATTCTGCATTGTGGTGTATGACATCTTTGACCAAAATGTAGGTATAGCTGATATTCTCAAATGCACTTCACAGACCTGTCTGATCCTCTGGGTTTGAAAGAAGGGGAAGGAAGGGATGGATGCTGTACAGGATAATGCAGTGCAGAGCAGAGTACTGTCTTACCTACCAGCCCATTTCCCTAGGGCACCAAATAAAGATTTGGGGAGGCCAGGGGGACAGCAGCCTCAGCAGCTGAACCCACCAGCATTCTTTGACGTGGGGCATTGCAGACGGTGGTAGCGGGGGGAAGACAAGCCAGATTTTTCAGTTTCCTATCTCTGCTGGCTCCTGTTTGCCAGAGAAATCACAACCAGAGGACTCAGCAATTTCCTTTCCCACCCAAGGAAGCGTGAGAGAGAGCAGAGGATCTCCCCTGCCCCTCCTCTGCAGTCATGCTGAGCTATGGATCTCCCTTTTCTCACCAGCAAGCCAGCTTACAATTGAGTGGCAAGAAAAGCTTAGAGTCATCTGTTAGAGGGATGAGTTTTCAAAGAGTGGGATGTGATAAAATTTTAGAAAGGTGATTCCTTGGGAGAGGTTCCCATTACATTTTTGCTTGATACCTCATATTTTGTTTAAAGAACATGAAAGATTACAACTGAGAAAGTGAACAGTTTTTTATAAATGAATAACAAAGTTAGACTGAGGATAGTTTGACAGTATTTTAAAATTAATGGCCTAACATAGAGCATTAATCTTTTTCTTTTTGCCTGGACCTCTGGTAGCCTTGGCAATATAAATGAGTTTAGCAAATCAAGTTTATGTGAACTTTTGGAAATTTATTTGGAAATTTAGTAGAATTATCGATGACGCTATAATGCTGTAGATGCTACTGATTAAACCCAAGATATTTATAAACTATGAATTGTCAGGCTTGAAAGTAGAATATTGAAAGATTACTTCTGAAACATACTTTGATTTAAGAAAATAATACTATTGCTCACAGTCATACAAACTAATTTGATGAAAAAAATGTGCAGATGAGATAAATGTCCTGGTTTTTAGGAGAAATGTGTGGTGGTTTATTTGGGAGGCTGCTTGAAGAAAGCAGCCCACATATGAAGAACATACATGCATAATACGATGTAAGGGGATTTTTTTGGTGTAGTTTTTTTAATATACAAAGCTTGATTTCTGTACAAAACTCCAAACCAGAAGAAGCATCACATAAACATGGGCCTCAATGCAGACAATTTCACAGCTGCGCTCTTTAGAAGCATTTTTCCAAAGTTGTAGTGATTGTGTCTACAGCACAAGGATTTCCTTGGTAATATAATTACATGCAGGATTTGGCAAAAGATCTGATGTCTAATTAAAACTTTTTATTGTATATGCATGACAATATTTTGGTAGTAAGGCACTTATAAGAGCAGCTTCTGTGAGAAGATGCTGGAAGCTTCCCTTATGTCCAATAGAGCCAGTTCTAGCCAGCACAAAGACAGACCCACAGCTGGCCAAGACTGGGCTCACAGCTGACTATGATGGTGGCAGTGCCTCTAGGATAACCTGTTTAAGAAGGGGAAAAAATACCTGCACATTAGCAGGTGTGGAGGGGCATTCAATATATGAGAGGAACAACTCTTCAGACACTAAGGTCATGGCAGGAGGTGCTCTGTGCTCTGGAGTAGAGATTCCCCTGCAATCTGTGGCAAAGACCATAGCAGAGCAGATTGTCCCCCTGCAGCCCAGGGAGGTACATGGTGGAGGAGGTAGATGCCCAGAAGAGGCTATAACTGCTTGGGAAGCCCACACTGGAGCTGGCTCCTGGCAAGACCTGTGGATCCATGATAAGTCAAGCCCAGGTTTGCTGGCATGACTTTGCAACTCTGTGGAAGGGACCCATGCTGGAGCAGGGGGTAGAATTTGAGAAGTCCTTCCTGTGAGGAGGAAAGAGTTACAGAGACAACGTAACTCCCTGACCAGTTTCAGGGAGTGGTGAATTGATTTTTGCTGTGTATCATTGCTTCGCATTGGAAAGGGGTTCCATGCAGGCTCTGTGGGCAGCTGCCTCCTTGGCTGTCAGTGGCAGCCTCTGTGAGAACTTTCATTCTCATAGGTCCTCTCTGACTTGGGTTTTAAGAAGAAAGTAAGTGCAAAGGATATTTTTTAGCATAAGTGTAATCTATGGTCACTGTGCTTGCTATAGAGAGTATAGTTTGTGGCAGCTTTAAAGCAGAGGAGCAGCAGTCACTATATAGGCAAGCCTATAAGTACATGTTTATATATAAGATCCTGTGGACCTGCTGATATTCTTTATCGAAAATCAGGAGCAAAGAACCTAAATCACACAAAGGGTCAAGCAGTGTTGCCTGTCAGTAATCTGTGGTCTTCTTTAATGAGACCTGAGAGTCTGAGACTCCTGCTGTGTGGCCATGTTTCCAGCTGAGGTTAAGTTTAGGTTATCCACTAGAAAAAAGAGCCCAACATTTGCATAAAGTATAATTGCTACACAAGTATTATTATTGTTGTTATTATTATTATTATCATTACCAGTAATTTAATTGGAATATGACAAGTGACAAATATAGATACTAATAGGTTTTTAGAAAATCCTTGTGCCTTTAGAAAATACTTGTGCCTTGTGCCAGTCCTCTTTTTTCCAGTTAGATTGATAACAACCGCTGAGCCATTCCTCCCTTTTTATTTTGCTTCTTAATTCTCTCCTTACAGTCTATAAAGTATCTCAAAAAAAAAAATCCTTCCATACCAAAAGGAGGAACTATACTTTGTTTGAATAGAAGCACTTTGCTCATTTGCTTATTTTGTGGTAGTGCTGTGGGAGGGCTGGGTGGCAGCAATAGTTGTGCATGTCACTGTGGGAGCACTGTAGTTCATGTGGCTCTCTCCAGCCTGAAGTCATCCACAGAGCAGCTGTTCACCTGAATCACTTCTATATAGGCTCAGGGGACATCCTGGAACCCAGGCACCATTGAAAACAAAAGGATTTAAGCATGTAAAATCTTTGGTGAATCATGGGCCTTCCTTGGATTGCGAGCCTCATACTCGGGTGTGCAGAGCATCAGGAGGGCCTCCTGGAACTGCTGCTTCCCATGGCTGAATTTGAATCTCCTGAAATAAATGGGTTTTTTTTCAGGTATGAGCAGGAAGGCTGATTTGATGGCTTTTGTGGGAGTCCTCATGAAACCTGAGCCAATAAGTTCTCAAATTACAGATAAACTAGGAATACTAATTATGAAGAGTTTTTGACAGCACTACATCTGTGCATGAGCATAATATGGCTTTTAACAGAAGTGGGGGTAGAACAAGCTCAGAAACACTGGAAGAAGAGTTTGGGTTTCTGTGAGCAATAGCTATGGGAAGAGGAGGAGGAGTGGTACTTGTAATGGGTATTTGCTTCTTGGAATAAATAATTAATCTCACCATAATGGTCCCAACCCTCCTCATATCTCTGAAGGATTTCTAAATGAACCTTCAATGAACTCAAAAGAACCAAGATGGTATAGTTATGGTAGTGCAGAGCTCTGTACATGTTAATCAGTCTCTCGAAGACTGAAGACATAAAAGATCCAATAATACCTCACGGAGTCAATACATCTTTTTTGAACTTAATTCTAATTCCATCTTTTACTATTAAAAATGAGAGAGAGAATGTGCAAATGTTTAGCCTCTGTGTTGCTTTGCAGAATTATTCCATTAGATCAGCAATCAGCAGTCTGTGGATGAATAATTAACATGTGTAATGGTGGGTATTTTGTACATGTATTGGATGAATGGACTCGAACTGTATTCTTTGTGTTGATGCAAAGCAAGTTCATGAATTGTATTTAGTGTATTGATAGTGATTTGAATGTTGTTTCAAGGTATTATATGCTCATTTGCAAATAACAGAATACTTCATCCGACTCCTAGACAAGACAAGGAGCAGCTGCAATTGTTCTGATTGCTGCTGGAACTGAGGCAAATTAATTTTGGAAAATTGTACATATTCCACTTTTTCTGTTGTCAGTCTAGACATAAACAAACAACAAAAATCTGTCACAGAGCGCTCAAGCACAAGAAGTTTTGGGACCACCTATCCTGGTTAGTCTTTCTGCTTGTTTTTTGCCACTTTTTGTCCATTTTGCGCTTCTTTGAGCTGAAGAGACAGGTTCATAGTGCACAACTAGTTAACATTTTGATTATTTAAGAAAGGCTCTCACCTGTCACAAGTATCCTGTGAAAATAATGGTTGCTTCTGTGAAATAGGTATAAGGAAAACCAAAATATACTGCTATTGAAGGCACTATTTTTGCTGACCTGTGGCACTATTTTCAGTAACTTATTCTGAGAATTCTGCAGGTGTTAGCAGTAATAGTAATACAAGGAAAGATGCATCATCAGGATGATTTAAATTAAAACTGCATTAGAACTGTTGTAAAATTCAGTGTAATTGCAGTCACAAAAATATCAAACACAGAAGGACAATCTGAAGGTCAAGAGTGGGAGTATACCCACCAAATTCAAACAGGTGAACATAGACCAAGGAAAAGAACTTTTAGCAACCCAAATAGTGCTTCTTTAAGGATATAATTAAACAAATAATGTATTCCTTTTGCTAAGTGTGTAGGGGGGTTTTGCTGTGCTTATTGCATAGCAAGTAAGTTCTTGCTACCCTTTTTCAAAAGGATGTTGTGACAGCACCTGTCCTGTCTTCTTTGATCCAAAAACTGAATTTGGGAGTGTTGAGAAAGCAAAGGCTCCAGTTCCTGTTCTGACAGTACAGTAGGCCTCAGCTTATGCACGAACTAGTTCATATATAGTGTATCAAAAAAATGAGCCAACCATTTGTGACAGAAAGTGACAGCAGTCACAGCTTACTCTTGTATTTGGAAAAAGCATTTTAAAGAATCATGAGAATGTGTCACTTCGGGGGTGAGAATGGGCAATTTGAAAGAAAATATGTGACCAAGGTGGTAATTTTGGTTCCTGTCTATTCTGCCTCTGTGCTTTGGAGTGGGACAGGTGGGGTAGCCTGGTTCCAGTCATGCCTCTCCCTCAGAGTCTCCTGTCATATTTAGTATTTATGCCTGGGCGTGGAGTATGTCATAAGACAGAAAGGGTGGAAATTGCCAAATGAAATGCCTCTTAGTTTTAAAAGAAATAAATTTACTGTCCTCCAGTAGCAGTCTGCAATAGCAAATGTGGCAAGTAAACAATGATAATGTTAGCTGAAATGTTCTGTGAATGTCTGCAGGATATTGTAATAAGCTTTTCCATTATTGGTTTCCCCAAACAATTTGCAGTCCAACAGCACTGGAGGGCTGCAGTAAACAGAGCAGTTCAGTTCTGCATTGTAAATGTTTTGTGGTATAAATAGGAAATACATTTTTTTGAACAAGAGGAGAACATTCAAGTTAAGCCATCTAATTTAATTCATATTCCTTTGCCAAGTGTTTCCTTGATCTGGCTTTCTACCTTCAGAGGTGCCTTGGCTCTAGAAGCCAAGTATCCTAGGGATTTAAATAGCATCTAGGTCCTCAGAATGTGGGCCACATTTGGGAAGCTGTTGTGTACACCAGAAGTCATGTGAAAAAAACTCCTCAAACTGGAGTGAGTGAAGGAACAAAAAGAACCATGACTTGTCTGTGGCTCAAAAGCAGAGGGGGGAATCCAGCCATGAATGTTCTGAGAGGCAGAAGCCCCATTTGTAGACAAAACTGCTGTGCTCTGCTAGCTTTTAAGCTTTCAAAGTGTTGGCACTCTGTCCTCTGTTTTTGGCTGGTGTCTTGGGATAGACGTGTGGAATGTGATGCAGCAGGGGGATGGGAAATTTTAGAGGGGTTGGAAGATGGAAAACAGAAGGAGTTGGCCCAATCGAGCAAGCTGTGCTAATTCTCTATTACAGGGTGGAGAAGTTGTTACTAACAATCTGATAAGGAGGCTTAAGCTCCTGAATGGCAATTTCCAGTGCAGTCTATAGGTAGGAGTTATTCTTCGAACTGTTGCATTTTTCTTCCTCTCTGTCAGAGTGAGCACTTCACTTACAATGCAGAGCAAATCCAGTTTTTATGTTGTCTGGAGTTGCTTGAATCCACTGAAATAAATAAAGGATTTCTGGGAACTGCTAGTTTGCATAATTTTTTTTTCAATTGGTGCAAAGATATGTATCTGTCCCTAAGAGTCAGAATGCCATAAGGAAAGAAATTGGATGAAAATTATTTTCCATTACTGACATTTCTTTGTCTGGTAAAAGTAATTTATTCAGGTTTACAGGATAGATTCTCTCCCAATTTCATTGGTGTGTCTCAGAGATTTCCTTATCTCGGGAAGGTTGCAGTTGTGGCTTTCAGGACTGCTGAAATAACATTTTTAGAGACATCAAAAGCAGTTGAAGCAGTTCTCCCATATTGTTATTAAACAGCAGTTTAACAGCTTGGGCACTCAGGCCCAGAAGGGGCTGTTTGAAAATGCAAGCTATTATATGAAGTTTCCAGTTTGAGACTGTTTTCCTTTTATGTATACAAGTTTAAAATATATACTCTGATACTAGTCCAACCAGAGCTCACCAAATGTAAATAATGTGTAGCAGGGTCCTGGTTTTGTTTAGAATTTAGGTTGCAATGCTTCTGCTCTTGCTGGATACCTAGAAGGCAACATCAGGTTTTCTTGACTTCGGAGCTGAGTACTGGCAAATAGGACTTCATAAAATTTACCTCTAAGTTTAGCTCAAATCTTCTCAGGAGCGTGTACAAAAAAAAATATGTTTTGCCATCCTGAGACTGACAAGCTAAGGTTTTCCTGCTTTTGGAAGGGTGAATGAAAGCTGAAAACCAGAAGTGATCTGAAAAAGCAGTATTCCTCCTTTCTCTGCAGGGTAGAAAAAGCAGAGCTGGGAAATATTGCTTTTCAGCAAGAGCCACCCAAATATTACCTCAAATACACAACCTGTTAGTCTCAAAGGGGATCTTGATTTTCCTGGGCTCTGTTGGAGGAAAAGAGAACAGTGGGTCATCAGTGTTACAGACATCAGTTTAGCTGGTAATGGTCCAGTATGAAAGAGGCTATGCAAATTTAAGAGAATTTCATTATATAAAAGTGATGTACTTGTAATTACATCTCTAATTAATACTATAGTTAATATTTATATGGTATTAATTTTTTGATGTTCATTTAAATATGTCCTTTTTCAAAGGGCATGTTGACAGTGTCTTTCTGAGAATCTTGAGAATGTAGACCTTTACACTTCCTGTTGGAAGTCACAAATTCTAAAAAGTAGCATGCAGCCTAATGTTGAATTGTACTGGGAAATGAAAATGAGACTCTATTTAAATAGGTACTGAAAGCTGGCATAAGTTGGTTTTCTCCTTAGACCTTCCTAAGCTGATTGTCAGCATGTTGATGCCCTGAGATGAGTTGACAAGGGGGAGGATTATTTCTTCTACTGGCAGCATGGATTTATAATGATCTAAAATGACTTTGTAACAAGAACCTCAGTGGATTTTCTTTTCTATGGATTTGAATATGAAACAACTGTCTTTGACCAATTACTAATATTGCTGGGATTGCTGCTGTTCAGCAGTCGACTTTCTAGTAATTTGATTCCATGGAATTTGGATCAAGATGACTTTTCTTTATCCCTTACATTTTCATTTAGAGAATGCATTTGACTGTCGAAATGCTTCTTCAATTACCATTCTCAAATTAAAGTTTTATGTTTGCCTCTGTTCACATACTTTTTGCTTTCATGTTAGTTGCAAAGTTTCAAAGGGATGTACAAACATTAGTAAAATATTTCACAAGCGCAAATTATGTGCAATTGTTATTCTAGTACGGTGGCTAGAGAAATCTGAGACCTTGTGAATTATTCACATATATATCATAAGGCTGCAAATGGTAAACAGAGAGAGCCTGCACAGATGAGTGCTATGAGCTCTGACTGACTGAGGTTAGTCCTGTTTTGAATGGGCTCCCAGCCAGATGACCTTTCAAGGTCTTTTCCAGGCTAAATTATTAATGCATGTGCGTGGTTGGGGAGCAATGCCACCTCTGTCAACCACCTTATCCAAATGCAATGCAGATGTATAAGCAGATAGCAATGGGTGAGGGTAGTAAAGCTAAAGAGAAGCTGAAGTATTACATTTCTTTGTATAATCTAGTAAGAAGAGACATTTTCCATAAGGTTTATAATCCAAACTTTTGTTGAATGCTAAAAAACAATTAAAAATTGATTTTTAAATTTAAAAAAATCAATTAAAAAACCTCTAACTTCTACAAATTCAAACTTCTGTTCCTCTTATAAGTGACACCAGTCAAACAGAAATTAATCACGTACGGTGGGAAGTTGGTAATGAATACATTATACTATGGCTATGTCTGCTGAGCAGAACAGAAAAGCTATTTAATATAAATGTTTTCGTTTTGCTTTTGCTATGTTGAATTCATGTTTTAGATGTTGCATATTTGTTTTTTTCAAATTTTATTTTCCTTGAAAGAAAATCACAGGAAGAAAAACATTGACATTCTCTTTAACTGCATGTCTCAGAACCTAGCTTAAGAGCCATTTGCCAATATGAACATTTAGTCACTCAGAAACTGATGATGTGCATATGCTCTCCAGAAGTTTTTATAATATATTCCCATTGTCGCTTTTTTCTCCTAAGTATTGTATAGTGGTTTGGATTTGTGGAAAGAAAAGAAAATCATATTTCCCAAATTCTTTTTAGTATTTTTCTTGTGGCTTAATTATTTTTAGTAATTTTTCATGTGGGTTAATGGTTACTTTTATCACTAAACTTGCTGAAATCAGTAATCTGCCATGGGTATTCAAATAACTAAATGGTCTTAATTTTAAATTAATGTTTTGCGCAAATTTTTTTCTCTGGTTTCAGTAGACTTGTACTTTAATGTACTACAAATAATGAGGTGGACACGATGAAATATTCATGTAGAGAAAGCATTAAAATAATTTGTCATAGCAACAATACTATCGTTTTGTATTTTCAAATCTCAAAGTATGTCTCAGAGTCTGGTGGGGATATCCATTAGCACAACTTCCAGCACCAAGGGCTTGGACTTGTAAGGCAAAACTTCAATACTGGAGGATCCAGTGTCCACATTATGTGTGTTTAGAGGGTTTTACTTTAGAAAAGCTCTGGTCTGCCTTAGTTTTGCTGGAAAAGTGTCTGGTTTGTGCTCTGTGAGAGCATTTGGTGATGTGGAGCAAAGCGTGGTAGGTTCGGATGATCAGGACATTTGCTTCCCGAAAGCACACTTAATTTGTGATTAAATGCCCATGTAAACACACTTTTCATTCCCAGGAAGAAGGGAGCCTAATGATGTATTTTTTTCTCTTTTACACATACCCAGAATCTTCCAATGATTATAATTGTACTACAGACAACTAGTATCTATGAATATAACAAATCATCAGCATAATGCATTCTGGGATCTACATCTGTCACCAGTCATTTTATTTTGCTGAAGTCTAGCTGAGGGCATTTTGATTTTTGTTAGGAAACACTGAGGAGCAGAAAAATCTCTGTTGAGAGGCAAAAGCATTATGTGCAATTATTTAAAGTTGTAAATAGTAGGAGCTACATTTAGGAAGCTGTATAAAAAGACTGCAAGATCCATTTAGTTTCATTCTTGGTTTTAGTTGCCAAACACTTTATTTTTTTTAATTAATGAGATACATATATATGTATTTTATATATTTTGTGGGAGGTATTCCCTGGAGCTTTGCTTCAGTAGATTTTCTGCTTGGTTTCACTTGAGTGCAGTAAGCTGCTAAAGATTTCAGGCTCATTCAGAAATCATCCTTTTGGGTTAGCAGATTAATTTTTTCTCATGGTTGTGGCAGGATTGTGCACAAATCAAGGAGAGAGAATAATTTCCTCGTTGTGCAGGTGCTCGTCTCAGGGGTGTGATGCTGTGCTGTGCTGTGCTGTGCTTGGGCAGCCGGGCAGGGACACTCCCAGGGGCTGGGACACGGCAGGGAATGGCCGTGTCTCTCCAGCCCCTGCTCTGCCCAGGCTGGTGACACTGAAGAGCACAAGCCTTCTTGACTTGTGCCTGGTGAAATACATTCCATTCTGCCATGGTCTTACTATAGTATGAAACAGAGGGGAGAAAATAAAACAGACTGGTAGTTGAAGCCCTGTTTACTAATTAATAAAAGAATTTGTGATCTGTTTTAATAGTGATAAAAAGAATCTCAAAAAATATGGATGGGTATATAAAATTTTCAATAAATTATGTTATTTTTAATGTGCTTTCAAATCAGAGCTTTTCAAATTTTCAAGCTGAATCTGGAATCAAAACAATTATTTTGAGGTTTTTTTCCCCATGAAACGTTATTAACAATTAAATATAAAATAATCTGGTCTTATTTTAAATTGAAGTTTCCAGTTTTACAAGCTTTCAGTCTATAAGGCAGCAATTCAATTTGCAGCAGCTAGAATGCTCTGGGAAGACACGTACCTTTATCAGCCCTGAGGGCGGAGTTACCCTGAACCAATCCAGCTTTAATCATCGTTATTAGGGGCAAATAATTTGTTGTACAAACTCGTCAGGTTGCATGGCCTCCCCAGTTCCCTGAGCAAGATATTGATTCTTCTGCCACCATGTGGTTGTGCTGCTCAGAATCGACGACCATTTTAAAAAAGGTGCACTGTCGTGGCTTCTATGAAAACAAACCATGAACTATCACTATTGTTTTGGTTTTGATGGTCAGACTTTAACTTAAGCATTTGTAAATGTTAAAGTTCAAATTACATGTTTAGAAAAAAAAATTCTAATTCAGAAAAATTGTCATTTGATCTGCTGGGATTTACTGTAAATTGCATATTTTTGCCTCAAAATTTTCCCTTATTGAAAAGAAGTAATAAAGACCTTTCTTTGATGTTTGAGAACACTATTAGTCCCTAAATTTTGTTGTTAGAACTCAAACTATCCAAAACCACAATTGAACTGTACTGTCTAAACAGTTTTTGTTTCCCCCATTCACTACAATGTATTAAAAAGTTAATCCTTGCTTAAAAATACAGGAGTGTGCCTACTTTCTATTTAACAATTTCCATTTCAGTGGAGAGATTAGTAGAAACATGTTTGCAGATGAGTTCTTTAAGATTTTTGCTGCAAATTCCTTTTTTATCTATTCATAGTATTCAAAATTGGACCTTCAATACAAAAACTAAGTTGCAAAGAGCAGACTTGGCATGCTTTTTACATGGGTATCTTCTTGTCAGACCTATTGCTTTTCTTTCCTTCTTTCCATGCTATTTTCACACAGCTCCTTCAGATTTCTTGTCAAAATAACCAGCTGCCATAAACCCCGTGATTATTACGAAAGCTGTGCTGCTACTGAAATACTCATTAACATGGGAAGGTACATGTCATTTCACACCATGCATAGTCTGAAATTATAATTTTTGTTCTGAATAAGCTTTTTACTTTTACTCCCCTGTAATAAAAGATATTTTTAGTAGAAGGGATGAAACTAAGTTTGAATACTGAAGTTTGGGGTCTATGTGAGCAGGCAGATTTGAAAGGTGTAATTAAATCACTTGGCTCCTTTTTTATTAACTCTACTGAGCTCTATCTCTGAGGCTCAGTCATCTCCCCTCTGCTGTTACTGTAGTTAGAATGTGTTCAATAATAAAACCTGATTCTTTTAACTGGTTTTGCAGATTTTGAAACCTTCAGAAAAACCTTCTTAGACAGAAAGTCTTAGCAGTTGATTCTCAGTGCTCATTCCTTGATGTTTGAAGCACTAGATCTTATATTCATGTATTAATCAACAGAATTCTGTTGTAGGATGATTTTAGGTCGTGTTTTGATAGACCCACGCACCCTCTGAAGATTTTCTTGGATACATTTGGGTACACTTCTACTGTGGAGATGGACATTGTGTGTACATATCATAAGGTTTCAAAATTGTTTTGTAAGATATAATAAAGAGGCTTTGCTAAAGAAATAATGGTTTTTGCAAATTGCTAGCACTTTCAGCCTACACTGGAAGCAAATTCCATAATGCTGAGTATTGCTTGGGCAGATAAGGACATGCACCATAGCCAAAACGATTCAGCAAAGTTTGAAAATGCAAAAAACTCCTTGATTTAAAGAGCCAAAAATACAGTCTTTTTACATTTTCTTTAAAGTAGGTCATAGAAGTCTTCAGGTGCGAGTCTTCAGAGAATCTTTAAGTAAGTTGTACTGAAAGGAAAAGATAGTGCATTCACCTGAAACAAATAATATGCTCATTAATACTTTGTTGTTATTAGCTTTATCAGCACAGTAATGTATTTTTTCATTCTGGAGTCCCTATTTGAGAAGCAAATTCCATGTTCAGTTCACTCTGCAAAGGGAACTGATTAAATGAGGTGAAAGGACAACAGTGCATCTAGTAACAGCTTGTAGTGTCATGTGTCTGTGTCACAACATCCTAATATAAACTAAGCTTCTTTTATTAGCTTAAAATTTATTTAATACTTTGCATATCGTTCTTCACATCATTCGTTGAAGGCAGTTTGGCAGGTTATTTATGACTGTGTGGAAAAAACCCAAATAATTGAAATCTTGTATCCATTAAATACTTTTTTAACATATGGCAATTGACACTTATATAATTGAATGTTACCTCGAATGCTTTTCTGGCAAAACAATTCTTTTTAGCTTTCCATTCTAAGCATATATGAATTTATGTGAGTGTCTCAGGGTAGCATTGTGGAGCTGCTTAGAACAAGTAGCATGTGTTAAAAAATAACACACTGTGCCACTTGTGGTTATGAAAAAATACATCATCATTCCATATTACTTTCACAAGGCAAAGTGCACTCCTAAAATTTCTAATTATATGTTGGATCATGTCTTAAAGTCTTCAGAGATCTTATAATTTATGTAATATTTATGGATTTTAGACTTATGACAGAAAGGTTTGTTCAACCTGGAGTCTGGGACATTTGAATTGTTGTGTTCAAAGGTTTGGTCATCTTGATTATGAATGTTCTTGTTTTCAGAATGCTCAGGATTTTTGTAGCTCCTTTAATAACTGACTTTATCTTTTATAATTTTAAACATTAAAGTATTACTTTAGTATTTAGGCAGGCTTGTTTCCTAAGAATTGCCTTTCTCAGAAGTTCCTTTCTTAAAATTTCTGAATGTTACTTCCAATTCTTAGTAATTCAGCAACAACTGGAAGCAGAGTGCTGATTCGTGGACTGTCACTAAACTGAATAGTCTTGAAAAATTTCAAGTACTAAGAGGAATATTTTCTGCAAGGAGGAGAATAAAACACTTCTACATGGTAATGCCTCTTATGAAATTTGGTTTCATTCAAGAGGCCCAACAGGCACAATAAACCTGTGTTTAACAGACCAGGTTAGAGGTGGCAGTGACAGTTGGATCACACTTGCAAAAGAGAATTTGCATTGGAAAAGTTTATGAAACAGGGTCTCTGTGCTCGTAAATATGCTTTCTTCTGCAGTCTTCCAAATTTCCCAAATCATATGTGATTATAAATTTCACAGGGAGAGGAGGGCACAGCAGAACTCTGTGCATCTCTTCTGACATGAGATTTTACTGTGTATATATATCTATACATGTCCATAAAAACATGTCACATAATATGTTAAATAAAAATATTTTTAAAATATTTTCTAAAATTGTATTTCACTGCATAAAACATCCACATCCCTGTGCTGAAGGCTCCATTTAGGAACATTAGCTTGGTCTGGTCTGGTTAGATCCCCACAGTGTGTACTGCTTTGCAGATGAGTTTCTGCAAGACTTGAGTCCAGAATGAGCTGTAAGGCTCCCCAGTCCCTTGTACAGAATACATGTGCAGAAGTACAGAGACTTCATTAGAGATCTAATCTTACTGCTGAAAATGGGTTTTAAACTATGCAAGCACTGTTCTTAAAAATATTCATATGCACAGGTCTTCCTTGAAGATTTGTGAATGAATCTGAATCTGCTAGAAAGATGTGATAACCAAAAGTAAACCAGAAAATCCTAAACTTCCCTAAAGAAAAATACCTCATTTCACAGTTAACCATAATCACTAAATTTAAAAAATCGTCTGATTTATCTGCCTGCCTACCTATTACATTGGAAATGGTATCTGAAATCTTATAAGTTTTGTTTTCTTAGGCCTAGGTAAGGAAAGGGGGAAGAGAAGGGGGATGTAATGGCGAACTCAGTGGAAGTAAAAAGCTTTTAAGTGGGGTTTTAAAATAATTTTTTAGAAATAGGTTTCTAAATTTTTGTTCTTCTTGAGATCCTGAGATGGAGGAAATGTGAGAACTGGTGTTTGACAGTGGTAGATGAAAAAATTGATTGTACAAGAAATTCTATTTCTCAGGAGTTAGGCTTGAAAGAATAACACCATTGCATGTAAATAAAATTAATTTTTTTTAATTAACAAAAGAGTCATTATTACTGTAGTCTAGTATAACCTGCTACTTCATTTTAAATGGGAGGAAAATTTTTATTTTAATTTCTTAAAGAAGTCTCATGCTTACTGAGAGATTTTTGCTTTAATTTTGTTATGAGTAAGCTATAAAATACCTTAAAAATCTGTTCCAAAGAACTGTTCTTCTGAGAACCATTTCTTTCTTTATTTTATATGTGTAGAGACAGATTACTTTTGTGTGACGTTACAGCAATATAACTCAAAACTCCTGGCAGTTTATTGCAGTTGGTCCCTGACCAAGACCATTTATTGAATGCATTTTATGAATGCATTGAATGTATTTTAACATGTATGCCTTTTGTGTCTGAGAGGGAAACAGCCCTTTTTAGAGGTAGTTCCCCTTAAAAAATGAGTTGGTGGGCTGAAGGAGTTCCTGTATTAGGACCAGCAGTATAGCACCATGTTAAAAAGGATTACTTACCAGGAGTATTTCCATGGCTCTTAACCGGAGCTCACCCTCTTGCTGCACAGACAGATGATGTTCTGTAGTGTCATCAAGAAGTTGCACATTTGTGAGAAAGAAAGGAAGGGGAAAATGAGATACAAATAAAACTAGGGGTCTTCACTGGTCAGAAGACAAGTGCTCTTTGCACCTAGTGATTGTCCTGTTAGTTTAAAACCTTGTAAATGCACAGGTCAGTTTATTTTGATGATTCAAAACATGCTTGTGGCACAATGCTAGAGCCACACTACTCCTGCATTGCTGATGGCAGGCAACAGTGATTTGCTGATCTTTCTGTATTCAAACTGGGATCTTGCTACTTTTGATTTGTGATGCAGATTTCTACTTCTTTCTAAATAGTTTACAATTCATTTTCATTAAAACCACAGTTCTGGCACAATAATTGTAATGTTTCAATTGGCTTCTCTTAAACTAAGATTTATTTTTTGCCCTTGATTTCCAGGAATATTTTCTTTCCTGTTTTTCTTCCTTCTGGTAAAGATAAATACAATGCAGAGGGAGGATCATATTCATGATTTTGTGTCTGTCTTTCCATCTAAGGAACAACTGTAATCTGTGCTGCTTGCTGGAATAGATAAAGGAATAATCATTTTAAATAAGTCTAAATGCCGCTAATAATAGTGCTAATGCTTGCTCAGAGGAATGCTTTCTTCCCCCTAATGTTCTGTGTGGGCTGACTTAAAATCGTTTAGTGACATCTAATTTTCTTGGCCTATTTCTACAGCTTTTTCCCCACCATGGAACAAAGGGCATTGTGTATACCAAGATGATGTTCCTGCATGTAGGAGAGTAAGCATACTGATTCCACAATATGGACATTGTGGTCCAAATTCGTAAATAGTGGCAGATCTTCTGAGTATCTCTGGGTTTGGAGTTTCACTGTATCCTATAAAAATCTGTACATTGTAGCACAAGCTTGTTGTAGTGGTTCTGAAAATACCAAATCACAAAATTGGTAATTGGCAATTGACTGGTTTAGATTCACTCTGTGATATTACATTTTCAGATTCAAGGGGTGTTCTAAATCCATCAAAAAGTAAGGTATGGTTTAATGTGTTGGAAGGGATATTACTGGGAATTTTAAAATATCTTGAGAATTCACAGTGAAGATTTTTGGACCGCTCAAATCCTGAAATGCTGTGTTTCCATTTCCTTGCATTTCTTTCCTACTTGTTAAAAAACATCTTCCCTACTTGTTAAAAAACTTTATATTTTTTTTCTCTTTTTCCAAATCTTTTGGCTATGGTTTTCCAGACTTGGAATAAAGAAAAGGTCAGATTATAAATGTGGTTTTATTTAGTTTAAATTAGCTTTTTTTTCCTCCTTCATTTGTATTTCTTGAAATGCATTCAATATTTTTATTTGCTAGTGTATGTACTGTATGCTAATGGAAAATGTAATTTTCTATTTAAAAAAAATTAGAGAAATCTTTTCAACATGTAAGAATACATTTTTGATTTTCAATAGATAGTTACTAAAGGAAGAGGTTTCATAGGGTATATTAGCTCTTATTTATGCGATTTCTGATGGTAAAAATCTCTTTTTGCTGGGTGGGATAATCTCTTTCTTGTGATGTTTTTGTCTCATTCTCAAAAAGAAAGCACATTTTTTCTGAATTAAAATGATTGTAATAAACTAATTCATGACTGCTGTGATATGTCATGGAGAATCAAGAGGCTCCAGCTATAGAGCAGGCAAAATTGTTTGAAGTTTTGGGTTTTTTGTTTGTTTTATTTTTTTAAAGGAGCTTCTCTCTAGATACTCTTTTTATAAAAACAACCAGTGTTAAAAGGATTTTCTCAGCAACCTTCCGACACCTTCTTAGGTAATTCACACTGAGAGAAAGTGAGTGGGAAATAAAAATCTCTTTGAAACTAACTTGGAAATGCTTCCATATGTCTTATTCTTGAGATTATACAGGGCTGTTTAAAAAAAAAAAATCAGTCTCCAGCTTTCAACTGGCACATCCTTCAACCAGACAGTTCTGGGATCTGTTAAATGAAATCTCCATCCACCACACTTTGCAACCTGTGAATTTATAGATGATACAGCTTCCTGTAGTGGTATTTAAGTTTACCATGGGAACAGCTAAATCAGTGACAGCAGCAATAAGAAGGCACTGAATATATTTTTTCAGCTTAGAGCCAGCTGACTTTCACATTCTTATTCAGCAACCTGATAAGGCTACGTAAAAATGAATTATGTAGTGTTTGAATATGAGCAGAAGTGCTGGCAAAGCAAGGAGGACAGAAGGGTTTTGAGATTCAGGCTATGACCTGAATTTTTTAAGGAAAGGTTTTTTTAAAGTATCTGACTTGTTAATAAACAAAACAATAAATAGAATGAAGTTTCAGAGGTAAGATTTTACAATTGCTAGAACATTTTGTATCTTTCCAGTTTGGACACAGACAATTAAGGTTTCTTTTTTTATCTCTACTGTAAGTAAACTGAGCCAAATTCTCCTGGATTTTATGTGTGTGTCTGTTCTCTGGCATAAGTGTAGAGCTGTAGCCAAATAGATTTTATTCTCATGTGGCTATACATTTGAAGCATTAATTTGTACAAATAATTGTCCTTTGTGCTGCAGGCAGTCTCTGTCATTCTTTTGGCTCTCCACAGATTTTGGTTGGATCCAATCCTCTTTGTGCTGTGCACAGGTTTCTGGATGGGTTTTGTGCTGTCAGTGTTAGAAGAATTTACCTGATGCCTTAGAATATCCAAAGGTAGTACCACTGGTGTGAAGACAGGGTCATTACTAAAGTGAAAACAGATACAACATTGGAATAGTAAGAGAAAAATTGAGTCTACAATCATTCCAAGGGTTGTTTTGTCTCTGTTTTCATTGCCTGATTTAGTTTCTGGTGTAGAGAGAAAATTGTTTGGATCTTGAAGAAGTATTTAATTTGATCTTTGTTCTGAAGAAGAAAAGAAAATAATTGAGAGCTTTTCCTTTTTTTTCAGTTCTATTTTCTCTTTCATATACAAGATACAGATACACAGCCCTGAGTTTAACAAGTATTTTTCTTGAAAGACTTACAGTTCTAAGAAATGTTAGAAGCAGGTTTTCTCCTGCACACATTAATTCTTATATGAAGTCTTCACATATATTTTAAGAGTCAATCTTTTGTGGGTGCTGAGGTCATTTGTTAGTACTGAACTGCTTTCTGTTTTAGGAAGTAGCAAAAGGTGACTCGTGGAAGGAGAAGAACTAGAAAAGCTGACTTTCTGTACCTGTTCTTCTGCATAAACATAGTTTAAATTAGCTTTAACTATCATGAATCTAGAGACACAGCATCTGTGGTGCAGTTTTTTAAGTTAGTTGTTTCAGTGAATTTGATTGACAATATCTTTGGGAAAACCTTAGCAAGTCTAACATATTTTCTTTCATCATGAAAATATCCAATCTGTTAGAGCACTGTAAGACAGATATTGTGGAAAAGGCATGGATATTGAATGTTTTTCTGTAGCTAACTCTGTACATGTATATCTGCTAGTTCTTATGTATGAGTTTTCTGTAATAAGGAGAGTTAACTTTTCTGTGCAGCAAATGAGTAGAAAGGAAATTAATTGATTAACAATAATTCTAAACTCAGATTGCCCTTGCAAATTGGGCCACTGACAGATGTGAGCTGCGCTGCTCACGGTTCATCCTACAGGGAGAAAAAGGAGCATTCTCTGATGTGCTCTCTTTCATCAGCCCTATGTTCCCTTTTATTCCTCCCTCCCTTTTCTTTCATGTCCCGTTTTTCTCTGAGTTATCTTCTCCAAAGTGAGAGGTTTAAAACTCTGTTGGATTCCATTTTGGTTTTCTTTTTCTTTTTTTCCTCTCAATTCCCATGCTAAGTTACCTCATCATCCAACATCCCACTCTTCCCACTTGCCAGCTGCTTCCATCAGTAAGTTTTTAAGCATCCCTGAATTTTACATCAATTTTAGAGAACTATGAAAAACAAAATACATCTCAACCAACACATCTGTTTGAAGGCTTTTTGCCAATTCTTTTCCTCTGTGAGTATACTTTTTATTAGAGACTTAATCTGCCATAGGTCAGGTAAAACAGCTCAGGTCCCATTAGATTCCTTCAAGCAGATGATGCATCAACATTTTTCTGAAATTCTGACTTAGAAATTAGGTGGTCAGTTAAGCATATTTTCATAAGCCAGAAGGACTTTGCATTTCATGTGAAAGTTTGAGCCCCATGCTCACCAAATCACTGAAAACAAGAAAGACACCAATACATCTATTTTACCAAAGGTTGCAGAATAAGGGCTAAATGAACTTTGCAGCTAGGACATTTGGAATATAAAAAAATATAGAAAAAGTTAGAAATAAATATGATTTTAGAACTTGGTTGAGAGTCTTGTCTGTTACCCATGTGTATATGTATACAGTAAGACACAAAGTTAATCCAGCTGTAGTGGGTTGACCATAGTTAGGTGCCCACGAAGTCTCTCTGCCACTCCCCTCTGTAACAGGACAGGGGAGAAGAGTACTACAAAGGCTTATGGATTGAGACAAGGACAAGGAGACACCACTTTCTGGGGAGAGTGTTTTCTGGGCAAAACATACTTAACTTGGGGAAATTAATTAAATTTATTTCCAATGAAATCAGAGAAGCATAATGAGAAATAAAAGCAGAACTTGAAACCCCACTCCTCCTGTTTTCCCAGGCTCAACTTAAGATACAGATCCTCTACATCCTTTCCTCCAGCAGCTCAGCAAGATGGGGAATGGGACTTGCATCACATGTTTTCTCTTGGGCTCTTTACTACTCAGAGGGAGTACCCCTTACACTCTTCCACTGCTCCAGTATGGGACCTCTCCCATGGGAGACAGACCATCATGAACTTGCCCAACATGAATCATTCACTGGCTGAAGTTCTTCACAAACTGCTCCAGTGTATGTTCCTTCCACAGGGTCACAAGTCTTGCCAGCAAACCTGCTTCAGCATGCACTTCTCTTGCTATGGGTCTCCACATCCTGCTGGGGTCCTGCCTGCACACAAGCTTCTTATGGGCTCGTAGCCTCCTTTAGGCATCCACCTGCTCCAGTGCGGAGTTTTCCATAGGCTGCAGGTGGATCTGTGCTCCACTATTTCCACAGGGAAATAGTCTGTCTCACCATGGCTGGCATTTGTGGATATAGGGGAAGCTTCTAGCAGATTCTCACAGAAATTGCCCCTGTAGCTTGCTACAAAACCTTTCCATGTGAACCCCATACTAATTTTTATTCATGTATCCAGTGTAGAGAGGCAAGCACAATTTTCCATAATATATTTGGGGTGGGCTGTGCATTTGTGTCACATTTTTCAAGTGTTCCTCCATAATCTGAGGGGTAGATATGTGTTGCTTAATTTAACAAGAGCTGGGGTTCTCATGTGATGTGTGTTTCTGCAAGCACACTGCACAAAACCGCAAATGATGCAACATTTTTGTGGGAATCCTAAGAGCCTTGAGAGAGATCTGTTTACTGTTCTTTTGCATGAAGACCTGCAAAAAAATCAGCATTATATTTATAGGTAGCAATCTGATATTACAAATCAGAGGACATAATGGATCTGGTAGAAACTGCATGGTAGGATCCCAATTCCTGCTAGAATGAGTTAAATTGAATGAACACTGACCTCCCCTCATTGCTCTACTTTTTTATTGTTGTATAGTGTTTGAACAATAAAATATTCTCTATATTGAAACCCAAAGAAAATGAGAAAGATATTAAAGCTTCTCTTATTTAATCTTGTCACTGGGAAATGCTTCCTCTGCCAATGATAGGTTATGAAGGGACACATGATAAGAACAAGGGGTCATCTCCTTGTTCCTGTCATGTATCAATCACCTCCCCAGTAAAAACCTGTAGAATATATTCAGATTCTACCGTGTCTCGGTTTGCAAGACAGGTATCTGTTAAGGAAGGCAGGAACCTCCCTTGAAATGAAAAAAAAAAGGAATTTTAAGCTCCCACCCTTTCCCTCCAACTTATTATATTTTGAAAACACGGAGCTCTCAGGCAGAGATATAGGAATAACTGTTCTTTACTAATATATATAATAAGGTAAACCAACAACAGTAACTACAGTATTAACAACAGAACAGAACAGGGACCGCGTCTCGGCCGAGACAGGAAAAGTGGAGGAGCGGCAGTGCCTCACAAACTCCTCAGCTGGCACTCAGTACCAGAGCTCCTGCAGGGGCTCTGAGGAAAACACCTCGCTGGAATGGCAGGGATGGGCAGGAATCCCGGGTCGATGGATCAGCAGCTCCACGGTGGCAGCTGGTGCTGCAGCACATCCGGCAGGACAGGGGAGCGAGGGCCATGAAGAGGAAGAAGAAGAAGAACAAGAAGAAGAACAAGAAGAACAAGAACAAGAACAAGAACAAGAAGCCACTCTGTCTTCTTGTTGATGATGGCAAAAATTCTCTTCTCCTGAGCAGAAACAACTCCGAGAGTGTCTGTCTCCCTCTCCTGCACAAGGACCCAAGAAATCCCACTCCCTTCCAGCTGCCCCCTCCCGGGCCCAGCCAATTCTTTGTCTTTTTAAGCACCTAAGGACTACCAAACATCAAGGCTTCTCTCAGCTAAATGGGGAAAAATTCCACTGGCTGAGAAAGGACACAAAAGGGACACCTAACTCCCAACATACTGACAGGGTGTAGACTCATCATCTGCAATTCCCTTATGATGTTGTGTCCATAAGACTGGCAAGGAGAAAGAAGATACTGTTTAGTATGTGTGTGCATTTTTACCATGCTTTAGATGCATAGGATCAACATTGTGCAGGGAAGGTAAACAGTGCTTTAAATATTGGAAAATTTCCATTGCAATCCATGGCAGAGTGAATGTGCTCTTTCTTATAGCCACATCCAGAGATGCTTTGTTGAACAGGAGTGTGAAAGTAGTATGCTGATAATAAATCATATCGTGTACTTCAGGATTTATGTAAGATATTTATTACTGTTTTCTGAGTGGAAGTTTGTAGTAATGTATGTAATGTTGAAAGACAGAGATGTGAGAGTTGCTTTAATAGCGCTGCTTGTGAGTCAGAGATGTTCTTAATTAAGCTTTTGTTGTGCACTTGCGGGGGATATCAGAATAAGGAAAATTCCTCCCACCTTTGCAAGAAAGACAGTGGAAAGAGGCAACAAGTTATTTTGCTGCTGAGTTTTTTCACTTGAAATTGATTGCAAGAACTGCCCACTTAGGAAAAAGGCAAGAGGAGGCTATTGGTAGAGGCTGACAAGATTGTCATAATGTAGTCCTTACTAACAGATAAACTAGAAAGAGTAGTGACGTGATAGAACACTGGTGTGTGTTATGGGTTGTATATTGGGCCAAAAATGGAAAAATTGTGTCAGATGTTATTTTTGGTGATAGCTGCATCAGAGATCAATCATTTCGAGGCATAACACTAATATCTCTCACTTGTTTTCTTTCAGTTCATCAGTAAAGTGTGAAAAATTAAATCCAAAGGTTTAATTGCCTTGATTAAATATGTCATACTGCTTGGGGTCAAATCCTCTTTCCCTTATTAGAACCGTTACAGTCTCATCAGTGGGTTTACCTACATGAAGGTACAGCTACTTTGTGTCTCACTACTTTAGTACTGTTGGGAGGTAGAAGTAATTTACAGATTTTAAGTCTTTATTAGCTGAAGAATAGCACTATCATTACCTGAAAATATAAGAAAAATGTCTCCGTAAATAAAATATTAATATATCACTGCCATTCTCTGTGCCCTTGAAGCTTCCTCTGGCTTTCATGAACATTTTTTGAGCAAAGTATTGAGGATTCTGTGCTTTTTACTTTATACCCAATTAGTCAAATTGAAAGGATTCTTCCTGCTTGGGATAAGGAAGCTGCTATGCAATATTCTCTGGGTGTCTCAGTTATTACATAGGCTCTGTGGGAGGTTCTCTGAATCACAGTCAGTTCTGCAGTGGGCTGCCCCTGACCTGTGGAGGATTCAAGCAAACAGTTAGCACTTTATTGAGAAAAAAAATAAAGAAAAATTCTAAAGAGCAAAAACACGTCTCTAATTGTAGGTAAGATTTCACTGCCACTGTGAAGTGTTTTGACACACAGGTCAGAGCTTGCTGAGGATACAACCATTATAAAACCATGTTTCATGTTTTGAAAGCCATCTTCTCTGGCCTGTGTAGGTTATGCCCCATAGATGCTTAATGTGGTTATATGGAATTTTAATACAGAAATTTTAAGTACAAGGGTGCTTTGTTACATGCATTTCAAAGCTTGAATGGAAACAAATTGTTGCTATCAAAATGGGGATCTGGAAATGGAATCAGCAAGACAATTTTGAGATTTAGTAGCTTAAGGCAGTAAATTATTTTCATTCCCTTTTTTGCCTTCAGATACCATGGCTTTTCTGCAGCTAGCATGTGACTGGGATATCCACAGGGTCCTGTGTATTGCAAAGCAGTTTCTGTCTTGCTGTGGCCTGAGGATCATACAAAACTTTTGCTGTCCTCTTTTTTGTGAGATCTTGCTGTGTCTCTGGCCTTTTGCATGGTATCCACAGGATAGTGTCTGCCTTGCTACACACACTTCAGTAGTTTCTGTAGTTTCTGTACTAGCAAAAACTTGCTTTTTCAGGGTGCCATCATTCGTTTGGCATAACTTACTGCAAAAGGATTGAGGTTGAATACTGGAAAAACAACCTGCCTGCCAGAGTAATGAAACAAGATACACGAGTGTATTGTGGAATTTCTCTCACTGGAGATTTTTCAGAACCATCAAAAAAATGAAAGCTGAGGATGCCTCAAGTACATGGCACACTTCTCCACTGCAGGAGACTGAGCTCAGGAACCTCCTAGGTGCCTGCCACTTGGGCTTCTGTTATTCTGTGGGAAAGGAACAAAGCTGGGGTTGAACAAATATTTAAGAAACAACTTTGTATAGACTAGAAATCCCAGTCATACAAGGTTCTGTTTCATCATAATATGTGCAGCTTTTGCAAATATTAGAAAGAGACTGCTTAAACACTTGCTTAAAATAGTGTCCTTGAGGATCTGTCTGGTTTAATAGTTACCTCTGGGAAAAGAGCTTTGTCCTGAAGTTTTGACAATGCTTGTTTTCCTTCTTCACATCACACACTGTTTCCTTTCCAGGGAGCTGACAAAGGCCAGCAGCTCAGGCGTTGACCCAGAGAGGTCATTTGACCCTGCATATAGTTCCATAGCCTGGAGCTCTGTTAAAATAAGCATGGTTGTGTACCACTGTGGAAGTTTACCTCCTGCAGTAGCCATGACTGTGATGGTTTGTCTCATTCTCTTTCTTTCATTGAAGACAAAGCACAGACAGTGTGAGTGTGTGTCACCAGAACACCAGCTACCACCCCTGCCACCACAAGGGGCTGAGCGTGGTCTGAGGAGCATGGTGCAAATTGCAGGACATGTTTGTAGACTTGCAGCAGTGACAGTAGAGAGGTGAAGTCCCAAAGATAGTTTTTCTGATCAATACAATAATCTGATCAGTTGCAATAAACATATAATAATGATCTAATATGTTATATATATAGTTTCTTCATTTAGAAGATTTTGTGCTTTTTTAGCTCTAGCAAATAGTTGACTTAATATGAGATATTTCATCTTGTTAGTCTGTCAGAGGCTTACCACTGACAATGCTAACACCAGGCTGCTAATACTGCTCATTACTAACACTGTAACAGTATGATCTGACTATTACTGACACAAACATATTTAATTTTCTGCCTGCAAGTTTATCAAGTCAAATAATAGCCCAAAATTGTTCTACATTTTATAAAGTATTGCTTTATGTTACTAGTGAGGACATGAATAGACACACAAAATTTCATGGAGTAAGCTTTTTCTCCTGAACAATAGCTTTAGTATTTGCCATACGTAGAATGCATTTCCAGTTTTTTAATTTCAATTGCAGATTTGTTGACATAAGGACACTGTGTTTGGAGTGAAGCTGTTTGTTCCTTCTGAAAAATAAGACCAAAAACTGAAATAACCTTAGTTAGCAATGATTTTTGCTTTTTTGGTCCTGTTACCTGTGACATCTTTACAACTGAAAAATTACTAATGTCTGGGTTGTGGAAAAAGGTTTGGATGTTGAAACTTTTTTTAAAAAACCTTGAGATGTGAAATTCACTTTTCAGAAAACTTATTGCATAGCAATAAATTCCCTGTGGTATTTCTAGTGATATAACTTCCTTTGTCAAATAAGTTGTAATATGTAAATTGCAGTTACAAATTGTTGCATTGTTTCAGGAATACCATTTTTCTTAAATCATTAATGTCACCAATAAAGAAATTGAGAAGTGGGAGGGATCCATCTCTGATTTGCTTGCTTTCTGGATCTAACAGCTGTTTAAGTACAGAAATTGCTATATCCATCCTTTGAAATGAGGCCCATAACCCATCATCCATGTGAGCTCCCAGAGATCTAAAAAACAAGACTGCATGTTTATATCTGTTCCCTGCCTGTGGTCCTGTTCCTCTAACACAGAATGCTGTTTGTGAAATATTAGATTTATTAAACCATGCTATATGGTCACTGAAAATGACCATGTGTAATTCCATGTTGTTAATACTTTAAGCTTGTGTAAATTGTCACTAATTCTGTGAGCATTGTGAAGCTCAAGCACAGAAACTTGAGGGCTTATCTTGAAATCTTACAACAAGTCTCCAAGTCATTTGAAGGAAAATTTTGTCTGAGCAGGTATGGAAAATAATCCCTCCTCATCCCAGCCTCTGCTGTAGCCGAGTGGATGGCCTGTAGCTTGGGCAGTACTGGGGGTTCACCGAGGTTCTTCAGGTGCCTCACTCCTGGTTTTGAACACTTGGTCCAAACTATTGCCAGCCACCAAGGCTGGGACATTTCTGAAAACTAAATTGGACTTCTATGTATGCTGAAATTGCAATTGGACCATCATTATCTATGAGACTCTTAAGTACTTTGGACGTTAAGTCCTCCTTTATGAAGTGTATTGAATGTGGAAGTATTTCTGTTTGAAAAGATGTGGGGAGCTACTGTTGTCCCTTCAGGTTTGAGTGAGCTTATGAACGTGTTCCTGATAATAATTAATCACGTAGAAAAGCTTTGAATCATGTGTAAGTAATCATTGGATAGGTTTATAGTGCTATTGGTGTTTTGGTTTGGGCTCTTTTTTTAAAAAAAGGAAAGCAACAGAAGCCCTCAAACAAAAATATGTGCCCGTCACAACCCAAATCAACTCTGTGTGCATATCAAGGGAAATTTTAAAATGCATACAGGCTGAATCTCTCTTTTAGATGAGAATTTAAGCATTTAAAGGTAAGCCTGTGTTTGAAGGCAAATACATTTGAGCCTAAAGGCACCCACCATGTTTGGGCTTGTTATACTTTAAAATTGAATTTATTCTTCAGTGCATTTAGTAAATAGCTAGTGTTAGCAGATATGTCTAGACACATATATCTTTTATAACTCATCCATTCTGTGAGCATTTTTTCATTTCTTTAGTAGCACTCAATGTCTTTGTTTTTGTTAACAATACAGTGTTATTGAAGGATCTGATTCTCCTATTAAACAAGAAATTTCCTGTCTGATTTGAGATACAGTAAGCAAGTTCTGTTTGCTTGTTCCTTGTTTAAGAAATAGTCTGGAAGCATAATACTTCTAGAAAAAGACATAGAAAATTTTCATGCTCTTTCTATGACTGTGGTAAACTGTCTACATAATTTCTGTGCTCATCACTAGCAGCTTTAGGAAATCATATTGTAGCATTTACCTTACTGTTTTTTTTCTCTGAAAGGTAAAAAATTAGGTTTTTGCATGTGTTACTACTAAACAAGACTTTTTCAAAGGAAAGGATATAGAAATGCAAATATATGGGGGTATTTAGCTTTTTGTTTGTGGTGGGTTTTTGTTGTTTGGGGCTTTTTTTTTCCCTTTTAAGTAGATTAAAGTCTTAAAGGCAAAATCGTGTAATGGTTTCTGCCTGGAGAAATCTTGATTTCAGTATATATGCTTCTACACTACAGCCCAGAATAGAGTTTGGGAATAATTCTTTGAGGCCTTATTTTGATGCCTAATGATCTAGTCACACTCCATTCTGAATCCTGAGAAGTCCTGGGCATTGTTTCTGCCCCTTCTCACTTTCCAACACATTTTTAGACAAATTACTTCTCCTGCTTCAATCAGTATCCTTCCTTTGTTTAGACATTATATAGTGCTTAAACAAAAGCTCTATTTCAGTACAATTTCATATTGGTTAAAATGATCAGGTTTAAATATAAAAAAGCTTTTCATTTTCATCTTCAGCAATGAAACATCAGTATAACCATTGTTCCTTTGCATTTGTTGTTCAGTTAGAGTTGGTTGTAGCTATTAAAGGTTGATGTTAAACCAGCTAGCTTTCTGGAAGGTGCTTGTAAGGCAGGGATGACAGCAATGTGGCACTAAGGAAGGAGATGCCCAGGGTGAAAAACTCCTTACGCCAGAAGTGCCATGAGTGGTCAGCGTTCTCTTGCAAGGGCTTACCTGGCAGCTCCACCAGTTGCCATGTTACTGTTGCTCATGGCCCACACTTTGGCCTTGATGGGGCAGAAGCCATTTAACTAAAGCTCCACTGGATTTTTTGCTTCCCTGAGCACTCACAGTTTGGTACCACCTCCAGATTGAGGGAAGGGATCAGCATTGTTCCTATTTAGAGGTCAGAATCGTTAGCAATAAGAAATGCTAGATATCCTCTCTATTTGTGTACAAGCTCTCTAGCTCTTTATTTTTATTTCTTTGCTTTTTTTTGGTTGTTGTCAGAATTCTGTAAGTACTCACAGCATTGAAGGTATGGAAATGTCTATGTAGGATAATCTTGTTGCAGTTAGTGCTCTACATTGAGCCTTTCTCATTTATGCTGAAACTGCTTTAGTATGAAACAAGACCTGACACAGTTGACTCTTTGTTATTTGGTGTACAAATACTCCCTCCAGTCTTGTTTCCCTTGAAGGCTTATGCATCACTATTTTCTTTTAAATGTTAAATAATGACTTTTAAGTTGTGACTTATAATTCATGCTTAATGGATACTTCACAATGAACAGTGTTAAATGTAGTTCAGACAGTTCATTTAAGCCTCCATTTTGCAGGTATTTATGAGTTTTGTGCAATTTTCCATGCCAAATACTTCTTTTATAACACTTTCCTTAGAGCTTGGAGTTAAGCCTGCAAGTCTTTTGAGTCTTTAAAATTGTAGACATTATGTATCTATGTACATATGAGTATATAAAAGCAATTATATGCTATTGTTTTTCAAATAAGTCAAGAGTTACTCTTGTCTGCAGTGAAAAGAAGTAGTGGCATTAATAGTTATGGTTTCAAAATAAAATTAGTCCTAAATTTGCTAGTTCTCAAGTACCCTCATATAAAGCCTAAACTCAGTGTGCTCCATCAACAGCATTCTTCATGAACACTTGGAAATTATCATTATTTCTTACTCCATCTTTTGAAAATAAAATGGAAGAAATGCATTTAAAAGAGATAAACTGAATAGTACAGAAGACAGAAGGGCTCAAAATCAAAACAGGGAACAGAATGTACATTACATAAAGAAACAGCCTTTACTGAAGAAATTATAACCCTCTGTGACTATTTAGTAGAAATACCATGAGAAGAAATTGTTTATATTGAAACTTGCTAATATTCTATGAAAAAAATCACTTAATTTTAAGTCCTCTGGTAAGAATAGCAATGCTATGCACGGTATGCAGTATGCTAATAGTATTTTCTAGAACCTATAACATACCTTTGAAGGACTTCTAAAAATATTTTTTAAAGGCCAATTTTGTTTGGGATGCTAGTATTTTCAAAAGAATACATTAAAAACATTAGTTGTCTGTGTCATACAGATCCCAAATGCTCCCTGCTTTCTGATAGCATTTACAAATCTTTACTTTCCTGCTTGTAAATTATGAGAGATACTTGGGGAGAGCAGTATAGCTCGCTTCCAAAGTACGTGTCTTCAGATAGATAAATTAACATCTCTAGTGTGGCTGTTCAGGATGAGATAAATGGATTTTAATTTAAATATAGAATATTGTGAGTTCTGATAGAAGTAAGTGGTTCATAACCCTGGGTGTGAGCCAGAACAGATGTGATCATCTACTTCTGAGTCACCTGGGACAGTTCCTGCCTGATTTTATGCCTGTGGCCCAAAACAGCAGTGTGAATCACAGGATTGTTAAGGTTGGAAAAGACCTTTGAGGTCATCAAGTCTTTCTCTTAACCCAGCATCTCCATGTTCAGCACTAAATCATGTACTTAAGTGCCATATGCACACAATTTTTGAACGTTTCCAGGAAGGATGACTCCACCACATCATGGGCTGCCTGTTCCAATGCCTGACCACCTTTTCAGCAAAAGGTTTTTCCTAAAATCCAGTCTTATGCAAGATATGGCAGTGTTTTGCTTGGGGACTGTGGGAAAGAATTATTTACACGTTTATATGTGGTCACAGAGAATAAGTGCCTGAACTTAATGTTAACTTGAAGTTAATGTTAAGCTTGTGGGTGAGATAATTTCTCTTGTGACTTCATCTGTCATGATGAAAGGCTCATGTCCAGTCATCGAGTGGTCAGACATGCACTGTAATGTCAGATGCTTGTTTAGCCTGGAGAAAAGGGGCCTGAGAGGAGACCTTTCTGCTCTCTAGGAGGATGGAATGATGTGGGAGTTGGTCTCTTCTCCCAAATAACAATTGTTAGAAGAGGGAATGCGATAAAGTTGTACCAGGGGAGGTCTAGACTGGAAAAATTTCTTAACAAATTATGTAGCTGTACTTTAGAACAGGCTGCCTGGGGAAGTCACCATCCTTGGAGATTTTTAAAAGACATGTTGATGTGGCATTTATGAACATAGTTTAGTGGTGGCCTGGGCAGTGCTGGGTTAGTGGTTGGACCAAGAGATCTTAGAGGTCTTTTCAAATCCTAGTGATTCCATGATTCTATGATTCTACGCTGCTCCGAGCTTTCTAAACAAGTACTGCTGCTGAGTGATGAGGTGGGGATTGTACACTGGATGTAATGAGAGGTGGGGTGGAGTCAGTGCTCTCAAACATGCACTTCATCTGAAGCAGGGCACGGTGCATGGATTTGGCCAGGTGCTGGTCTTTAGTGACAAAAGGGGAATAGCAGACTGACTGCAGAGACTATTTGAGGGCAACTGACTAATGGACCTCCAGCATTTTGCAAGACAGACCAAGAAAACTACATTTTCTTGAGCTGTTAGAGGATCATTTTCAAACACAGTGATGCTGTTTGTGTGGAAGTGATTTTTAATAATTGAGGCCTCTCCTTTAATCTGATACTTTCAGATGTATTACTTGTATCAGTTTTCAAGTTGCACATTTCTGAAAAGGATACTGTTTCATTATTTTATTTAAACTAAGTATTAGAAGGGAAAAATGGAATTTCATTAAAGAATTAAATATAGAATTTAAACTAATGTAGTGAAAGTAGTTTTAAGGCTTTGTTGGTAGAAACAAAGCAAACAATCAAAAACACTGCAGTGTCATGATACTGTGTTTATGTAGCTAAAACAAGAGGAGGATTTTACATGCTCTGTAAAATTACAGGCGCTTTATCTGTGAAGAATTGAACTTAAAATGAAAAAAAGAGAAAAACAGTGCTGTAAACTAAATATCATATCAAATGTGTATTGTGCACTGTCAGAATGTCTTGTTCATTTCATGTAACTTTTTCGGAAGTTACAACATAACTTTTTCGGAAATCTTTCCAGAAGAGCTGGATTTTAACTTTTTCACATCCAGGCTGTGCATACTGTAGCAAAGTCTACAATCTGGATAATATCTAAAAGAGCAGATCTGTTAATATAGAATTATTTCCTATAATAACTTTTAAAATATTTCTAGCAGCTTTATAAAACCACTAAATTGTTCAAGAAGCTGGAAAAATTAATCTTTTGTTGGATTTTCAACTACTTGTTACATATTCTTCATGGAAGACAATCTTTCTCTTAAGGACCTGTGAGATTTATTAGACTTTAGAGATTTGCTTGATATCTAAAAATAAACAAAATTGACAATATGAAAATAAACTTAATTGGTGACTGGTATTTCTTTTCTCTTTATTGATGCTCAACCTACAGCCATTGCTTTTTGGTTGTTCTTCAGCGTAAATAAAAGGTGTAGCACCGTGTAGAAGGCAGAGTTTATTTACTGAGAGCTCACTTTAGAATAGAAAAGGAGTGCACTCTGGCCATCCCACGGATGTGTATTCTTAGGCTGAAAACTGACTTTGAGTACGAAGTTTTGTAAAACATTGTTGTATATGGTGCTTAGACTCTTCTGTGCATAAATAAATGTGCTGGTGTCAAGGAGTTTAGCCTTTGCTGTGCAGTGAAAGATATAGATCTCCATTTGTTCATCTTTGCTCTGTTTCTTTCTCAAGATATTCATCCATTGGTTTTATTTAAGAGAATTTTCTAGAAATACTTTAATTGATACCTTTTATATTTACAACCTCAAAATCAGGATTTATTCCAATGTTTGTAAAAGAATTTGAGACTTATACATTGAGTTGTTCTCAGACTTTTATTTTTCTATATGTTATTATTAGAGACTGTACTGTTGCTTGAACAACTTAATCATATGCAGAAAAGCTTGCAGCAGACCAAAGCTCATGTTTTTAGGCTGTTGTAATGATTCACAGTAGCTGAAATTCAAAGAATGACAAGTGTTAGCTACAGATCAAAGTGTTATATGCACCAAAGTATTGAGTGCATAGATTCAGTTGGCAATGTATGACTAAATATGGTCCCCTTCAAGTACTATATATTCTAGTTTGCCAAGGCACGAGTGGCTCAGGGATTGTAAAATCTTTCTTTCATTAACAATTGTGAACTGTTCTTAGTTGCTAATTCATCCTCTACTTTTGCTTAGTGCATAAAGAATATTATGATAGTGTTAATGTATTAATAGCATACTTTTAAAAAAAACCCCTATAGAAAACCACTCAGTGCACTCTGAAGAATTTTTTTCCAAATGTTTTCACTCTGAGTTATATCAACTTCATTTTATATTTCCTCTACCATTAAATCTCATGTACAATTGGAACAGGACTTAGTTAAGAAGAACAACTTCCTTCCCTTGAACATTTTGTGGAGCACTTATTAGTATCAGTGAGTTATTAGAGTCTGAAGCTCAGGTCTTAAACAGGAATTCTACAAAGTAGTCAATTCTGGATGGAATTTTCTGTTCTGCTTGATAATAGTAATATTTTTACTCAGCTTTCTTGCACTTGTATCAGCACTTTCTGAGTTACAGGAACGTGGGGATGTTGAGATCTTTTTCTTCTGAAGATCAAGTGAGGTGAAAGTCCGAGCTGTTAGGAGAATCTAACTGTATCATTTCTATTAAGAGGTTGTCAGTGTGCTTGACAGTGATAAAGTGTAGAGGACTTGATCCCAATTTAGCATGAATTTGCAGATGAAGCTTTAGAAGAACTAGAAGTTCCTCCACTAGGCAGTGAAAACATTTACCCTCTGATAATTGATGCTAAAAATGATTAAAAATTACTCAAAACTTGAATATTTTTCACTGCTGGGTACAGATGATTGTTTTTATTTTTGAAGAATATATACCTGTGCATAGCATTTGAGTTTCTCCAGACTTTTGTCTGTGACTGCCAGTGCTTATTGTTTTTCCCTGTGTTTCAGCACCGAAGGACAATGAAGAGCGTGTGTTCCGGGAACGGATGCGGCCCAGGAAGCGCCAGGGTGCCGTGCGGCGCAGGGTGCATCAGGTTAATGGACACAAATTCATGGCCACCTACCTTAGGCAACCAACATACTGCTCTCACTGCAGAGACTTTATATGGTATGGTGTAACTTCTACTTTGCTTTGTTTGCGACTTTGGGTTGGGGAGTTAGCATACCTTCCTGTTTTGCTGAAGTGAAAAATGGTATAGAATAGTAGTTCTTTTCCTCTTTATTTTGACATTAGTCCGTCAATAGTGTTGCAGATGACAATAGAAGGCTGTTAAACTCACATCACAAATATTACAGTTTGTGGTTCTTCTCCTTTGAGCCGCAAAGTTCCGTATTTCCCTATCAAATGCACAATAAATTCCAGGTAGACAACCAGTCTAGTATTATGTAAGTGCCTAAGTGTAGATTTATACTCAGTATTAGACATTTACATTTTGTCACAAGGACGGAATTTTTTGTTACAGGATTAAGAATCACCATCTTCTAAGAAATGCAAAGCTCCTTTGCATCCTAATGAAGTTAATGGAATATGGGTATATTATACTTCTAATGACAGAGAGATTTTGATGCTCAGTGTATGTGGGAACCCAGGATGGAGGGAATGTTTCTCTGCCTGTCCTGAGGACTCCTGACCCTCAGGAAAGCACTCCTTTCAACCTCTGTCAATGGAGAAAGCTTTCAAAGCTTTCTGAGGAGTTGGAAACAACTCAAATGTGAATTAGATAGTAGTGTAGTTAGTAGTTATTGTTTAGTGAAAATGTAATTTTTAGGTTTTGTATACTATGGGTGTAAGTGAAGGTTCAAGATGGAGGATTGTGGGTGTTGCCTCAGTTTCCCTTCTTCTCTTTCACTTACTCCATTTTCTGTAGTGTTAAGACCACAGTCTTATTTGATACAGTTTGCTGCAATGCCATCATATGTGAATAGACTGATAACTGGTTATTGGTAGAAAAGTAATAAAATAGACGTTTAGAATATGTAGTGTTGAATAATTGGATTGCTTGTTTTGTATATAAGGGAACATTTTGTCTCCTTGAGGGCAGAATCACCTCATGTTTGTAAAAGAGCACAGCCTGTACCATCTATGGCTCAGAACTTATGATAAGATATAATAAACAATCCCTGAAGACCAAAAAGAAGTTCCTCAGGTTCATTCATAAAACAAAAAGAAGAACTCAGGGGATCGGCCTAGTTAGGCCACCCTACATGTTGGGTATAACTTGGCAAGTGTACAGGCTATTTATTACTACACTGTACACCAAGAACTCCCTTTTAGACATTATTTACATTATTTTGAGTATTTTCAGTTTTCAGATAGGGAGAAGTGGTGGAGAAATTAAGTTTTCAATTGTTTTTCAGCTACTCCTGATGTTTTCCAAAGTGACCTAAAGATACTGATTTACACATAAGATCTGATGTGATTGACAGTAATTATTTCTTAGGAGTGTGTAATGAATCAGTTTTTCTTAATGTAGAATTATGTGAAATGTGCATGAACTCAACTACATTCCTCTAAATAGTGCCTCTGGGTTAGAATTTTTGTTGGCTAAGGTGATTTCAGGAAAGATTGACAAATGCAATCTGTCTATTTAGAGGTCTACTTGATGATTTACCACTTTGTCCCCTTTCCATGCACCCTTTGGCTTTGTCTGTTTCACTATCATAAATGTGTCTGTACTTCTTACTGCCTTCATCATCTCTCATCCTTCCTGTTACTTCTCAGCAGCTGAAATGCTCCTACTTTGAACTGATCTCAGTATAGGCATGCAATTACCAGATGACTGGTTATGAGAAGCTTTTCTTTAAAGATGTGCACATCCAGTAAAGGGAAGGAAAAATGTTTTCATTTTTAAAAATTCATTTTTCATTTCCTCTTTGTTTTCTAAAACACTTTATTATTTTTCAGGGGTGTAATAGGAAAACAGGGATACCAATGTCAAGGTAAGAGAAATTCTACATAAGGACAGTTTAAATATATTTATTATGTTATATAAGTAATTTATTTTTATCAGGCTATATATAATACAATGCTAAGAATTTAGCACATAATGATCAGAATAAATTTGTCTCAACAAGCATATAATCTTTGCACCAAGTCGCAGTAATATTTTCAAAACTGTTGGTCTTAAGTGTCATATATGAAGTAGGAGCTCAGCTAACAGCCTCGAACATCACATCCCAGATATTTCTTCATGTGTGTCCATCTAGGGAACCATACCTGCAGATGTTGACTTCCTCATTTTTCAAGTCTTGGATTTGAAAATTGAGAACTCTTTATTCTGCTTAAGATTCTATGTTTAAAAATTCCAGGTAATTGCCAAGACTGTAATTTAAATAGATGAAATAATTATAGAGGTCATCATTAGAGAAGGTTATTGTGAAGACTGCACAAGTGCTTCATTTTCATCTCTCATTTTTCAACTCAATTTCTTGTACTCCTACTTCTTTATGCAATCACTTTTTGAGATGATATGTTAGTACTTAATTCTTATGTAACAAATAGAAACCATCAAGTTAGTGATGATTTTTCAGTTACAAAAGACTTGATGAAATCTCGTAGTAAATAAGTAAATGCCATTTTTTTAATAGAGCTTTATATGCTATAATAAGAAGTACTGTATTAACACACAGAGGTACCTGGAAAGGTGCTTTGACTTTTGATCTATTTTTTTTTTCTTACAACAATGACCAAAACTGGAGAAAATTAAATTCATTACTTCACTATGAGGGTTTTGCTTTGTTTAATGACCTTGAATTTTACAGCATGATAGACCAAGTAACTGTTTATCTTACTTGTCATATCTGCAGAAGTTATTAATTGATTAAGTAATCAAGATGTATATTGGCAAAACATTTTTACCTCCTGAAACCTTTTACTGCTATCAATTTATGATACTGTGTTACAGAAAGAATGTTTGACTTTTTTTTTCTATTCTTTTGACTTTTATGAGTTATCTTTATATCTGTTTTCCTTTGGAAGTTCTTTAAACAGGAATTGTTTTTGCTATTGTTTCATGTAATGTGGAGATCATGGACTTCATCAGATAAATAAATCACATATTTAAAAATCAAGAAAAATTTGGTTAATATTTCAGAATGTAGTTTGTAGTTTTACAGATGAGATATTTGGCAGATATACTTTAGTTATCTTAAAATTCTCTGGTTTTTTGAAAGTCTGTTATCTTTTGCCTTTGTAAACCAACTTATTTCATAGGACTCACCAAGTCACCATCAGTCACTTGCACAATTTCAAATCCCAGTGATTCTAATCTTCTGAGATCAGTCTTCTAGTCTTCTGAGATTCTAGTCTTCTGAGACGTCTGCTTTAAAATTAATCTCCATGAAAACTCATTCCTTTATCTGTTTTTGTCTTTCTAGTTTGCACTTGTGTAGTTCACAAGAGATGCCATGAACTGATAATAACAAAGTGTGCTGGCTTAAAAAAACAGGAAACTCACGATGAGGTAAATGTTTAGAAATTAATTTTTCTATATAAAAATCTGTCTTTTATCTGTTCAAAATAGTGTCATCTCCTTTGTTTAATCAATAGATGTTACAGACCTTTTTGTGCCCTTCTGACCATTTTGTGGTGTAGCATTTACTTTGAAATGCTAGACTGCCATCACAGTTTCATTTACATGGGAATTGTCATACAGAAATTGGTTTACTTACTTTAACATCTGAGCTCCAAATTTCAGAGAGCTTTTTCCAGTCCTTTTATTTTTAACATTCTCTCTCAATTTCTAAGTTAATACAAGTCATGTCAGTTTAATTCAGAAGCAGTGGGCTGATCCCTCATTTCCCTGGCTGTATTTTCTGTGGCTGAGCCATGAGCAGCTGATAGGAGAGCTGGGATGTTTGAGTAGGTATCTGGAACCAACATCATAGACTGATCACAATTTGGTTGCAAAGTCTCACCTGAACAAAGACTGCATCCAAACTTTCAAAATGTGGTTATGGTTTTTTTTAATAGTTTTAGCCCTTGAGTATAAATAGTGAGTGCTTTTTCTTACACAGAAGTTTTTGGTTTGTACTTCAACAGAAAAGCAAATGTATGCTACTGTCCTGTTGTTATGTGCAACAGCAAGGGCCTGTTGTCTTTCACCACAGGCATAGGTGAGATGGTGTTTGGGTGATCACAGTTCCTTGGCCTCACAGAAAAACTACATTTCTTAATTTTTTTTATTAAAAATCTACATCCATATGCTTGAAAAAGCCTACCTTTCAGTTACAAATTTGAGTTGTATGTAACAGGACAGTTGTAATCTATTCTTTCAACTTGAATGTGAGTTTGACAGAGGCACTAACTCATGATCTCATTTTTTTCTATGCAATTTACTAGCATTTCTCTTACTGGATCCATTCTGTAATATCTGGTCCACAACCAGTATTTTACACCCAAGATGTGATCACATGCATACAATTGTGGTAAAGGACTGTATTGGACTAGTGCTGGTTTTGTATAGTACTCACAGGAATATACAAAATCTTGTGCAGGTTTATATTCCCAGGCTCCAGACTGGTGGAGACTTGCATACTTTGCTGATAGTCTCATTGTTTAGAAGGGATACTAGATCACTGGAGAAAAGCCAGCGGTAATAGAAAAGGGAAGGAAAAACATAAAAATAAATCTCCTGCAGTGCAATGGCCACTATAAAAACTTATCAATTATATCCTTTAATTTGTAAGTAATCATACCTTGGATTCCCTGAACATAACAGGTTGTCACTGTCATTACCGTAATCCAAAGAAGAGTGGGATATGAAAAGGTAAAGGGTTTATGATATATTTCTTTTTCTAATCCTGTATTAGTTTGGCCTCGTGTTCCTAAAACAATTGGGAGTGACTTCCTTGCCTTCCACATTGAGATCTTTCCTGATAGCTATGTATTTGTTGTTCCCAGAAGTACTAGGAAGTAGGCTTCGGTCTTTATCTCTTGGACAACAGCAGCCCTTCCTTCTCTTTTCCCCAGATAAAGTAGTGAAAAGAATTCTGAGGTTGGCATATATCTAATGCAGTGGCCATCATCTGAGCACAGGTCTATTTCATCTCATTTGACTTGTGTGGTTTCAAAATGCAACAGGGCCTCAGCATACACCAATTGCAAAGAAATTAATTAAAATGAAATATGCTGTGCTGTCCTTTTTCAGCAAGTGGGATCCCAGCGTTTCAGTGTCAACATGCCTCACAAGTTCAGCATTCACAATTACAAAGTGCCCACCTTCTGTGACCACTGTGGTTCATTGCTCTGGGGTCTTTTGAGACAAGGTTTACAATGCAAAGGTAAGACATTGCTTCAGAGCTTTTCTTTTTCTTTGTGAGTGACTTGTAGACTTGGAAAGACTGGAAAAGACTTGGAAAGTCACTTTGTCAGCATGTACAGAAATAAATAGAAAATGAGCAGTGGAGCAATGTGAGGATTTCCATCATTGTTAGAACACAGTCCTTACCCTGTTGACACCACCAGTCAGTAACAGATGCAGAGGTCAGATGGTAAGAACACATTTTTTACTCACTCTTGTGTAGGTTTATTGCCACACAGGATGTTAGAAGTTAGCAGAAAACGATGAGCATGACAATTTACATACTTTCAGTTTATATGCCTTTTGTGTTTCTAGGTTTGTTAAACTTTTTAAACATCAATATTCCAGCTACTTTTCCCTTTAATACCATTTTCAAAAATTGCTATTTTGAATCGGTTAGAGTAGGTAGAATCAGTCCTGTGTACCCATGTCCAGAACATGAGGTATTCTGATACCCAGCTAAGTCATCCTTGGTGATGGTCTGCTTAGCCCCTCTATTCCAGAAAATGAAGGATTCATTATGTTCTGCCACTTAAGGACTATGTACTCTGTACAGGAGCTGTATTTGAAAATATGGCTGGAAGGTGCATTTGTGTAATTTTAATTGTCAAAAACGTTTGATTCATATAAATAGTTAATAAAATACTTCAATTTGTGGGTCATGAAGGAAATTATGTCATGAAGGAAATGATTACCAGGTTCTTAGGAAGCAGTGCCTAGTGTAATCATAAGCATTTTCATCTTGTTATGACTTTGGAATGGCTAAGTCCATCTTCATAAATACAAAAATCATGTTGTGTGCACCTCTCAACAGCAGAAACATGGGGTTACACATATATGTATAAGTATGTTATATCTAAAAAATACATCCTTTGCATTATTCGGGATGACAGGTAACTATAGGTGAAGGTTGTACCCAATGTTTCATGACGCAATTTGCTGAGTAGCAAGGGAAAGAAATGTCTTACATGGCAAAGTTATACACAGTGAGACATCTGAAATTCATGTCCTCCCTTGTGATTCCAGGTAGTGAACAGTGAGGAAATTTTGGGCTCTAAATGATATTGCGTTGCAGCTAGTGAAGATTTTGCTCAAATGCTGTCTTAATTATGGTGGAGATGTGTTCCATGAAGACATTCCAATTAAATCTGGGCTTTTATTCCTCTTTGGTGTAGTTTTTTTTTTGTTGTTGTTTGGTTTTTTGTTTTGTTTTGTTTTTTGTTCATTTGTTTTGTTTTCAATAACCAGAGCTATAGTATCTCTCTACCTTATCTGGGCATACGTGAGCTCTCTTTCATATTCTAAATCAAGTACCATACTGTTCATTTGGTTGTGACTGTTATTTCCCATACTGTGTAGCAGATACATAGAAATAATAATGCAGAGAGTTTATGTTGCTTTCTCCATGTTCAAACAATTATTGCCTATAAAAATGCAATAAAATGAAATGTAGAAATGCATGAAATGTAGAACCCACCTTAACTAAAAATGTCATTTTCTCTGTGCTTTGCTTTATCTCTTTAACAAGTGCTGAGTGACTCCCTTCTTCAGAGCTATACTTCCTTGCCCAGTATGGTTATTAACACTAAGAGAAGCGTATAACAGAGATTTAATATTCTTCAGGTTTTCCCTTGTTATTCCTGTGCATCTTTTTTACAAATTATATTCATGAAGTTGGACTGTACAAAGTTTTTCTGCTATTTCAAGCAGTTTGTCTCCTCGATGTCCACTTTTATGGATCCTAGCTCAGACATTTTACTTTCTGCTGAGGTTTTGTCACTGCATATACATTCATTGAAAATATCATGTTTAGCAATTTCTTTTTGCTCTTCTTGTGAGCTGAAACATACTTGAAAAGGAAAGTCACCAGCTTTCTGAAAGTCATAGTTATGGCCAGCTACAGTGCCTGCATGTTGTCTCAGAGGCACAAATGTGGGTTTTTTCTTTAGGACCTGTAAAACAAAAGCTTCATTGATGAAAAATAAAATTAAATGTAACTTTATAAATGCATATTTTATCATTTTCTTTTCTCTAAAAAAATAAAGAAGTGAGGAATTTGAACAATTGAATATAATCTAGGATTTAATCATACTTTTAGCTGTGCTGTCTTTATACCTTGCTCCACAAGAGGGCACTGAAGTCTCAGAAAAAAACGTCATCTGCTCCTAACAAATCCACATTCCATGAGTTTTAATGGAGTTGTGTTCTTGCCTCTGCCCCATAATCTGGAAGCAAAGTAACCTTTTTTTTCTCCTCATAATAATATAGCAGTTTCAGGAGTTTAGGGGAAAGAGCTTAGTAACAGGATTGCCATCTAAACAAAGTAGGTGTTTAACTCTTAATTTTTATTAAAACTTAAAGTGCTGTCAGTTTTATGGCTGCCTACAATAGAAGTTAATCTACTTAAGAAAAATAATGTAAGAAGCAATAATATTTAGGGATTTAATGTTTTACTTTCCATAGTGGACAGTTAAAATCCAAGCTCTGAAGGATTTTTTTTCAAATTAATTTAAAAGTTACAGGATCATTTCATTTGTTCCTGTGTCTGTTCTGAGCACAGTATGAAAATACTTTTCTACATTATTATGTCAGAAGAATGATAATCAGGTTGATAACTTTATATTAGCATTGAAGTACACCTTAAAATCCAGCTAAGTATTTTCCTACTGAGATTGTATTTATTTGAAAAAGTTATTGATAGGCCAATAAGATCTGATTTCGGTGGGGCAAATGCACCCTAAGATAGTTTTTAGTTTACTGTATTACTTTGTATTTCACTGCAGTTTGCAAGATGAATGTACATCGACGCTGTGAAACAAATGTGGCACCAAACTGTGGAGTGGATGCTAGAGGCATAGCTAAAGTTCTTGCAGATCTTGGAGTCACTCCAGATAAGATCACTAATAGCGGGCAGAGGAGGAAAAAGGTAATTTTACTGTGTATTGGCACATTAAGAATATATGATAAGTATGACTGTATTGCAACTTTACCAGTTGGGGTTCAATCCTACTCAGATGACTTGCATGGTATTTTTTTTATACATCAGTACAGACCTAAGACTTCGAATTTTGTTTTTTAAGTGTAAGTAATCTATTCTGAATTTTGATATGAAATTTATTTCCACCTGGTACAATGTTGCAGGTCTGAAGTCTATAGTTTCTGGAAAGATTTCCCCTTTTTAATTCTGAGGAAAGAAATTTGACAGAGACAATATCTGGCAACAGTCAAAAACAAAAATGCCTGTTATGGCTCAGAATTGGCATTGAATAATTGATTTATTCATTGATTGACAGACAGCACTACTCCATAGTATTGTAAATGTCGATAAACAAGCAATGTGCTGATTTTCATGAAGAGGAAATATTTGCCAGATGACCGTTCTGGAGTTACCATGCCTTTTATAGGAATAAGCTGTTCTAGAAATAAAAAGCATAGGTCACCCCAAGTACATACAAAACTGGTGGAGTTATGCCTGAGTGATGATGTGTATCCTGGATAAGAATGGGCCCACAGTTTGTATCCTGTGTTTGCATGATTTTCACAACAGACCCATTGGTCTCACAGAAATAAGCAATTTGTGACATAATTTCTTTAAACATTGACAGTTGCTTCTGTTCATTTTCCTGCTTATTGCACCCTGGGATTCCCCGTTCGCTGTTTTAAAATGTTACAGAAATGTAGGAAACTCAAGATTTAATTCATTGATCTGACACTCCTGGGAAAATGTGTTGTCACATCCTTACTGCATGAGGTGGTTGGCAGTGCTTGCTGGTACTTGTTATAGTTAAATGTATTTGCTGGATAAATTTGAATACAGACTCATGGTGGCTTCTCAATGCTTTCCACTCACTGAATATGTACATTATGTTTATTTCATCTTAAGGACCTATTTTTCTTTCAGTTGTTTGTTTTTTCCGTTTGTATTGTGGCTTTCATTCTGTATGATGTACTGTATGGCTGAGGTTCTGCCAGTGGGAATCCATAGGGGTAGAAGATCTTCACTTTTGTTCCTGCTTCTACACAGCTGAATGCCCCTTTTGGAATTGTTCTTAGCTAATTGCAGGTGCGGAGACTCAACCACCAGTTCCAGGATGCACTTCATCAGAAGAAGATAGGTCGAAATCAGCACCAACATCTCCATGTGATCAAGGTCAAACAACTCTTTATTTCCTATCTAACATATTTTGTTACACATTTTCCCAGAGTAAAAAGAAATCTATGATCATGAGCCTGTGTAGATGCAAATCAACAAAGCAATTGCCACCAGAAATTGACACATTTAAAGTTATGAACTGTAAAATCTTTTTTTAAAAGGTCTGCTTCTCATTTGATTTAAGTCTGTGAAATTAGGTGGCTTTTAAAGGGAAAATTATAAAACAGTCATCTTAAGATATTATTGAGGTCCATGTCAACATTACATGGGTCCTTGTCAACAGAATACACTTATGGAAGTAGATTGCATATTCTGTTTTAAAACTGGAAAATTTTAAATAGCAACACAGAGCTTGAGAGAGAGCCTTTATTTATCTGAAAACCCATCTGTTAATAAGTTTATGACATAAAACTGACTCCTTGTAATTCCATGTTGAACATTTGTAATAATAAAAATCCTCAACCCAGGCAGGCTATGCTAGCATGTCTATGTGGTCGCTAGAGGCTTCTTAAAACCATGTTTCCTTTCAGCAGTTTATTTTTTACGTAGATGTGGACACAAACATTTTAATCTTCACTGATATGACCTGATTTCATTGAGCTGGTTGCTGATTGACAGAATGATTATGTCAGCAGCATTTTTTGAGTCTGATATAATTGTTTTTAAAAATCAGAAATCTGCAACCTCTGAATCCAGAACTGATTTAAATTTGCCAACCTTTTGGTTTCACAAACATTGTTTTCATAAAATCATGATTTTTAAAAACGCCTGATCTTCTGTTTAAAATAAGAACAAACTTGTCTAAATTCTCTCTGTAATTTGACCTTTAAAGCTGTCCAGTAAAGTTGTTGCTTCCAAGGCCATCAGGCAGAAGTACCATGCAGGAACTCAGGGCAGACCCTGAGGATTGTTGGTCACCAGGACTCTGTATTTAATACTGAGAAAGCTTCAGAACAATTTAGCAGATCTACACAATTGCTCCTTGAAACAGCACTAGGAAGTGGTCAAACACTTT
>VWYI01008138.1:0-11508 GCA_013399455.1 Anthoscopus minutus | reverse complement strand
TTTAGAGTCTTGTCTCCGCGTGTCACACTGTTGTGCAAAGTTTGTCCCGCTCCCGGTGCTGGCGGCTGTGCTGGAGCCCGGTTCCCTCCCGGGTGTCCCTCTCAGCTGCTGCCCTCGGGCACTGGCGGCGTGAGGTTTCTGTTGCAGCAGCGGTGGGCAGCGGGGGGTGGCTGCTTCGCTGCCAGGACCCCGGACCCGAGTCGTTCCCCAGCGGGGCTGCCCGCCCATCTGGTGACAGAGGTGCCCCAGGCCCACTGGTGCCGCCCACCCGCCCTAGGCCTCGGTGCCGCGGGCTTCTACGGTGCGGGCTGGGCAGCGAGCATTGGCCAGCTCGCTCTTGCCATACGGAGTGGCGGCGGGGCAGCCGTGGGTTTTCTGTGGGGGTAGCTGCTCGGTGCGGGGGTGGATAGCTCTCGCCACGTGTTGTAGTGCTGTCGCAACCGAGGTAGACACCGCTGTGGGAGGAGGTCTGAGGACCAGAGGGCAGAGGGGGAGACCCCGCGGCTCCAACCACGTGGTCCCCGCCATCTTGAGCACGTGGAAGCAACCATACGGCCGCAGTCATTCCGTCAGAGCTGACTGGGGCAGCAGGAACACAGACTGGAGAACACAGAGGAATTTTGCTCAGTCCTTGCGATAGGGGAGTAGATGCAGGGACACAAAGCAGGGAAGATGGAGGAGGTGCTTTCAGCTGGGATTCACTATCTTCAAGCTTCAGAAGGCATTTCAGCATCATATTAAATAAAGGAATGAATTTGATGGAATTTTTTACTAGTTGTTAATTTTTTCCAAATTGCTTTCAACGCTTCATTGGTTAGGACTGATTTTTGTGAAAGATAAGGAAAATCCTTGAATATCCAGTCTACAAAACACTTCAACTCTCTCTCTGAGAAATAAAATTTTTCTTGAATAAAAAACTTTCTAAGGTAGAGGTAAACTTCTTGTTCTGCCTGGGTGGTGAATGTTGTTTCCATCTTAACGCAGTCTCTTCCCAACACCCTAGATTCAAACTAGGAAGGAGCCAAAAAAACTCATAATACTGGGGTAAAAAACCTTCAAATTCTCAGTGTGGTCTAGTGCAGATGCTTTCCAGGAGAAGATGCTCCACGTTGATGCACCATTTGTTGTATCTTGAATATTAGCTAGTAAAGTCCAGGGTAAAACAGCAATAGGAGCCTTTATATAATATCCACAGATGTTTAATTCAGCCGCACAGAGAGATTGAACAGAGTTCCCAGGCATCCACACATCCCAGGTCCAGCTTCCTCCTCCTGCACAGGCCAGGGGTGATCCTCATCTTCTGCAGCCCCCAGACCAGGGGACAATCAGGAAATAGGGAGGGAGTGGCCTAGGGACATCCAACCCAGGGTCTCCACATTTGCCAAAATAGGATAGTGTCAGTAGAAGAGCTGAAACAGCCTGAAATCTTCACTTGTGCTATTGGAGGAAAGTGGTGTGAAGAAGGAGATGGAAAGAGATTGCTGTGGTGGGCTGATCTGGCAGAAGTGAACAATCATTGGAACAAGATACTTTTAATGAAAGTGTATGTTTTCCAGTTGATCAGAAGTTGATAATTAAAAAATGTGTTCTGCCAGTGAAACTGAGTTCATTTTGGAGTTGGAAGTATATTGGAAACCTCTAAATTTTTTTGTCTCCTAAGATCATAGTATTTCAACAAAACTGAGTAAAATTAAACCTGTTTTAAGAAATGAAAGCCTGCTTTCAGCTTGATATAAGCTAACACTGTAAAGCTGATGACAAAAGAAGATTAATGTTATCTACTGCTAGCTTAAATACTTTTGTTCTCATTCTTACCTATCCTCTGAAAAAAGGTGGAAAAGAGTGATGCAAAATCCTCTTACCATTAGGCGCTCCAAACAGTTCTCTAAGTCTCTGAAAATTAATTCTCAACTGTGCCTTAATGTACCATGACACGCAATGCCTTGTCTAATAATCTTAATGAAACAAAATCTGGTTCTTGCATTTCTACAACCTTCAGTGCCCAGCTGGTTTTGGTGTCAGCTGAAGGCATTCATGGTGATTTTTGGGAGTTGTTTGTTGTGAGGCTCTTGCAGGCCCACTTCTTTTTAAACAGTATTGGCAACTTCAAGAAAAGCAGGAATGCTCAGTTTTAACATATCTGTTAAAAAGATAAAGGCAAAATGTTTTCAAGGAAGTAGCAATGTAAACTTTAATCCATTCAAAAGGTTTATGGTCTTCTGAAATCTTGCAGAAAGTATTTATTTGAAGGCAAGGTGAGAATTATGTATTTTGTGAGGAATTATTGTCAAAGTGATTTTTAAAATTTTCTTTACATTCCAATGCCTATGGCTGAGTGCATTTTCTGTGTTTTTGTAGGATATGGGGCTATAATTGTTAGAGTGGTTAAGGCTTATGCTCACCAGAAGGCTCTGTGGCAAAGGCACAGCTGCGGGCTCCACAGCTGAAGGTTGGTTGAGAGCTGAGAGGCAGTTAGGAGTGAGGAGAGAATCAGCAGAGTGACAGTTGGGAGTGAAATTGTGATTGGCTGGAGGAACGTGTGGACAGCATATGAGTAGAAAGCTGATTGGATAGCAGGACGCGTGGACAGTGCATGAGCAGGAAGCTGATTGGATGGCAGAACGCATGCTGCAGCTGAGGCAGCCAATGGGTGCCCTCTTTCTGTTGCGTTGTATCTCAGTTTGGCTTCAGTCAGGTAGAGATTAAAGGTGTAAAAAGTGTAAGATTTCTACAATAAAGTGATCTCCTTTGGATGCGTAAGGAGGTCCGAGTTGCTTTGTTCCCCGTTGCTACATAGAAATGTCATAATTATGAATATAATATAAATTATGCAATATAATCCTGGATTTAAGAAGCCTCCAACTATTACTATAAGAGACTTTTCAGTATTTCAGAACCCAAAAATTAAGTTAGGAGCGCAGTAGCTTCTAGATTCTTCAAATGGTCGCCCACTTCAGTATGCCCAGTAAAACTTTGCAAATGTTACTATATCATGCATGCTAGAAAAGTTAAATATAGTTGTATGGTAAGCACAAATATACTATGAAATCCTCTAATAAAGAAACAGACATATGAGGCTCTAGATTAGAAGTTGCCAGGTTCTTCCTGTTAGTAGTGACTCTGCCAAATTCTGCCAGAGGTGTGCAGTGAAAATCAAACTGAATTTTGCAATTTGCATTTCAGTTACAGGGGAACTTGGAGCCAGTCTCACTGGGAACTATAACTGTTCATATGTGTAACACCATGGTGAAGAATGCTGTCAATAGTATGTAGTTTGGCATCAAAAGTGAGTAATTTGACTTCCTAATTAGCTGCTAAAAATCTTGTTAAAAATGCATTATAACAGAAAGCTAACTATGACTATGAGCATGTGTGGAAGATCTTAAGAAAAACTTCAAAAATCTTCAAAGTTGTTTGTGCTCTGTGTACTAAGCCTTCCTTTTAAATAGATTCTTCTTTTTTTTTTTTTTCACAATATGGGGGTTTTATGGTTTTCAGCATCTTTAATCTTTTTTTTCATATCTCAGTTTTCTACACCCCTGTTTTGATTGGTTTTGCTCAAATGTTTTTAAAATTGTATGTTTATATTTAGCACTGAGCTCTTCAGAGAGTAGCTACTTCATCAGAGAAGTCGGGTAATATTTTAAGGTTATTATCAATCTTATAAATTGAAACTTGTTGCTCTGAACAGTTCTAATGAGATGCTTTGATGATATCTTTTTAGGAGGCTTTTGTTTTATGAATCCCTCAGTTTTGGGTCTATATTCTATTTAAATAAAATAATGTATCTGCTATCCAACACCATGTTACTGTTTCTTCTGAATCACTGGAACTTGAAAAAATAGATTGTTTTTGAATGCTATTGTGAATCCCTCTCATGGTGTGAAATTTGATTTAAGCTGTAATCTTACACTGCAGATTTCTTCACAAATATTATTTCTAAGTGCCATGTGCGTTTTTTTTTCATTTCACAAAGATGAGCCTTTGACAGAATGGCTCAAAATGAAGTTGTCTTCGGTATAATACTTATGAACATAATACAAGTTTCCTTTAAATAAATGTGCTATGAAAGAAATGTTTAACTAAAACTTACAGGAAAAATCATTCATGATGAAAATTTTGGAGTACTAGTTACATTAGAGCTAAATTTTAGTATTCCTGGGTTGCCATTTCCTTTCCTTTCATTGCTAACACCCTTTATCTCTGGTGCGCACAATATTACATTTAAACAGAAAAGCAGTAGATTTTCGTAAAGTAGCATGTTGCTGATGAAAATTTTGATTTACTGTTATATAACATAGTAAAAATATAACGGAAAATATTTGGATATAATAGTCTGTTTTGGCAGTAAGGAATTGTTTGCGGACACAGGTGTCCGTACTGACCAACGTTTTGTATTTTGTGGGAAGCCTGGGGCAGGGTGAGAAACACATGTACCTATCACACTGACCTCTAAACAATGGTCCTTAATTGCACTTATTAAAGTGAAAATTTTTCACTGTATTGAATGTGTGATTAAATAATCTTATAGGAACTAAAGAGAAACCTAGATTTTGTACTAAAAACCAGTCAATTTATCTTTCAAGGATTCTTTATTAATAGGCACATCTCAAGGTGGTTAAAAGCTCAAACTGAGAGTTACCCTTAAATATAATCCACGGTGCCAAATGACCAATTATGCATGTACTGGAACAGTATTGTGCTTTTCTTGAGACATTTTTCTCATCATTCTATTGATGTGATTTGCTAACACACAAAGAATAAATTATAACTAGAAGTAAAATACTTAAGAGATTAAATTAATCTGTATAAAAGCTGTGAAATTATTGTATTAATATTTAAATATATGATCAAGCTATGGCATTCTTTCTGAAAAAAATTCAGCATTCTTACACCCTTATAACCAGTTTGATTTAAGACGTAAGCCATAACCAATAGTTCAGATTTTTCCAGGAATCCTCTCTGTACTTGACCAGTAATAACAGTTTCTGGAAGACCAGATGCAAAGGAAGTGAATATAACTTGTTTGCTAAATTGTAGAACCTTTGGCAGGGAAGTGTATAGCCAGTGTCAGCATGATCAGAGTCCAACTGAAAATCATGGTTTAGTGAAGAGGATAATTTAGCAAGAATATCTGTGGTCTTAGGATAAAATGTTGAAGCAAATGTGATAGGATGTGCTTCTTAGGCGTTCAACTGCTTCAGAGGTGGTACATATCACGTAAATATGTGATCAGCATATATCAAGCATGGGAATACGGAGGTAGGTCTACTGGATTGTCCTTTCCTTGTTATATATATCTGCTTCAGGCTAACTGAAATGCAGAGGGGTATTCCAGGAAATAAGGAGACAAAAATGTATTATTAAAGAAAAATATTATTATCTGGTAGGTCTGACAAACTTATTAAATGGAATAGTGAGTTCTGAGACTACAGCAGTGAAAAGATTCAGCTACTGAGACCTTCACCATTTCACTAACTTAGCTAGAAGTGTGTGGTAGGTGGAAGTCAATATTGCACAAGCTGTCAATTCAATCACTACAAAAATTCACTTGCTTTGTCACTAGGATCTTGTTACTGATAAATTACATGGGAAGGGGATAGTACATTTAACAAAGAAATCATCTGGGTTTTCCACAGAGCTGCTTGAAAGCTCCACTTGGGTTTAAGGAGGATGTTCTTCAGCTCTGGCTACAAGTTGCAGTCTGAGTTGCAATATATCCATCAAGGAAATTATTGCATTTGAACAGGGCTGCTGCATTTGAGGAAAGGACAGGAAGGTGAATGGACTTCTGTTTCTTGTCAGTGTGCCACCATTTAACAATTTATCAAATTTGCCTTGTTGAAAGGCTCTGAAGCATTGTGAGAACTCTTGACCATTTGGTGAATACCTTATATCTTATTCTCTCATGGTGATAGAAATTCTTACTATGAGAAGCTGCTAGGGTCCAGAAAATCTTCAATGTCTTATATACATTTATAGCATTAGTCAGTAATTTTCCTGCTATGTATGCAAAGACAGCTTCCAGTAGGAAGTTATTCACTAGACTATTGCTTGTCTTCAGTCTTGCTCATTTGATCTTGTAACAGATTTAAAATAGAAAGCATTAGATTTGGGCATTAAGAATGAAACTGAAACTTCACGTTGCCCTAAATAGTTTGCCTAGTCTAATATAGTCTGATATTATAACTTCATACATTAATGAGTGCTTTCTTCATATACTGGAAAGTTACTTGGATCCATTTCACATATTTGATTTACTGATGCTGTTTTCCTGTATTTAGTTACTTTATACTTAGCTGTTAAGTCACATGCTTTGATATCAAGGTACCTGTAAAACATAAACTGCACTATAACCTCCAAATTGTTATTGTGGTAACATTCAGTAATTCTTAACAGTAGTACGAGCATGTAACAGCAGTGTTTTTCATTAGCATGTAGCATCAATGTCTTTAATTTTCTTTTGAAAGATAAGATGTTCTGGAACGTGTATTTTCTTTAAAAAGTAGTAATAAAATTATTCAAAGTGGAAAATAATTTTAGTAAATAAATTATTCAAGACATTTGAAAACAGGGAACTAATAGGGAAGCAGATTTGTTAATACTCTTTATAAGGAAAATATGTGTCCTAAAGAATTTATTCTTTGGTATTGCAATTTGTTTTTTGTGATCTGATGGTAAAATGAAAACACTGTATCTGCTGATAAGTGTATTTTGTTCTTTAATAATTATATTTAAATATTAAAAATATTTTAAGACATTCTTTTCTCGCTTTTCATAGGTTGGAATCTTTATGTAAGTGAGATCTGCTCTAGCATACAGTTATTCACATGATCTTCCTTGTTCAAATATTGCCAGTGTATACAAGCTCATGTCCTAAACTTTGTTTGGTTATAATTAGAACTAGCTTCTCTTTTTTATAGTAGAAAATATTGAAAAATTATCATTTTTTTCTCATGTAATCATTTAGGCTGGATTTCTTGATTTCTATTGTTCCTATTTTTTTTTCATTTTGAATATATGCAGAGAATAGCTATTGAAAATAACAATCTCCCTCCTCCTAGAAATCCTAAAATTTAGCAAAGGGAACATTTTCTTTGATATATTATGCAGTTTGCTTAGGATTGTCACATCAAAGAGAACACAACATTAATTTATGTTAGTTTAACTCTCTTCCGATGCCCTGAGAGTAGGAAAATCAACACTATCTGTGTAAGAGAATGCAGGAATCAGGCAAAGCATATACGGTGATTTCTACCCAGTCTCCTTCCAGTTCCCAGCTATTCACTGCTCAGGGTGGTTTTGACAGATTTCTATGTTCAATACCCTCAGCTGCATTTTTTGTTGTTTTTCCACAAACATGATTACATAAGGTTTGAGAGAGACTGAAGTTTTGGCATAGGACAGAAAAATTTCTCCTTAGTTTTGTTATGCATCACATGGACTTTTTTGGTATTTCCTGATGGTTTTATTCAGTGCCTTACTTGTATGGGAAAGGAGAGTAACTTACTCATGCTTGGTGAGTATCTATGCTACTTGTGATTTTATAGACATTATTATATGCAATTGTTTCTACCTCTGTTACAATTTCAACATAGTGATAACAGTCCCTTTTTTAAAAAATTTTGTAGTCTAACAAGAAACACTGATAGACGAAGTTAGAAATGTTTGCAGAAGTGTGTGGGGGTATGGAAATCTCTTTAGGCTGCTGCTATGTTCAAACTGTATGAAAAAAAATACATAACCTACTTTATGTCTGTTTTTGTGGGAGTGTAATGGAGAATTCATGAATATTCAACTGCTTACAGTTAAAATTTTGTGTATTTTTAGACTAACATTTATAGTTTTCTATAATTAAGTAAGGAAACAAACATGTTTGTGTGATGGTAATTCTGGGAATAAAATTAGAAGGATTTTAAGCCAAGGATATTTCAGGATTTTAAAGTCCAAAATATATATTTTAAAAAATGCTTCATTTAAATGGTTGTCACCATCTTTTCAGCATGATCCAGTAATTCTGTTTAAGACTAATTATGTTAATGTCCTAAAATATGCTTAGCAGCAGCAATTCAGCTCTCGAACTTTTTCTCATCCTATTTTTTCTTGCCCCGTGAGCAATTTGTGATAGTTGAGCAGTATTACACTTGACCTGAACTTGTGTTCATTTTGTGCATGCCGCCATGTAGCAGCAAAGTAAACTTGACAGCTTAATTCTGTGTTGGGGGAATGTTTGCAGGGATAATCCTATTCATACTGCAGGATAAGGATGCCCCGCTAGTGGCTTTGGCCTATAAAACCATTAACTTTAAATTGTGTACTTGAATTGTGATCTTCTTAGGGTGTAAACCAGCTTTTCTTTTAGCAGTTTATTGATGAGAGTGGGTAATTTTATGATGCACTTTCCTAGCCAATGCCAACTTCCTTTTAAAATGTAGCTGCAACAAGCAACAAAACCTTCACTTCATATGAATTATCTGATAGAAGACACCATATTATGTTTTAAAGCTGCAAATGTTTTGGATTAAATTTTATTTAATGACAAAAGAGACCATCTTGATGTAGAGGTCTAAGCATAATGTTTCACACGTCTCTACAAGTGGAGGCAGAGAGAAGTAAGTAGATAGAATATACATTAAGATATCTCCCTACTTTTATCTTAACTACCTTACAATAAGTCAGTATTACTCCTATATGCATAAAAAATTGGTTGCTGTGGGATAGTTTTAGTTTTACTTTTGTTTTTTGTCATGCTGTCCTGAGACTTCTGATTGGAGATGGATCTTGAAATAGCTTGATTTTTTCTCTTTTTTTTGTATACTAACCTTAATTAGATATTAGGAAAAAAATTATTCTTGTAAATTTCTTTTTTGGATGGTCCGGCATTGGAACAGGCTGCCCAGGAAAATGGTGAAGTCACCATCCATGGAGGTGTTGAAAAAACATCCAGATGTGGGATATGCCTTAGTGGTAAATGTGACAGTGTTGGGCTGATGGTTGTACTTGATGATCTTAGAGGTCTTTCCCAATCTTAACAATTCTTGGATTAATACAAAGAAAATCAGTCTTAAGAATCGACACAAATCTGTCACTTATAGGTAGATGTACAGAAAATACATTGATATTGTACGTTCAAATAGATTAATTATTTTATTTCTTTAATATTGCTATATGTTTATTTGGAAGGGCGAGTTTTAATATACTTTTTCCTTTATAAATTCGAAACACATTATTTATATATTTCAATATATATACTCTCTCCTTTATATATTTCAAAACACGTGAAACACATTATTTCAAAAATACCAACAGTGCACCTGAAAATTTATAGTAATATGTACTTTGTTAATATCGTGTATGATGTGGCTGCTTTTAATCATATCTCGAGGTGGTTGTCCTAGTTTTGCAGATGTGGAAATAACAAGAAAGGTAGACAGACTCTTCAGAGTAAAGCAGCAGATAGGGAGTGATCCTTGTGTCCGTTTTTCAGTGCTGAAACATGGAACAAAGAGGGTGCTAAAGGGAGGATGCTTACTCCTCTTGGCCCCCTATGAGAGAGGTGAAAATCCTAAACCCAGGACTATGTGCAGCTAGAATTCTCAATCTGGCCCCATGACACTAGAGGAAAGGTACTAGCCAAGCTTGAGTGTTTTGTGCCCACTGTTCATGCCTTGTGTATTTTATTGTCCTTGGTAACCAATCTGCCCTGTACAGCTATGATCCTCTCATGGATCCCACCACAGTTCCTGGGTATTTTTGATGTAGCTGTAAATTATAATATTGAATTCAATCCAGTTCAATCCTATAAATCAATCTGAATTCCATTTAGTTGCTCAGTAGAAAGTGAAAATTAAATCTTTGGCTTCTAACCTTCAACCCTGAGTGCTCTGAATCTCACAAGCTCAACAGGAGATTAAGCTCTAAATTTTATGCACACACTTTGCATAAACAGTCAAGGCTCACACGTCTACTGCATTTCCAAGTGCTTTTTGCAAGGGAAGACTGAAGACTTTTTACCTTGAGATATAACCAAGAGTTTGTCATGCTTATTGCAGCTGAAGGTCTGCTGTGCCTTCATGGTTTTGCAAGGTGAAAGCCTTGCTGGCAGTGTACCAAAATCTTGAAGAATGGATAATAAATGCCAGAGTCTGTAAGAAATAATCAGTATTTCTTTAACAGTTGGTAGAAAAATACTGAACTATGGTGAGAATTAAGTTTCTCCTTAGAATGAACAGTTTCTCAAAGTCTAGAAAGCTTTGGGAAGTGGAATGCATGATAAGAATATTTTTGGATATCAAATACCTGAAAATCCTTCTTTTTTAAGAAAAATCAATTTATTCACAAACAACTACTATTTTGGAAATGTAATTCTCTGCACTACTAGTCCAGACATAAATAAGAGAATGTAGATTTATTTCACTAATAATGCAGTAAAAATTAGGTTAAAAACCAAATTGAGAGGTGAGGAGAGGAAAATATATGGCTTCAGCATATTAAATTAAAAACTTAAATGAAAAAGTGCCTTTCTAGAAAAAAAAGGGTTATGATTTTTCAGGTTCCTGACAAGGATTTAGTGATTAATTGCAGATTAACACTTGCTAAGTTCATTTTTCATGTGTGAAGTATGTTTTTACTGTATTGGCTTTGGGATACTTAGTTTATGCAAAACAAATGTAACATTTTCCGATTTTTTTGTATAACATTTCAAAGTGTAATTCAGTATCATTACTGGAGACTCATTTCTTGCTTGAGACAGCACAGTATTTTTAAACCTTTTGGATTTATGTAGAATTTCCACTGTTTTGGATAGTTTTCTCAAAAGGCTAATGACAAAATTGTTGCTTGCTCTTTTTACAGAAGAAAATCTGCCTGTTTATGGTGCTAGTACTGACAGTGTTAAACTTTAGTAGTGTAATCCAAATCCCAGATAACTTGGATTTTACATCTGACCTGTTTCAGAATAAAGATTACCATTAGAGCAGAAGCCAAACTATAAGCACAGTGTACAAACTTTCAGTGAAGACCTTGTATCTATCCAAATATTTCAAAATGCTAACTTGTTCCCATCAGTACAAATTTGTTTTTCTAGGCCCACATAAAACTAATGACTTTCTGCAAGTACTGCCAAGTGCTATAATAAGAAGAAATTGAAACACTTAAGAGTTGCTTATCCGAATATCATCATTGCTATTATACTGTCTACAAGAGAATACCTGGAAAAATATTGATCTAGTGGGGTGATATGCCTTCTATTTTATGTTTTATAAAAATCATTTTGAAAAGAAAGGGAAAACAATGAAACACGCTTAAAGTAGAGAAGCAATTTCTAAAAATCTGAATATAATACAGATTTTATTAATGAAAGTTAGAAATAGTTGAGAGGAAATATAATATTTCATGGTAAAGATCCAGCCTTTCTTTGGTCCTTGTGAACATAAAGAATACTCTAAGGAGCCACTGTCCTGTGTTCAAGATCTACACCTGAATGAGGTATAAGGAAAAGAATGATAA
>VWYI01008136.1:328-23892 GCA_013399455.1 Anthoscopus minutus | reverse complement strand
ATCCATTCATAAGTCTGCCCAGATCTGCTACACATCTGAATACTTCTGCTCATCATTTTTGTTTAAAATAACTGTTAATCATACTTTTGAATGTTTACAAGGATAGAAATTTAGTTCACTACAGAGAAATACTTGCTTTTTCATGAACTTATTTTTCAGAACTGGTAGAGAATGCTGATACAGTGAAGCTGAGAGCAACAGAGAAAGTCTTAACAATGCAATTTACCTAAGAAAATCCAGCATTAAAAGATATACATGTTACTGCTATTGAATGAACAGTCTTATCCAGCAGCTGTCTCCTACAGATTCCTTCAGGAATCAGTATCACCTTCCCTATCTGAAAATAGGCTTACCTATTTTGCTAAGCCATTCACCTTTCAAAATATGTGTTAGATGCATTTATTCTATATTTTTTTAAAAAAGCTGAAGATGTTACCACTCCGAGCTGCTTGTCACTGCATCTTCCCCAGGGGCTTCCTCTCCTAGAAATCCTTTATAAACTACAATGGAAATTACAACCACCAAAATGAGCCAAATCAGCAAAGGTGACCTTTTTAGGGTACCCTAGTTCATTTTAGCTGTGCCCAGTTAAGCAGCAGCACCAAAGGAGAAGAAGCCTTGGCAAAGAACACGCGGATGGACTGCTGGGCTCAGGGCAGTGAAACAAGTGCACAAACTCCAAAATGCAAACAAACATTATTTCTATCATGTTAATGCCCTAAAAAGCTTTCTGAGAAGATGATCAGGCACTATAAAGGGTGATAATCCATTACTAAAAATAGGCTTGCTGAAGCCTAAAAACCATTAGGACATGTAAACCATTTTATACAACCTATGTTACTACGGATAAATCAAAAACGCTCCATCCCACATTTGAAAACCTTAATAAAGGAAAAAATTATTTTATGGTCATGGAACAGGAGAATTATCTTCCTCCCTTTTGTCCACTCCCTCCTCCGTCCTATGCAAAATGCACATATGACATTTTATCAGAAGTAAAACTCCAATATAAAAGGGAAACACCCAGTGTGTTTGAGTGCTACCATGAAAAAAATTGTAATTGAAGTCTCCTCCTCCAATTTAGCTATCAGTAGTCAGTAGCTGTACTTGAGAAAAATTAATTTATGGATACTCGCTTTAGATCAAAGTAATGCACATTAACATGAAACTACTGAGATACTTCTGCCACAAACTAGGAACACAATGCAATAATCTCTGGTCTTATAATTCCTTTGTAACCACCAAGACAAAAAAAACCAAGGGCTGTTGCTTCACCCAACATTTCATCAAACAGTGCTAGGGGGAAAGAACTACACTAACGCAGGTAGAACAAATTTGTATTAAATTACTATTTAAAAAAAAAAAAAAAAGGAGGGTAGAATTCACAAAAGTCCACGGAATTCACCCACCCTCAAGGTTGTTACAAATTTCAGTGAACGCTTTCGGGAATAGGAGAATGATGTAAAGCAAGGTTCCAGAGAATACATGCAATAAACAGCAACCCCTCCTGCAGATTCACTGATGTCCAAAGACATGCTGCAGCCCTTCTCCCTTCATCAAGTGCCTCTCTCCAGCTGCCTGTCTTCACTGGAAGAAAATTAACTTTGAGAGCTCTCCCTAGTCTTGCATCTCTGGACAACATCTCTCTGACTGTGTTCAAAGTTACAGAGGATATACATGAAGACCTACTACAGTTGCCTAAGTTTCATTTTTTTCAAAGGTCAAGTTATTGCAGACTATTGCAGCCAAGGTCAGCTACATATCACAAATTAGCCTTTAAGATTGTTCCCAATATTCCAGAATATTATCATCATCCAGCAGTAACGCAAGTTCTTAACATAACCTTGGAGTGAAAGTCACACCATCATATCCATACACATGTTGTTCTTCTTCTATTTGTATTACCACAACAAGCCATTAGGAGAGCATCGGGCTTTATTTCTTTTTTTTCTTTTAGTTTTAAACTCTTATGTAGTGTTACAAGTTTCAAGGCTTTTAGTGTTATGTTGCTGAAAGTATTTTCATTTGTTTTACTAGAGGTTCAACAACACCACAATTTGACAGCTACTAAAGACAGAGCTGCTACCTATATAACCAAACAAAACCACAACTAATCCACTCAGATCATTTGTTTAAACTGTGTGACTTGCAGCATTAGATTCCTGCTACCACATATAAACTAGGTCCTTCACACTATGGGATAGAAGTCTGTATGACCAACTGCCATGAATTATCAGTAAAAGCACTAAAAAATAACTGAATATTTGAAATTTTCTGTAGCAGCTGCCAGATAGAATATGGTAGCATAAATAAAAGAAAATAAATGGGATGACAAAAATGTAAGAATGACACAAAGTATAAAAGTATAATTAATTGAAAATAAGTATATTGTCACATTAGATAAGAAAACACTAAAACCAGCATGAATATATCGTGCTGGTTGTAGCATACTTCACTGCTCTACACTCTATTTACATTGCAATGCAATTACTGCAATCTTTCCCTATACAACACAAGCTCTTCAACAATTAACTACTTTTGAAGTCAGTGTTGAGTAATACTGGCAAAACATGATGTTTACAAGCATTGAGTTATATCTCAGTTCAGAACTTGCTCATTGTTACACCTCTAAAAGGAAATTAAAGCTTGTTAACATTACAGCACCAGCATCACAGGTTTCACAGCGCCCTAGAAATAATCCTATGGCTACACAAACCATCCATTTCTGCCCTTAAATGCAGAATGCAGATGCAGAATCCCTGCTTCTAATTACCCAATGCTGACTGTTCCATTGTTTCATGCTACAATTCTTTCCAGCTTCACAAACTCGAACACTGAATCATGGCATTCAGAACGGGACACAGAATATTTAGATCATTTATGCTGTTTTGGGGTTAATGGGACATTAATCAACTTCCCTTTAGCCATTAAGTTCCCTCTGTATTATCTTAGTTGTTTACGCTTATGCTTCTGCCATCTTATTTCCCATACTTCGTTTATAATCTGGACTACAAACTAAACTTGAGCAAACAGAGATACTGACAAATTTTCCTTTAACATCACACAATTTAAACTGAACTATGCCAAAGTAATGGCTTTCCTTTAAACCCAGTGGTGTAAAATTCCATCCACAACAGCAACAAACAAGCAGTATATGGTATCTTGCTTTTTGTTCCCAGGGAAGAGTAGGGAAGTGCTACTCCACATCTGAATGCTAACTGTGGTACTTTTATCAGTGCTTCATCTGCCAGGTCAGACAGAACCAAGTGGCCCAAACTCTTTTCCCCCTGTGTATATCCCCAGGTCAAAATGGGCTCAAGCCTAACAGCAGACAGAACTAGCTAAATTACCCAATCAAGCAAGCCTAGGCAAGCCTATCCACACAGTGTCTGCATTTCCACACTGCTATTGGACATTCACATGCTTCTGTGTGATCACCATCTGTATGCTGCTGATAAATAAGTTTCACTTCCCTTACTGCAGAAGCGCTGAGGCCACACTACAGGTAACGGTGTCTCCTATATGAGTCATAAATGTTACCCCCAATTACCAGGGTCAGAATTCTCACAGAACACCACCACAGAATTTATGCCTGTGGAAAAGGCAATTCATCTGAGGCAAAGGCTGACAAGTCTGTGACATGATTAAAAAGACTCAAGCACTATTCTTCATTCAAAAAATATCTTATCTGGGTAACATCTCCCCTCAAGACCAATATACTTCATAACCTCTTGAGATGGAGTCAACTTTGGAGCATATTAGCATGTTATTAAATTGTGCTTCATTTTCATACTGCAAATCTTAAGGTTTGCCTCTCAGATGCCAAAGTTCCTGTGATTTCACCTTTTAGAGAAGGATTTCCCACTTCACCTTGACATAAGCAATTCTATAATAGACAAAGGTACATGACCAGTGCAGAATATTCCTTACAATTAATTTTGTTTTCTTCTATAAACCTGCATTCTATCTCCACTTTTGTTTTTTTTCCAAGTGCCCTTCTCAGAAAATGCTCTCTTGCTCCAGCTTGCAGACCCCAAGAGCAGAGTATTTTATGGCACATAAATCAAAGGAAAATGAAAATAGAAACTGAAGCTAAATTTAATGCAACTAACACCTTTCTTAATGTCAGTTGTAAGACCCTCTCTAAAAGCAGGCTTCAAGGATCTTTCTTCAATACTGCAACCTAATGCATCTAACCAGAAATACCTTAATTTTACAGAACATTACTACTACCACCACGAGAAGAATAGAAAGAATCATCTCATTGTGAGACCACACATTCTTTAGTAACGCTTTATGCAACAGAAATGGTTATGTTTCTAAAATACAGTGCAAATGCATACCATTTTCTGGAAAGACAATTGTTGAAAGGAAATATGCTTTAAAAGGCACTTTAAAAAATAAAAAATAAAAAAAAACCAACCCTAAACTGTGTGATGAATAAGTAGTAGGGCTCCTCTTGACCCAGCTGCAGAGACTAATTTAATTCTCCTACTCCTCCAAAACAAATTTAATGAAAGGACCACATTTAATCACTGAGATACATATTACTGAAGGTGAAGATCCTATCTCCCATTACCACCTCATATCAAAGCCTTTAACCTCATGTTCAAGCCACACTGTAGTCTTAAAGAAAGGCTGTCAATCCCTGACATCTGTAAGGTGCCATCTGGAGCTCTATTTATATGTTGAGATGTGCATCAGGCACAGAGGCGGTTACTTAATTACTGCATCCCCAACAGTCTCTGTGTTCTTAACAGCTCCCAAACTCAAGTGCTGGTCAGCAAAGCAAGTCTCTTCCACTCAACCCAAGAGCCAAGCTGCAATCCTGCAGAGCAGCCAGGACACATTCCTAAACCCCTACTTCCCAATTCACTAAAGAGGAATTTCAAAAGTCAGTAATTCAGTTTTTTATGGTCTAAGAGGCTTCTCCCCTGCTTCCCCTCCTTTAAGATGAATAATTTTATATATTACTAATCCAATATTTCAGTTACATATGGCCATCATATTCAGAGTTGCTCCTACCCCTCTGAATTAAATGGAAGCTCCTCATTCAGCTAAGTAGGTGCTGCAATGCCTTCACAGGTCCACAGCAACATCAAGGGTGAAAGAGCAGATCAAAAGCAAATCTGAGCAGGCAAGAAAGCACTGTGCATTAAAGAGTGGCTTTGAAATCAGTGCGGCCCAAAACCATGCAGCTTCTCACAAGTTCAGACAAAACTTACACTACGAATTCTGGGAACACAATAGTTTCAAACATGTTCATAAGGCAACAAGCCCATTATCAGGCACTGTGTCATGATTCCATATGGACATGATTATAAAGCTTCAAATCTGATGGTTAGCATCTATTTACACTGCTGTTTTCACTGAGTTGAGGAGCCGCCAAAACATAGTCTATAAAAGAGATCAGATAAAAGTCCTCCTCTTCCAATAGTAAATACAATTTTGCCCCATTTTTCAAAACCTCACATATCTTCCATGATAGAAAATGAAACTTCTGTGCCACAGTTAGCAGGTACAAGCCAGAAAACAAACCTAGGATTTCTGACAATCTTATTGCTAGGAAACAGCCCACAGCCTGTAGAATCATCTCTTTTCTTTATTTCCTTTTTTTTTTTGTTTTTAATTGATAAAAACAAGTCTTTCTACAGCTGTCTGCACCTTAGTTTTTGACAAAGTTAACTGAAGGTTTTGCGAGATTTTTCTTTTTTTTAATGTATAATTTTGCCATTTCAAACCATTTTTGAGTACAAGCCTCCCTTGAACTCCAGAGATTAATACATTCTCTTTGCAAAGATTGGTACTCTCAGGTACATGGAACCTCAGGTGGTTTTATTCAAGTTACTGACTGACTCTATAGTGGTGGGAAGGTTCTTTCCATAGGTACATACTCTTTAAAATAATTACCATGTAAAATCTTCCAGCATTTGCAAACAATTCTGCAAGAAACAAGACAACAAAAATTCCATTCTTTCTTATACCCAACTCAGACAAGTTGGCACCAACGCTTTTTCTACTAACATTCTCTCTGATCAACCAAGACCACAAACTCTGGTAACAGAAAGAGCACCAGATTTACAAATCCCTTTCCTCAGCCAGTTCTTCTGCTCCTTTCCCTGCACCAACTTTCAGTGGTGCAACTCCTCATATTTCTGTGGAATAAACTGGATAACTTCCCTGTAATAAGTTAAAAACAGGATACTTCACCAAGATACTGATAGTGCAAATTGGTTCCATGATCTGGTTCATTACATAACTTCACAAACTACACTTCAACTAAGGCTGCAAAGAGGCCAATGAATACAGAGGATACTCAATATCAGACTCATCATTCAAGAAGACAAGTGAAAATTTTCAGAAGGCATCATTCACTGCCCAAGCTATCCTCAGTTACTAATAGATCACTTCTTGCAAACCTAGTAGGCTAAGATAACTTAAGAATTTGCCATTACCACAGATCCAACCAAGGACAAGGTTTCTCAAAATACAGTCTAGGAGGCCATTTCCGCTGTTCTTCTCTCCTCAGATGCAACATCCTAATGCTACAATTTTTTTTTTCCTTTATGCAGAGAAGAGAAAAATCTTAGCCAGAATTATTTAAAATATGAAAATACAGAACATAAGACTAATTAAATGGCATTTACTTCACAGGAATGAAAACACTACAGATGGAAAAGAAAGTCAAAGATTGACAATAATGAAATGTAAGGCAAGCAAAGATCCATGTGATTTGATCTGCCTACATAAAACTCACATGTTCTTCCTTAATTTCTATTAATAAGCAATCAGATCTTAAAAAAATGTTAAAGTTTTCTAGCAATAAGGAAATCCAGTACCATCATGGTAAACTGTTTAATTGGTTTGCAACTTCTGAAACACTTTTAAATTTTTTCTTATCCTATATTAATTATCAAACTAGTATTTGAACTTTCATGATCTAAAGATAGAATTTATCAAACTTCTTTAGGTTAATTATAACTCACGTCACCTACCAACATCCTCCTATTCATCAACCTTTTATTTTCAATGGTATCTGAAAGTAAATGACCATCAGGCAGATGCAGAGCTGATATAACCCTCAGCCTCCCTAGCAATACGTATTCAAAAATGTCTAGATTCTTCTCAGATCAGTTTAATAACTCTTCTTTGATATCACATATTTACAAATCACCTTTGGATCCCTACTGGCAAGAGTGTGAAAGAAGGTAACAACCATGTGCTGAGAAACAAGCAAAGTTGCAGGATAGTTTGCATAATATTAAATTGTGTCTAATCTCAAGGTGTTTTCTAATTTTCATCTGTCTTCCTTTATCTTTCTGGAATATAAGTATTCGGTAGCTTTTAACAGCTAATAACGCGCACTGATAAATTCTTTTATGTAGTTTTACCAACTTAAGAATTATACAACCATGAAAGATATCCCAAGAAAACCAAAGAAAAACACAAAACAACTGAGGTATTACAGCTATATTCCTGCCTTATTGAATCCTGGTTGTGTTTTTCAGGGCCAGAACATGCACGTGAAAATTTTACCACAATACATTTGCTTTTTGAAATGTATAGGTATTTTATCACCAAGTCTTTCATACAAAAAAGAAAGTTTACACACTACCCTTCCCCCCTTCTTTCAGACAACTGAGAATTTTGAGTCATATTTCCAAACCATTCACTGGGTGAGAATCGAGTCTCTTTCAACCAGTAGACAACACAAGCACTTGTAAAGAATGTTTTTAAATAGAGAAGTCAGCTTGAATTTACTAGTAGAACACTTACAGTACAGCATAAGCATAATGTATTAGAAGACAGCTTCTAGATCTGTTACACAATATATTCTTATGTAAGAATCTTCACTTCATCTGAATTTAATAAAAATACATGCTGTGGAAGATGTAAGAAAAACTATAAATAAAATAAAAGCACCACTTTGTCGGTATGAACTGTTTATCCTAAGCCAACTACAATAAATAAAGGTCAAATTTTCACACTTTTGACATACCAGCACAGATACTTGGCCTCAACAAACGCAAAATAAAGTTTGAGATAAACCACTGACATTGAAAGTCCCTGCAATATCAGGAAAAAAACACCATTCCAATGATAAAGAACAAAAACTACTGTAGCTATAACTACAACAGAAAAAAGCATAACGTGTACAATCATAGAACTAAATCAAAACAGAATTTGGGAACTCAGAAACAGCTACCACAAATATTCAAATTCAGCAACGTGCAATTCTTAGAGAATTTGTATTTTTGCTTTGCTAAGGCTGTATGATTTTTTAAATCCATGATGTAAGTAAAACTTTCCCTATAATTAGTTCTTCAATACGGCATTCTACCTCTAAAATACAAATCATGTTCAATCTGTTCAATATGAAAACAGCATACTGGCCTGTCAAACACATCTTCAAGAAAAATAATGAAGATTGATGTATCATACAGATACTAATTCCACCTAATCCCTCCAAATAAAAGAAACATGCAATCGAAATACTGAATACACTATTTCACTATTGCCACCACAGCTTTCCTACTCTCATGAAAAAGCAGAAACAGTTTTAAAAGAAAGTCTGAAGAGGTAAGAAAACATAAGCTATTTTATGAAGAGAAAATGAATCCATGTTCTGAAGTCAGTTAAAAACCCATTAGGACATTACTTAGGCAGAGCTGCTCTCAAATATTCACACATCATTCTTCTCATTGATCCTATAGCACTACACAGCAAGACAGATGCAGGACATTTGGAACCCAACTAGTCAACAAAGCAGTTTTACATTTTACTTTCCATTAACACAGGTCAGAAAGAAATTCATACAGCACTCAAACAAGCCTTTTTTTGTACTTATTTGTACTAATTTAGACTAGTACTAATTTGTGCTAGAAAACAGTCTACCACATTCTACCACAGCTTATTTTCTAGATGCACAAACTGCTAGAGCTTTATATATAGCACACCATAATCGTTTCACCTTGATGCAATAACGACAGCAGGCCCAGCTGCAAAATCTGTTTCCAAAAGAAACTGTCAGCATCTTGGATGGTCACAAAAAGCTACACTGAACTGCTTCTTGAGCTGGTAGTTTGAGATCAGAACCCTGCTGAACCATGGACCACAAACCTGAACAACAAAAGGAATATATACACCTGGAGATGGCCAGGAATTGTCCTGACAGCCCTGATGTTTCGCCTGACCAGCCCTGTCTCAATCAATGAACATAAATGTGGTATCAATAAATTTGGTTTGCTATTTCTACTGACAACTTCCAAAAACTAGTATTGAAATATTCATGTACTAGTAACAACTTAGTTATGCTTGAATCCCGTTAGAAAACACAAATCATACCCACTTCCAATCCTGCTTACAAACAGAAAAGATAAAAAGAGCTGGTACATGGCTGTGGTGTCTTCCAACTTGCCTTTCAACTGAACTACATTAAAAAATCTAAAATATAAATTAAAATTAAATCAAGAGTAGATCTGCATTATAAATTAACTCATTAATAGACAAGTGACTTTCTCAGGAACCACAGAATTTTAATTAGCTTTTACAAAAGTAATTGCTAGCAATTTCTTTATTACTATCAATCGTGCTATAGGCTTTTACAATACACAGTTCATGTGAGGATCTTTCAACGTGTACACCAAAACCATTACTCTGGCAAATCAGCTAGAAAACATACACTCTGTAACTCCTGTAATTGGACTAGTAATTTACACATTAATGATTTTATTTTTTTGGTCTGTTTGGTATCACTGTATTCAATCACATCCTGTAGTATAATACAATATTATTATGTAAGTCAGCATCTTGTAATCAAGTGTTTGCTACTTGGTAATACTGATTAACAACTTTGCATCAGAATGCTAACTATTAATAGGCTCCTTGAAAGTAGTAATTTTTTTTCCTCCTCCTCATCTTCAGAAACTGTTCATATAATGTCACTGAGCTGTGGACCAAAAATCAGGAGTACAACTTTCTTGAGCAATATTACAGGAGACACAAGACTGCTTGGGAACTATCCAAATGACTGAAGTGGCTTCAGTAACAACTGTGTACACACACCATAGTTTTTCATTTTGATTTGTTTCCACTTTACATCAACATGCTACTGAACCCATCCTATGCAATTTAAGTTTCAAGACCCTCATATCACTCTACGTCAGTCTTTTACGGAAAGTAACTGCTAGTATAAAAGCAAATAAAGACTTAAGAACACACTGATAACATACAGAAAAATTCTTTCCAGTGATTCCACTGCAACTGCCACTCTTATCAAAAACAAATCAACACGCACTACTCCCTTATCCCCAACATACACTCAGTCCCTTATTTAACCAAAATAACTGAAGTTCAGTTTAGAAATTCTGCTTTCCATCTTAGTTTCTGCAAGGCTTTGTAACAGGTGTGTTCAGACAACACGCAGGGACACACCGTTTTTCAAACAGACACACAAAAGACCTCAAAATAACCCTTGCCCTCTTCTCCAGTCAGAGCACAAGTCTACTGCATACACTTCTAACTATAAATAGAGTAACCTGACATGGGGAGAGAGACAGGCCCTTGAACACAATCTCAGAAACTACTAACCAAAACCTGTGCTGAGCACAAGCCTAGAGCAACACAACTGCAGCTAAGATTGATTTCTATTTTACAATTTACAAAACACACAGCTACTTGTACAGAGTGGACAACAATAATGTACTTCCAAAGGACAGTTAGGTCTATCTTACAATAATCCATTATCCCAAAAGATCTTGTTTGTATTTCCAGCTCCAAAACTGGCATGGCTGAAGTCCCTTACCATGTGTTCTTCAGTAAGTCATTTTCTTTACTACTCTCAACGTAACAAAATAAAGCCATTTTGAGTTGCAGGAAACATTTAGAGTAAGTACAAATATATCCTATGCGCACTTCAATCTAAACTTAATGATGTTAGAATATCTAAATTCTTTCTTGTTAATATTTGCTTCTTGGCACAAAAGTTTGTATTAGACCACGAGATAAGAGTAAGGTCGTTTCTTCATGTGCGTCATCTTTTAAAACTTTCCCAAGGTACTACATACAAAATACTCTTAAAATTCACAACTTAAATATACCATAATAGTGCACATTTTCATTACTATTATTATGATGTAGTAGTACTTCCATGATGTATGGAGATGAATTTTTTAGAAGGGTATGTATGGGAGAAGACAAGGAGCAATAGCTTTAAATTGAAAGAGTAAAAGTTTAGAATGGATATAAGAAATTCCTTGCTGTGAAGATGCTGAGACACTAGAACAGGTTGCCTAGAGAAGCTGTGGACGTCCCACCCCTGGAAGTTTTCAGGGATAGGTTGGATGGGGTTTTGAGCAACCAGGTGCCAGCAGCGGGTGTCACCGCCCATAGCAGGGAGGTTGGAATTACATGATCTTTAAGGTGCCTTCCAACCCAGGCCATTCTATAATTCTGATTCTATTTATAGCGTTATTCTTCAAAGTACTTCTCAGCTATATAAAATTCAACTGTCTGAAACATGTTTTTCTATTCCTGTTATTCCTCCAGCATTGCTGTGGTACCTTTTACCACATAGTTAAGCATACACCTCCAGAACTGTAAAGTCCTACCATAAACCAAACAGCACAAACTACTTCTGACACAAAGTAGAAAGGGGAAAAAAAAATCTCAACCTCCTCTTTCTTTCCCATAAAGAAATAAAGGTGAAAGCTTAAAATATGAACCACAAGAAATGGCTCATGGCCAGGACATACCATGTAATCACCTCAGACAAAAACAAATGACACAAGGGGAAAAAAAAGCCATGGTTATACGAGGACTACATTTCTGGGTTTCTCGGGACCAGACATGACTTTTTATTTCATGTCTAGATGATATTAAGTAAGAAACATGAGTATTACAAAGGTCAGCTCATTTTATTCTCCCAGCATTTATATTAGTATTTCTCTGGCAGCCAGTACTTTTGGGCGTCAGTGAGAAAGAAGAGCGAGCACTGATCCACAGAACAGCCTGAAAGTCGTAAGGAAAAACCGAAGGGAAAATTCATTAGAGGGCACATGCTTCCTCGGGAGCAGGACCAAGTAAACAACCGAGGGAGAGGCAGAACAACGTTTGCAAACACACAACGCTTCTGCACGGCGCTCGCCCGACCGCCGCCGGCGGCGAGCACGGAGGCGCTGCCAGGCTGAGTCATTCCTTGTAGTAACTTCACCGCGAATCCCTCGCCCTGGCAGCGGAACCCTGGGCAGGCAGGGAGCACCCCGGCCCGCCCGGCGCTGCTCCCCTCTACGGGTCGGCAGCCACCGCGTCCTACACCAGCTACGCTGGGGTCACTCCGCTGCTCCGGGACCGGTTCCAGCCCCGGGATCCCAGTCCTCTTCGACCCCCACTCCGCCACCTCCCAGTTCTTTGTCGCCCGACCCACGGGTACAGCCCAGCGCCCAGCGCCAGGACCGCCGCCCCTCGCCAAGGCCGCCCTCCCGGTACCGGAGTCCCCGCCTTCCCCACGGCTGGGAGGGGCTGAGCAGGGCGGCGGGGGGAGTCCGCACGTCCCCGGGCAGCGCTCGGCACTCACCGCCAGGTCCCGCGCGGGCAGCGCCGCTCANAGGGACCGCGCGGCGGAAGCGGCGGCCGCGCGGGGGCCCGGCGGGCGCGCGCAGTCCCTGAGCGCTGTGGGATGTGAGAGGTCCCTCAGGTTCGCTGGTTCCAGCCCGCTCTGCCCGGGTTGCTGGGCTAGGTTACTTAGAGCTCGATCCAGCCTGGCCCTGAGTACTTCCAGGGATGTCTTCAAGATCTTCCCCTCTTAGCTTTGGGCAGCCACCCACACCACTGTCACACTAAAGAATTTTTTCCTAGTATCTAATCTAAACCTACTCCTTTTCAATTTAAACATGTTAACTCTGTTCCTGCATATCCTTGTAAATAGTCTTGCCCCGTGTTTCCTCCCAGTTCCCTAAGGATACTGGAAGGCCACAAGCCTTTTCCAGCCTGAGCAATCCCAATTCTTTCAGCCTTTCCTCAATGGAGTGGTGCTTCATCCCTCTAATCAACTTGACGGCCTCTGGATTCACTCCCAACAGGTCCCTGTCCTTCCTGTGCTGGGACCCCAGAGCTGATGCAGCACTGCAGGTGGGCTCTCAGCAGCACAGAAGGGCAGAATCCTCTTCCTGCCTTGCTGGCAGTACTGCTTTTGATCCAGCCCAGGATACAATTGGCTTTTGGAAGTCAGGCCCTAGGCCTTACCCAAGTGGGAGGTTTATAAAATTTCATTTTAATCCGAGATGACAGATCAAAAGTTCAGGAAATCTACAGAGAGGTTTAGATATCTGTCTAGTATGTTTGGAGTTTTATTGTGAAGAACTATACTGAAATAACTTACATGCTTCAATATCTGTAATTATAAAAAAAATATTAAAAAGAAGATGGTTTTAGATGACTTGCAAAACTTTCTTACACTCTGCACAAACAGAAAAATGTCAGCTTCTACTAGAGAAACTTAACAAACACTTTTGCTGTGAAATGTAACTTAAAACTATAGGGATACCAGTTCCTACCAAACTTCTAAGTATCACCTGTCACTTAAAGAAGGTAAGATCACCATGGCCAGTCCAACCAAAGGATGTGTCTATTTCCCAAACACACAGGAATTTTTTAAGACTAACAGTTGAGTCCTGCTAGTAAGGATAAACTGGAAAGAAATAAAGAGGACTATTCATACTGTGGCAATCGAGGGCTCTCTGTCACTATATTCTATTTCCTGCCATAGGCATTGACTATTATTTCAGAATTTAAGATAATGGCTGTTTGCTTTTCCAGTTGCTAAGCAGAATTTAGCAAATGTTCATCCCTGTGCCAGCAAGTGAGGGTGGCCCTGGGTGCACTCACTGTCCAGGCTGGACTCCATCCACCAGGAATGGGCCCTTGGAGAGCTTTTGACATAAAGCAGCCCATGAGCTGTAGGGTAGGAAATGACCTCTTATTCCAGTCTGAGAAAACAAAAGTTGACCTCATACACACAACTTTTGGTTTGTATTATATTACAAGTTTCTATAGAGGCTTAGCCCGCAGAAGTTTTATTTGGGATGAGGACATTTCCACATAACTGAGAGAAAAGTGGATTTGAGAGGAATACAAGCAAGAGGCTTGTTTCACTTGGAGATGAAGGAGAGGATCACAATGCTGGCATCAAGGACATCCTCTAGCCAAGATCCATTGAGAACACCATACATGTGGATTGTGCTTTCTCTGCTGCCTACCTCCACCTCTCCTTCCATAAGCAGCAGGTCATGGCATTAATAATGTTGTGGCCAGGGCATATTTAGATATAGAATATGCTCTGCTCCAAAGAGGAGTGCAAAGCATGTCATGGTCCCAAGCACAGGAAGGACATCTGCATGCTGGAAAGATTCCAGAGGAGGCCACCAAGTTGAGTAAAGGGATGGAAAATCTCTCCTATGAGGAAAAGCTAAGAGAATTTGCTTGTTCATCCCAGAAGAGAAAAGGCTTCAGGGTGACTTAATTGCAGCCTTCCAATACCTTAAGGTCCTTCTCACAAGCTGGACCAGGCTTATGGTTTTCACAGTAAAATTGTAGTAGCCACCTCTGCATGTTGGAGAACTTCCTGACTGTTTGACACATTAAAGGCTGTATTGAATAGTCACAGCCTGTCCAGACAGGAATTTATTGGCCTTTTAAAAAAAGCCCCCCATTGCCACCTTGTGGCACCCCATAAACCAGTACTCCCCAACTCTGCAGCTTCTTGGGAGATGTATCTGAATCCAGAAAGACGCCTTTGGCACTTCAGACTACAACAATAAACAGAGCTGGGAAGACATCAGTACTGAAACAGATGTAACGTAATGGGAAGTATAATAAAAGTTTCTATCAAAGCAATTCAAAGCTTTCTGTAATATAACACTGATTATGTCAAAAATAGGTTATTTTAGCTCTACAGATGTTGACTTCTGCTTTTTGCATCTCCTAAAATGGCCATCTTCTTCATAAAATTTTGATTGTGATGAATGACTAACCTTTAGTGTGAAAGTAGCAATATCCAGATAGAACTTGACAGAAGAAGCGGCATGCATGTTATTATCAGAACTAAAAAAAACCCAAAAACCTTGAAGCCTGAAGCACTAATAAGTGTCATTAAAATTCTCTTGAGGAGAAACTACTGAGAGTGACCTCCTGAAGTTTGAGAAGCTGAGACATTGGCAAAAGAGGCAGCAGCATCACTTCAAGCACTCAAGTGGCAGTGCTGACAGGGCTTATAGTTTTCTGGCAAAGCACCTCTGCCAATCAGGCTCTCAACAACTGCATAAAATGAGGCTTCAGGCACTTTAGCATGGTTCTGGTTTTCACAGCACGTGTGGGACAATTGTTGACTGATTTGAGAGGCAGCTCAGGCAGGACTGAAGCAGGAACATCAGTTCTGGGGAGTAAGCAAGTTTCTACTAGCAGAGCAGGTTGTTCTGGCTTGTTCTTGTAACATTTCATTATATTGCTTCCTCTCAAAGTGTTCCAGAGCCACTTCATGCCAAACAACTAATTACAGGGTTTTTTCATAAGCCTGTCTGAACAAAACCTAAAATTTAACATTATATCTAGCACTTCTATCCTAAAAACCCAGCATTTTATGAAGAAGTTTTTGCTCTAGAATATATGAAAAGAAAGCATTGAATTAGGGTTACTGAGAATTCTTCACATTTTCAGAGTGCTGTACAAAATGTAGGTTATTGTTCTTTCAAGATACTGTTTAGGATCCACCAATATATTTTTTCACATTCAGTAAAATAACCAAGAAGGCTAAAGGAATTTTTCTCTGTGTGCTTTTAATTTTGGGTGCTAAATTTGGCATACCAAAGAATGTGTCTGTTAAACTACATATTTATGCAGCTGTAGTCAGAGAGCAAAAAGAGTAGGCTGCTCTTTAAGGAAAAGCAAACTGGGAGGCAAGGCTGGCAGCAAGGGGCACTGTCATGGACAAGGGGCACAGTCCCACAGTATCACAGAGGTCTGGTGACAGTTTTTCCCTATAATTGTTATCTGCATGCCAGTAATGGACCAATACTGTCAGTATTTATTTAGTTCCAAATGTACTTCAAAACCCACATCTTCCTATTTTCTTTAGCTCTGCTTGCCAGAAATTCTCCCCATGTACTTCTGCTTCCCTTACTGCTGTGCATTGGTTTAAACCCAGCCAGGCACCGCAAAGGTGCTTGCTTACACAGCTTCCCCTTGCAGTGCAATGTGGAGGAGAAGTAGGAATTAATTTTAAAACACATGGGTTGATATAGAAACAGTTTAATAATTCAAATAAAGTAATATTAAAATAATAACAGTAATAATAGAGACAAGAAAAGGAGGGACAAATAAAACCTGAAACGAAGAAGTGATGCCTAAATCAGTTATTCACCACCTGCTGACAAATGCCCAGCCCTGCCTTGAGCAGTGACCAGCCCCTCCCAGCCTCAACTCCCCCTGGTTTATATACCAAGCATGACATTCTATGATATGGAACATCCCTTTGGCCTGTTCAGGTCAGCTCTCCTGGCCATTTTCCCTCCTGGCTTCTTGTGCACCTTGACTTGGAATAAGCCCTGCTTAGCAACAACTAAACCATCAGTGTGTTATCAACATTATTCTCACACTAAATAAAAAAAACCCCACAGCTCAGTACCAGATACTAAGAGGAAAATTAACTCTGCCCCAGTCAATACCAAACACATTGATATCTTCATCAATTTCCCTTGATTTTTGTTTTGTTGGGTGTTTTTTTCTTTTTCCCCTTTTTCAAATACTGGAAACAACTGTACTCATTCAGTTGCTAGGTCAGGCTGATGCTTTAAACCCAAGTTCCTTCCTTCTCTGTTGATGCTTTGTGGCATCTTGCAAAATAATCTTCAACAGGTATTTGTTTTCAATTTTAGTCTTCCTCCAACTAAACAAATACTTCAGAAACCAATATTTTTTAAAGGACAAAGTAGTGTTCTGACCTGGAATATGCAAAGTGAACATCATTCTCCAACAACACAAGCTGTCCTGCGTGTTTTGAGAGAGACTTCAAGAACTTCAATTTTCCTTTAATGTAGCCTGGCAGTCCATGGTAAACACCAAATCCTATCTCATCTCTTGCTTCTTTTCGGGAGCACTGGCTGGTCCATAAGCAATCACTAATTTGTTTTTGAATGGTCAATGACTCAAGAACAGCTGATGCCATTTTGAAAGCATGCCACTCCCTCTGACCTCGTTACAGATCATTCCTAACCAGTGATTTTAACATCGTGTGGCTTCTCAATGTTTCAGTAGTTCTGACTACACAAGTTTTGAATTCAAAAGTGATTTTTCTTGTTTTCTGTCAGAGCTCCTTGCAGGAAGGGGAGAGTTAGGTTCAATTTAACATCTAGGTCATGAGATCAGTTCTTGGTCCTGTGCAGAAATATGCAAAGGACATTTAAATCTCAGATTAAAAAGTCAGAATGGACATACCCTCAGAAGTGGTTAAGGTCGGAAGCTCTCAAGGGAAAACACACAGCCTGAATAATCCTGTAAAAATCCCTTGTTGTGCCTTCTCATTTAAGAGGCTCTGTTTGTGTAAGGGACTTTCCAATACCAGTTCTCCTCAGCACTCAGATGATAATGAATACAACAAGATCAAACAAGCATTACAGTGCAGACTACATAGAACTAGAGTAATAATGTTGGGAATATTTATAAAAAGTTATAGCTGTGTAAGCATTACTGAATATTTAGTGTTACTGAGAATAGAATTCCAATTCTTTACTGTCTATCAGCTTTGGTTTTTTATATTAAAGCACTGAAGCCGTGTTCATAGAATCATAGAAGGCAGGGACACCTTCAACCTGACCAGGTTACTCAGAGCTCCATCCAACCTGGCCTTGAATATTTCCAGGGATGAGGCATCCACCACATCTCAGGAAGGCTATTCCATAATTTTAAAACCTTCATTGTAAAATACTTCTTTCTTAGAGCTTTTCTAAGGACTGGAGTTAGGGATACACTAGCAAGGAAATTGGTGTTAGTCATAGGCCTGTATTCCATTTTTCCCCTTTTAAAGGGATTTGCTCCCTTCTGCAGTCAGTGGGAACTTCTCTGGACTACCATGACTTCTCAAATATGATAGAAATTAGTTCAGCCACTTTCTGTGCTAGTTCCCTTGAGACTCATAGATGCAAGTTATCAGGTCCCACAGACTTGTATACCTTGAGGTTCCTTAGATGGTCTCAGACATACTCTGCTGCTAGAGCTGGCAGTTCTTCATTCTTCCAGTCCCTGCCTTTACCTTCTGCAACTCAGGTGGTGTGGCTGGAGCACATGCTAGTGAAGACTGGGGCAAAAAAAGTCATTGAGTACCTCAACCTTCTCCATATCCTTAGTAACCAGCTTCCCCATTCCCTTCTCAGAGGACCTACATTTTCCTTAGTCTTACTGCTTATGTACCTATAGAAGCTTTTACTGTTGTCCTTGTGATCCCTAGGCAGGTTTAATTCTTTCAGGGCTTTAGTCATAACCTGATCCCTGGTTGCTGAGACAGTTTGCTAGTATTCCTTCTAGGTTACCTCACTTTAACCCTCTGTAGGCACCTGTTTTTGTCCAAGAGCTCCTTGTTAATCCATGTTCCTTGTTCACATATAAAATCATACATTAAAGATTTAAGTTTAATTCCTGGTAACAAAAAATTAATTACATATACAGATATTTCAGTTGAAGAAGTTAGATCTGGAATTTGTTTGGCCTGTACTGCTAGAAACTTCATGTATTTTTTCTTTTTACAGTCATGAAAAAAATTATAATGTCCCCATTTACAAAATTGCATTCTAATGATCTTTCTGTTCACAGATGACATGCTCTGATCTTTTCATCATTTGTGTCACTCACTCTTCTGATTTGGTAGCCATAAATACAGAATCTGTAAACCAAGGGATACAAATCATCTTCTCCCTTAGCCCTGCATACCAGGGGACTTGTCTCTCACTATAACCCATGGAACAGTGTGGGAATCCAGATCCAAATGCCAGTGCTGTGCCAGGAGCAGGGATTTCAGGTATCTGCAGATGAAACTACAGGCCACAAGCCAGCCAGCATCACAGCAGCTGGCCTGGAAATGTACCTCATCAGGCACTCCAGAGAGTTAAACTCTAATGCTTCTAGACTGTGTCCACTCCTTCTATATTTAGCTTTTAACGTGCCGTCTATTTTTAGAGGCTAGAAAAGTATGGTTATATTCCATCTGAGTCACTAATTTAGATATTTGGGGTGTTTTACATTCTGTTAAAAAGGACTAATTGCCTTTTTAAAATAAGCACCTAAGTTCCTCTCTCCTTCCCATCCTTTCTAGTAATACTAACTAGAACCCCAGGATACTGAAATTCTTTGTTTATTTTAATATATTTTAAAATTATGGTTTTTTTAATATATTTTATTAATATATTTAAATAAACAACAAAGAGCCTTAAAAATAAATAAAACCCACTTTGTACTTATATAAAGATGAATTGCTAACTGAAAATATTAACATATTGAATACTATTTGTCCTTTGTTCTGGTAATTTATAGTATTCAGTCCTTTTTCTTTAACTTTTATTTCTGAATGAAATAGAAACAAAATCATCTTCCTTTTTTTACAGTTCCCATGGTCTCAATTCAAAGAATTAGTCACTGACCTCAATTAACAATGTAAACTGAAATGTTGAACTAAGTGCACTGAAATGGTGATTCTTTGCATTTCCAGAGCAGACTATACCTTTCCAATATTCCTAAATACCTAGCTACATTATTTTAAAATATATAGTAGGAGTAGACTAATTTAAACAAGGTTTTAAATCATTTTCAAAAATAAGAAAAAAAGAAAACTGACTATTCTAAGTGCACTTGCTTTCATTACTCATTCTTAGAAGCTTTTTTATATTCATTGAAGAGATCAGGCGTGGGTGCTGGTAGAGTCCTCTCTCAGAGCTTTGCAGCTCTGGAATCTGCTCTGCACTTGGAGCTTTCCAATACAGTAGCTCAGATGGCTGCTGATTTGATTGCATCATTTATGTTTCCTATGCATTTTAAAAGCTTGTATAGCTGTTCAAATCTGTGTAGACAGGGAATTCTTTAGATAGATGGAGATTGTGGTAGGCTATTTTGCAGTTAGAAATACCAAGGCTCTTAAATGAATGTCTTTCTAAAATAAATTTCTAAAATTATCTCATAGTATATTTTTATGCCAGTGTATAAAGGACAACCAAATAGAAACTAACACCTGCAAATCTCTAGTAATTACAAATTACTATCTTCTACTGAAATAAGCAAGTTAGAAGTAATAGAGATCAATACCTGCCTAATTATTTGAGCAACAGAAAGAAAGAAAAATTGCATCAAAACTGTAATGCCAAGTCTGTTTCACTGGAGGGCCTTGTGATGTACATTTCCAGGCTGACTGCTGCGTTGTTGGCTGCCTTGTGGCTTGATGTTTCAGCTAGAGATGCCCAAAATCCCTGTTCCTGACACAATATTCCTGCCTCCTTGAAAACTGGTTTGGGGTTTTGATTTCTTTTTTTTTTTACATTCTAGATACAAATTCAGATTTGTACATAAAGCTTGACATTGTTTCTTGTTTAACAAGGAAGAAATTGTCTTCCTTGTTAAGTGAGTGTAAGCAGTATGTGCTTACACTCAAATACATAATTACAATCAATTAAAATTTCCTGGTTGGAGTTCATTTTCACAAAAGCTTTCTGAGCAACATTTACTGTTCTTAGTCCTTCTGTCTGTATTAACTGAATTGTACCATAGGCATCTTAAAAAAAAGTGTGTTGTAGATATCAGATCAGACTATAAATTAAGCAGTTTTGTCTGTTTGCCCTTTTTGAACATTGCCCTAACATAAATATTTCCAGTCTTCTGAAGTTTCCCTGATTTTCTCATTTTTATTAATACTAACTTTAGTGGACCACAGCATAAAACCCCAAGTTAGCTCAACTTAAATTCCATCTCTCCAGTCACTTTCTTAATTTGCAGCAGATAATTTTCATGTCATTAACAGCTGCAGCACATTAATAGTTTTATAGGCTCAATGTTTAGTTCTAGGACTCTGGGGAAAAAAAAGAGCAACTGACTCCTGCCTTGACTGGCTATGGACTATGTTTCACAGCTTTGAGTTCACATTGTTCCTATCAGATTCTCTTTTCCTGTGTTTTTTTGCATAATACTTATTGGTTTTGTTACTGCTGTTGTATAATTTCTAACTGTATTTTTATTTAAGTGGTGAATCTGGAAAAGCTCTTAGCAATAGCTCTCTCAAGACTGTGAAATTTGGGGGTTTTATCTTGTTATTAAATCCTTTTTAAGATACTCAATTTTCATTTACATTTTAATTTGTACATGTGTTTTCAATTTATTTTTCTCAGTACTTTGATCTCTGGAAAGTTAGTCAAAAGCAATTGCCAAGTTTACGTATGTCCCTTAGTTGTACCAAAACATATCTATTTTGAATATGCAAACTGTTTATGGCCACTGAATAGTCACAAAGACTCAGTTCATCTAGATTTATCTAAAGAAGAAATTGCTGGTGGGTTTTATTTCCAGCTTAGTTATGAGATTACTTTTTTAAGACAGCGCTGGAGAAACTGTCATTAAAAAAATTGTTTGTTATTTCTCTACATGCTAATTCAGTTTATGAGTTTGCTTAGGATTCAGAAGAGGAGGAACCTCGGTCTTTTTTAAATATTTATAATATGTGCCTGCCTAAGTTTGGGTTTGCATTATGTTCTCCAGCGCCATATAGAAATTCCTGGATTTCATGCAATTATCTGTAATTCAAAAATTCTTCAGACTACCATCTCAAAAAGCCTTTTTTTCTTTTTCCACACAGCCCTAAGGTCATTGTGCCTATTAACTTTAGCGAAGTGTATTTTAGCATGAAGGGGGGTGTTTTGTGGTTTTACTGCAGGCAGCTAATCTAAGGATGAGCACATACTGCTGATGCTCTGTATGGGATCTCAGACCATCAGAGCAGAGGGGAACTTGCTTTGCACAACTGTAGGAAACATCGTGGGGCTCAGGCAAGGTTGCAGAGCCAGCAAAGGGGAAATCCACAGTGGGCCAACCCAGCCCGAGCTCAGTGTTCTTGCACCTATGGCACCACAGTGCTGCTGCTACCAATTTGCAGGTAGCAGAATCAAACCTGTGGCAGGAGGTTTTATGGTGTCTAACTGGAGGATTAAATTTCTGAACGTCTGTGATAATCTCAAACCACAGATAAAGATTGGTTAGAGTATTACACAGGTGTACTCTGAAAAAAAACAACATATCTACATTGATACAGAAAGTAGCAGTAAAATGGAGGTATTTAAACAAAACCAAAGTGATAAAGAGCACATGAAAACTCTTTCTCTAAGGAACAACTCAGTGTGTTTAACATTGTTGTTAGAGAAGAAAAGAAGAAAAGAAAAAAATGAGGCACAAGTGAGAGTAAGCAAGATCCAAAAGTGGAATTAGACCCAGAAACATTTTCTTCAGTGCTTGGAGATGAGAGGAAGACCTGGAAAACCTCAGAAGATCACTTTGTCATTTCAATTCAGTTGTGTTTGAAAAGTACCCATCAATCGTCAGGTAACCCACACAAGGATTTCACAGCAAATTTCATATGATCTTTTTAACCATTCTGCCATGGCAATTTGTCCCCAATTTTTCATCTTTCACTGAAGCTGTAGACTTGTTTGTTCAATATGTAGTAGAAAAAAAAAATCCTGCTTCTTAAATAAGTGTAGAAAAGAATCTAAAAGCAAAGTCTGAGTTGTAAGAGCAAAACCAAGAATTCTGTGGTGTTACCAAAGACAAGTAGTGCATTTCCTCTCAAGCCTCAATGGTCAACTGGTTTAGGTGCCAGTACTGTCATTTTGTCATTTTACAACAACATTTTTGTATCTAGGCTTTTTCTGTTCACTCTCATGGCTAATAAAACCAATAGACATCATGGACGGTTGCCTGTTGAAGGCGACAGTAATGGCATGAAGGTCATCTTAGAAAGCAACATTACTTTGTCCCTTCTCTACAAAATATGTGTCGAGCAATAGCATGAAATATAATGCCTTCTTATGTACTCTTCCTCTTGGAATTTCATTCACTATCTCCTGCTCCCCTTGTCCTGCTTGCTCTGGGTTTATAAGCCATCCAGAGTGGCATCCCTCTTGATACATAATCCTTGTTCTTGAAACAGGTGCAAAGAGGAGTACAGAAATTTGCCCACTGTATCATCAGATATAAATACTTTCAATCCAAACAGTAAACGACTTTTTTTTTTTTTTAACTGGAGAAATAGCAGAGTATTTCTGCTGCTGTTAACTTTAGGTAACAAAAAAAACATATTCTCTTATTTAAAGGGGCTTCTTGTGTGCTGCACTAATAACTGAATTATACAGTCTAAAATTCCGTGGATGCTGTGGTTTTTCCTAGCAAGAGTGTTTTGCAGTACTGAAACCACAACGCTAGAGGTCATTGCTAGTCTTTGCATTTTTCTCTCTCTGAAAGCAAGTGTTGGGAGCTCTCAGTTTTGTGAT
>VWYI01008135.1:539773-551842 GCA_013399455.1 Anthoscopus minutus | reverse complement strand
CCATCCATCCATCATCCATCCATCCATGCCTCCATCCCTCTCCAGGAAGGCAGAGGTATCCAGAGGATTTTTTTCATGGAGCTGCATTTGGAATCAAAGCCGACTGCTGGCTCCAGAGTGAGCAGGGAGAATCACCTTCCCCTGGTTTGGCTTTCTCTGTCCTTGCACTGATCAGAACTCCGGACATGCCGTGGTGGTGGAATCTGAATTCCCGTCCAGGCTCGGTGGTTGGCATGGAGTGCCGTTCCTCTTGCCTGTTAGTGGATCTTTATCCCTGATGGTTTTCAGCGGTGTCAGCCCTGGGGCAGAATTACGGCCTCAAGTGACCAGTGAGAGCCACCCCGAGATTTTGCACTGATAAGGGGACAAAGTCTGGTTTTAAAGAGGCTCCTCCACCCCATCCCAGCCGTTTGTCTCCAGGAGTATTTTCTCTTAGACAGCGAAGGTGAGAAATTCACTGAAGGCTTTAAATCTGAGGCAGAGAAATGAGCTCCTGTCTGGGCTAAGCAGGGCCCTAAATCCTGGGGGCAGGATCTGCCCAGAGCCTCAGCAAGGCCAGGGCTGTGGCTGATCCGGAGATCCAGGCTGTCATATCAGGGCACTTGGGGGAGTGACGGGATTTGTGTCCCTGGGGCTACAGCGCTGGGAATTTATTTAGCCTGGAATAAAGGGTTTGAACCAGGCTCCCACAACAGACTAAAAGCAAAAAAAGTGTCTTTGACTCGAGGTTCTGATCGGTTTGATGTGTGGGTACCTCTGGGGGAATTCCTCCTGTCACCATGAGCTCTGATAAATCAGAGTGGGGATAAAGCAGGGAGGGAATTTTTTCGTCCTTGTTCTGCTCTGTTAAGCAAACAAAGACCTCTGAAGCTTTTTCTGATGTTTGTGACTCAGAGATCAGTCCTTGGGTTGGGTTTTTTTGGGTAAACAAGCAGGTGTGCTCCCTCACATCCCTGCAGCTCCAGTTTCAGACACACTGAGGAAGATGCATTTCCCCCCCAGAACGGCCAGTGCTGATTTGGCAGGTGAGGGATCTGCTCCTGGGCTGTGTCCCTGCCTCCTTCTCGTGCACAGGAGAGGTTTTCACCCTGGATCATGCCTGTTCCGGGGGCAGGAGCCAGGGCAGGGTTAGAGGGAGCCTGGATGTGCTGCTGGCAGCCAGAGCCCTTCCTGGCCCCCAGGAAATGCTCGGAGCTTTCAAACGGGGCCGTTCCCACAAAAGGCTCTTTCCAGCAGTCAGCTGTGTTACTGTAGAAGAATTAATTAGGAAAGTAGCTAATAAATGATGTGTGAGTCCCCCGGTCCCCCGAGCCCTCCTGGAGCAGCACTGCTCGGGTTCCTCACAGCCTGCAGGAGCCTCCCTGTGCCTGCCATGCCTGGCCAAGCCTTTCCCTGCTCATTCCCATTCATCCTGGCTGCAGACAGGCCAGGATCATCAGTCAGCACATGGAGCTGGGCAGTGATTGATACCAGAGCCCGCTGATGGTGTGAAATGGGCAGGAATTCCCGTCCTGCCTTCCCTCCCTTCAGCTCTCCAAGGCATTGCTGCATTTGGCTCAGGCTCTGCCCCTGTCTCCTTCCCTCTGCCCATCAGCTCCCTCTCAGAACCGCAGAGGCAGCGCTGGCTGCCTGGAAAATACATCACTAGCTCAGGGAAAAAAGGGAAAAAACAGTGGAAGGCTGGGCCATGAGCCTGTTCCCTCCAGAGTCAGAAGGCTCCTCCACAAAAACTGCAGGATATTGCTCCAAGGTTTGTTTATTTGTGCCTCTATCTCGTGTTTCCTCTCCATATCTCTGTCTTTATTCACAACGGCAGTGCCACAGAGGCATCATATTCTCCCTCTTCCCTGATAGCATCTGCCAGCACAGGAATGTTCTGGCTGAGGAGGTTCCTGAGAAGCTCAGCACTAATATTAGACGCCTGATACGGCAGCAGGAATAAAATTGCATTTTTCTGGGAGGAAACGTTGTGCAAAAGGGCTCTGCTTGAGTCAGGACAGGAGCAGGGAGATTAGATCTTTGTCAGAGGACTCAACAGCTTCTGTGATCACAGGCAAAGCCAAGAAAACCGGGAAAGAGTCAAGAGAGAAGCAGCTGTGCCTGGAGAACTCCACGTGCCCCAGGTGGAGCTGCTGCCAGGGCAGGGGGGCTCTCCTGCTTTTCTCAGGAGAGCTTTGAGGAGCAGGAGCAGGACTTCAGGAAAAGCTGGAGCTGCCTTGCAGAGCACTTGGATCCTGTGGGAGTTTCAAATCCAGATCCTGGAAGGAGTTGAAGTTTTGTGCCAAGGAGCATTTGCTGTGCGTTGGAGAGGGACTGGGGACAAGGGCTGGAGGGCCAGGAGCCAGGGAATGGCTGCCAGTGGCAGAGGGCAGGGCTGGATGGGATCTGGGGCAGGAATTGTTCCCTGGCAGGGTGGGCAGGGGCTGGGCTGGAATTGCCAGAGCAGCTGGGGCTGCCCCTGGATCCCTGGCAGTGCCCAAGGCCAGGCTGGACACTGGGGCTGGAGCACCTGGGACAGTGGCAGCTGGCCCTGCCAGGGCAGGGGTGGCTCTGGGTGGGATTTAAGGTCCTCCCAACCCAAACCACTCCATGGTTCTGTGTTCAGTTCAAAGCCAGAGCAGAAGGCCCAGGGGAGACAGAGGGCTCAGCTCAGGGGTCTGGGATCAGGAGGGAATTCCAGCAGGATGGGAGGACCTGGCTTGAGAAGGATCCTCCTTCAGTGAAGGAAACCTGGGGAACCTCTCCTTGCTTTTAATACAAAATCCAGTGAGAGATGCAAAAGCTGCTTCTGCAAGGTTTGCTGATTTTGCTGGGAATATTTCACAGAGCTGCGAGAGAATAAAACTTACCTCTTAAATCTCAATTTAAGGTTGAAAGCCTCTTCTCTCTTCACCACTTTTTATGGATATGAGGGTTAAATGACCAGTGATTTGTCTTTACTTTGCCTTTTGCCAGCTTGGAATAAAGCAGTGATTTTCTGGCTGCAGGGGAAGGCTGTTCTTTATCCCCATAAATTCCTCCATGTACAGGGGAGATTTTGGAGAGAGGAAGGGGATCAGTAACTTTGCAGCTCTGAGTTGCTGGTATGATGAGACTTTTTCCTACATCTCAAGTTCAGCTGAGGCCTGAAAGCGAGATCAGTCAACTTTATTCTTGCTTGTGGACCTCAAAAAATAAAACAAAAGAAAATACCCTCCTACACACACAAATAAACCCCAACACAAAAAACCCCAACCAAACGAAAAAAGCCAAACAACCCTGTGAAAGCCTGAAAGCAAAACCAGTTTATGCCCAAAATCTCTCCTGCAAAAACACACAAAGATGTTGTGATTTTTCATCATAAAATCATGGATTTTCCTGACTTTCCTGGTGCAAAGGGAAGGTTTATCACTGGCAGAGCTGGGTGACAGCTTGGAGAACATTCTGGGAGGTGTGGATGTCCCTGCCCATCCCAAGGAGGAGGTAGTGATGGAATTGGTCACCTGCAGAGCAGGGACACTTCACCCCTCACACTGCAGGAAGAGGTCCAGGACAGGGCTCCAGGTTCCCAGGAAAATTTCTTTTTCCCCAGGATATGAGGATGCTCTGCCCCTGAGAGCACGTGCTGTTTATTCCTGTCCTGGGCTTAAATACCGTGAATCTAAACCCAAAACGCGAACTCACTTATGGCAAGTACGTGACTGCTGCGATCTGGAAACAAAGAAACCAGCAGCTCCGAGACAGCTCGGTCTGCAATGTAAAAAAAGCTGTTAAATATCCCCTGTAATGGGCCGGGGAGGAGGATGTGTCTCCTGACAGCTCCGGCAGGTTTCTGAGCGCAGTGAGCTGTGAAAGACTCGTGGCTGCTCCCATTTAAGCTGCTCTGGAGGAACACGGAGCGAGCAGTTCCCTTTCCAAAGGTCACTCCAAGCCGGGAGAAGCGGCACAGACGCTCCCGGCTGGGGCTGCCGGGCACGCACCTGCCCTGGCTGTGCCTGCTCCCATTTTCCTGCTGCCGGCCCAGCCCTCGGTGCCTCTGTGCTGCTGCTGCTCCTCAGCCGGGCTCATCGGGGTCAAATACCAGTTTTTAATTCCTGAGGAGCTGACAGATTTTATTCCTGGTGCCCTGGAAAAGGAGGATCTGAGGGGAGATGGATGTGCAGGTTTGCTCTGGCTGGTCCAGGGGAGCAAACAGAACCCAAAGAGCAGAGCTGAAATCTTCCTTCAGTCTCTGCCATGTCCCTTCTCTCACTGCTTCTCCTGTGCTGCTTCCAGCACTGAGCCACAGAGGCAAAACCAGCTTTTAATCTGTTTTAATCTGGGAGCAGGAATGCAGGGAGAGTCCAGGAGCTGCTGCTGATGCTCTGAAGAACCTTGAAATGGAAGAGCTCATGTTATTAGAGGAGGTGATGGAAATGCTGCTCTTTATTGGAGGGGCAGATGTGGAAAATGCCCACAAATTGCCCACCCCAGGAGGGTGAACACAGCCTTGTGAGTTTAGCAAATTAGCATAATTAACAAAAATCGCCAGCTGGAGACATAGGAGGTGAGGTAATTTCACCCCTTCTAATCCTCCCCACTCAGACAGGAACTGAACTTTGTTTATGAAAATGTGTCTTGAAGTGCTGGTTTTGGGCCTTGGTTCCCAGAAAGAACCAACCTAGGACTGGGGCCCTTGGAATATGTTCTTTTTCTTTCTGCCTAGGGAAAAGGTAGGGAAAACTGCTGGGAAAACCAACCACAGATACACCAATAAGCTGCAGAGCTACAAATAGATGTGTAAAGAACACAGAGAATATAGAAAAGGAAGGAAAACGGCAAAAATCATTCAGCATCATGGCTTGTCAGGCACGGAGAGAAAAGAAAATTTCCACTTAAAGACCTGGAGCCGAAGCAGGATGGAAGCTGCAGAGCCCCGGTGAAAAACCAGGAATGTTTTCAGCTGGGTTCAGGAGGAGTCAGTGGTTTTGATGGTTCCTGGGATGGGCTGCTGAATAAAATTCTGTGTTACTTAATGGCTGTGGCCAAGCTGAGGGTATCCCAGTGGAGGCACTGAGAATCATTTTCTCTCAGACTCGTTTCATTCCACTTTTTCTTAGTCAATTAACACCAGGCTCCCCCATTAATAAGAACCAGGAGGAGCCTGGCGGGCCCCTCTGCTCATCCAGAGACGATCAGGAGCAAACGGGGCCGTTCATCATCTTCCAAAGGGCACCAGATGCTTCCAAACCCAGAGCAGTGACTGCTGGTTTGGTTTTTAAATGATTACATGCAATTTTAGAGCATTTTGCAGTGTAATTAGGGCTAGTTAATTAACACTTTCGATGTCAAACTGGTTTTTTGCTTTGGATCTGGTGCTGACCCGGGGGGTTGAGCTGTTCTGCAGGGGCAATGGGTACCTTCAGTGCCCAGGGTGAAACCAGAAAGGTCTCACTCAGACCTGCTGTGCTGCAAAAATGGGTTTTGATAGCTTTTAATTATTCCACTTAATTTCTGGAGCAAGTGTGGTATGATGACTCCTCCCTCTCACGTGTATCCAGGGAAGCGCTTTCCTAGTTTTATTGGGAATGGCAATGCTGAGTTTTGTTCCAGCAGTAGCCCTGATGGGCAGAAATCCTCACACCTTTGCTGGTAAGTCAAGACAGATGTGCTGCAGTGTCTTTTGGGTGTGATTTTCCTCGGTGAGGTTCCCCTCCTGTGCTGGTTTATCTGATGCAGTAACTCAGGTCAGCTCTGAGCTTCCAATGAACCCTGTCAGGCTGGGCTGGATAAAACCCAACCCTTCGGGGCTGGTTTGGGCTGTGTGGCACAGCCAGAGCACAGCTCCACGTGCAGCAGCAGCTCCGTGTGAGGCCTGAGGTTCCCCTGAGAATGTGGGAAATCTCCCCAAGCACAGCTGGAGGCTGAGGCTGTCCCATGCCTCAGCAGCCATGCAGGCATTGGCATTGCAGCAATGCATTCTCTTCATCTGCATCTTAGCAGCAAGATTTTGGAGGTTTTGGTGTTTATAAGGGAATTTATTTCACTCTGAGAAGCTTTTTCTGTGTCTGAGACATCAGTTTTGAAGAACTAAGGGTTTTTTTTTGAAAATTAAAGACTGTAGTTTCTGAAGTAAGTAAACAGTTAACAGAAAGCAATCTTAGATAAGCTATCCCGGACCCAATAACTCACTTGCTTGTCAATTTTGTGTCTGTGTAAGCTGTGCTTGTAAATGAAAAACAAAATCTGGTAAATATCCCAAGGACACAAGGTAACTGCAGACATCCTGTCCATCGAACACAAAAAACCAGAAGTTTTCCAAAGATTTGTTTCTCATAAATGCATAGAAAAGGTGAAAAGGTCAGAATGAGGAAGAGTCATTTTACTTCCTCATTCCTGGTGACCCCACCCCAGAACAGACCCCAGACGCGTGTTGAAGAACAAAATACCCATGCTTAATAGCCTTTCTGCCAATTAGCATACAAAGCAGAGAAGAGGAGGTGGCAGGGATATGAATATGCATTTGTACTTTGGGTATTCAACACTTGTGTGAATAAAAGGCTTTGCACTCCCCTGTGAACTTTACAGTGCGTGTTAGGGAATTACCCCATGCACTGTAATAAACATCCACGTTCTAACTTCAGCTGTCAGAGAGCCTTTTGTCCGTCCCAGTTGGATATTGGTATTAGATCCATATTCATATTTTAATAAACCACATCCATTCTGCAGATTTGGTCCAAGCCCAGCTCTGGCTGGCTGTGAGGTTTAGTGCCACCCTTCCAGCAGTGACAACAGGCTGGAGCAACATTCCAGCCTCAGCATTCCCTGAAAGCTGGCTCTCCATCTCTCCCCACCTCACCTTCCTTCAGCCAACAGGCCCTGCACTGGCAGGAGCCAGCAGCTCTCAAGTGAAGATGAATATTGAGGGCCTGTCCCCACTCACTTGCCCAGCAGTTAGCACAGATGAATAAAGGCAGCAAAGGCCCATCCTGTCTCCACACATCTGGACACACAGCTGGAGTCCATCATCTGGAGCTGATTTTTGGGACCTCAGAGGAGCAGCCATAGCTGAGGACTCACCACCAGGTGCCTCCTGCTATAAGTATACATTATATTATTGGCTTTTCACAAGTATTAAATTGAATGCTGTATGTATAACGATGACAAACCTGGCTGTACTAACATAATTTCTTTTACTTCTATAACAAAACTAAGCAGTAGTGTGATACTTATAAACATATATGTTAGGTCATAGTAAAGTGTTGAAATAAAGATGGGTTTTGTACATGCAACCCAGAGAGTAAGAAGATCATCAGAAAATGCCTCCCTGACATTCCAAAACTGCCTTACAGATGAAGGTAACAGCAACCAGAGCCCCAAAGAAGAGATTTGCTGGGCCTCTGTTATCAGGGGCTGAAGACACACTGGAGCCACAGGAAAGATTTACCTGTGGGGCAGTGGAGGGGGTTAAAGCTGAGCAAAAGAACATCCAAACTTAAAAGAATGCATAAAGCCATGAATACGCGCCAGGCTGGTGCTCTTAAGGAATGATTCTTTGTTCGTAAGGTGTGCTCTTGGCTGAATGTCAAGGCACCCAGCCCTCTTAACCCTTTGCTTTATCATTGTCTCTTAATTGTCCTTTTATTAATTAAACCCCTTTTATTATATCTAAACGAGTGGGAGTCGATTTTTATACCACTCCCATCTCCCTGTCCCGGCAGTGATGCTGCAGCTCCAGAGCAGCTCCCCTTGTGCCTAGGAAATGCACAGAAAGCAGCTGGAGCATTCCCACGTGAAGGTTCCAGCACCAGGAGCTCTTCCTAGAGCATAAGGACGATGCTGAAATAGGGGATCCTGTGGTGACACTCCCAAAAGAGGTTTGCCCTCAGTGTTTCGGTGGTTCCCTGTTCAGAACTCAGTATCTGAGCCCCCTGGCAATGTCCAGGGAAAAGCAGGAGCTTCAGAACTCCCCAGGCAGGAGGAATGCCAGGTTTGGTGGTGTGGGGAGCATCTCAGGATGTTAGGGTGTTGCTCTGATTTTGTGGCCACCCAAACACCCCTGGTGTGACAGCTGGAGGACCTTCCTGAGAATGGAATCACTGAACTGCTCTGAGAACTGAGGCCAGGCTGGGGAGGAGCTGAGGCTGTAATTTGGGATTTAGCAGCTGCTGTGGAAGGATGCAGCTCAGCTGAGGTGAGGCACCAGCACTGTGATGGCAAAGGGGTGTCCAAGCTGGTCCTGAAGCAACAAATCCAGCAGTTCCTTCAGCCCGTGCTGCAGACAAACTGCTCATCCTCAGGAATGCCACCAGCCCAGCCTGAACTTCCCCAGCTGGAAATGCCAGAGCTGAGAGGAAGGGACTGAGCTTGGGGAGCTGGGGAACAGCAGTGACTGCAGCTGCAGCTCCACAGGAACCCAGCACTGCCAGTAACAATCCTGCTGCTCCTTGGAAAGGGAGAAACAGGATCAAACAGTCATTAGCTGAATTGTGCAGCAAATGCAGGATGAGAGCCCAGGCAGCTTTTAGCAGGTCAGCTATCTATTTAAAGTAATTTGAATTATCTCAGGATAATTGAAATCCAGTGTTCATTCATTATTCTCGCTTACGGGTCTTAAATGATTATATCCATAGCTCTGCCTCACATTTATCTGGTGGCCTCAGAGCCCTTCAGCTTTGCTGTCTGGAGCAGGTCACGGTATTATTTGCCTTCAAATTCCACCCTGTGGAGTCCCAGGCTCTCCAGAGGCAATTGGTTTGGCCGGGTGACAGCTGGAAGGGGAGCAATTGCCTCAGGCTCATCTGGGGCTGATTGTGCTCAGCCCTGCAGCTCCACTCTCCTCCTCCAGTGGCAGAACCCTGTCGGTGCTGCTCTGCTTCCCGAGAAACAAAGCCATGCAGGGCAAGCATTTTCTTTTCCAACACGAGACACCATCACCAGTGGCTTTCAGGGAAAATGGGCTGGGTTGGAATGTTCGGGATATTGGTCTCTAGCACACAAGTTCTGACACTCAGGTTGCACCTGGAGATTTTATTTCTCTGATGAACACAGTTACCACTTGATTTATTCCATAAAAGGTGATTTGTGCCATAAACCACATTCAGTTTATAATGGCAACTCCTGAAAAGGAGAAGTGAAGGGAAAGGAAGACAATCAGCTCCTATCCCAATGAACTGCAGCTGGACAGATGAGACATCCCTGCAAATCTCCTGTGCCACATCCCTGCACAGCCCCTGTGCCACATCCCTGCAAATCCCCTGTGCCACATCCCTGCAAATCTCCTGTGCCACATCCCTGCACAGCCCCTGTGCCACATCCCTGCACAGCCCCTGTGCCACATCCCTGCACAGCCCCTGTGCCACAGACTGGAACATTTTCTTTTGCTGCCATGCTGAACATCCCCAGCCCCCTGCAGCAGTGGCACAGAGCAGGAGCCTCTCTTTGCTGGCTCAGTTCACCTTTGTTTCACTTTGGCTGTTGTACATTCCAGGTCCAGCTTTGGGCTGCTGCATCTTTAGAGGGTCCAGAGTGGAAGATCTCTGCTGCTGGGTTTGGGAATCCATCAAGGGATTGGAGTAGAGGAAATCCTCCAGGGCAGCCCAGGGCGATGCTCAGCCCCTCTGAATGAGCACTGCTGCTGATGGAGGAGCTGAGTTTTCACCAGCTGAGCATTCCTGGGGGGCTCTAGGAGTGCAGGGGGTCCCAGCCCAGGGTGGTGACAGATCCATCCCCCTGCCCACGGGGCTGCAGGGACAGGGACAGGGACAGGGACATGGCAGCAGCAGCTGGGCGGGAGAAGATGCTTTAGGTTCAATTTGTCTCACAGTTTATGGAGAGGGAGGGGAAACACATTTAAAAATGGATAGAGAGAGAGATTTCTCTTTTCTTCACTTTATTACACGAGCCTGTGCCATCAGGGGAATCTGTCACTTGTGCCATCAGGGGAATCTGTCACTTGAGCCATCCCTCTCCTTGTCACCCACCACAGAGCCGGGAGGGGAGGAGGCAGCTGGGTGTGCAGACTGAGCTGCTGCAGGCTCAGGGCTGCCATGGGCCTTGGATTCCTCTCTCTCCTGTTTTTTATCTTGTCTGGGTTTTTTGTTTGTTTGTTTGAGTTTGTTTGGTTCTTTTTTTGCTGGAAGGGAAACTAGATAAAATGTTGTATTTGAATTTCTGCAGATGGAGATGATATAACTCAGGCAAGATCTGTCACTGACTCCTGGAATGCCACGGAGGTTTGGTGCTGCAGCAATTTTCCCCACAGGCAGGACAGTGCAAGGGGATTTTATTCCTGCTCTGGAGGAGCCCCTGCTATTCCTGGGGTGGAGAAAGAGTCCATTCCTCACAGGTTTCACTGGAGCTGACCCAGAACACTGCAGCAGTTTGTGATCAGGCCCAGGGGTTTCCTCAGCAGCACGAGGAGATACCAACCATTGTTTCTTCCTTCAGGGAAGAAAGCTGTTTATGGGAAGCTTGAATCATGTGGAACTGTTGTGAAATGTCCTTGTGTCCCTCTGCTCTCCCACACTTTATCCATCCTCACAGAATCCCAGAAAGGTCTGGGCTGGGAGGGACCTTAAAAATCCCATCCCACCCCACCCCTGCCCTGGCAGGGCCAGCTGCCACTGTCCCAAGTGCTCCAGCCCCAGTGTCCAGCCTGGCCTTGGGCACTGCCAGGGATCCAGGGGCAGCCCCAGCTGCTCTGGCAATTCCAGCCCAGCCCCTGCCCACCCTGCCAGGGAACAATTCCTGCCCCAGATCCCATCCAGCCCTGCCCTCTGCCACTGGCAGCCATTCCCTGGCTCCTGGCCCTCCAGCCCTTGTCCCCAGTCCCTCTCCAGTTCTCCTGGAGCCCCTTTGGGCCCTGCCAGGGGCTCTGAGCTCTCCCTGGAGCCTTCTCCTCTCCAGGCTGTGCCACCCCACCCAGCCTTTCCTCAGACAACAGAACCATCCTCCAGAGCCTTGCTCTCCCTGCCCTTCTAAATCTCCCGGTTTTGTACCAAACAGAAGTGAAAAGCAGAGTGGGAAATGTTTGAAGTAGAGGTTGTAACTCCCAAACAATTCTCCATGTGGGATCTGAGCCCCTCTCCTGCCCTCTGCCTCACAGGCTGTGACACTCTGGTACCTCGATGGTGACCTGCCTGCAGCCACACAGACCAGAATTCTCATGAGCTGGGCAGGCAGGGCTGAGATCAAACTTTTCCCCACGACAAACAAAAATGAAGCACATCAAAGTTGGCTTTCATTCCAGAATAAAGGGAAAAACTGGTTGATTTGGGTATTTTTTTTTCACTATTGATCAGGGGCGCTGAAAAGCAAAGGGTATTGTGGGGGTCCGTGTCACCGTGGTAATGACATCCTCATCCACTCAGAGATATCGATCCTTGCTGAAGGATTTCTGTGCTTCATCATGGAGCTCCCAGTGCCCAGGGCTCATCCAGGGGCCTGAGCAGCCTTTGAAAGGCAGATTATCTCCAGGACTGCAGCAAGCTGTGGAATTTAGGAGGCAAATATTTTGATATGTAAATGAAACCATGGAGGGGGAAGGGTATCAGTTCTAAAATATGATCAAGGCCAAAGATAAAAGACATTTCTCATCTACTCTCTAATAATTGTTATTTAAACGGTGCTCTTGGCATGGGATCCTGGCTGTTTCCTTAACTAAGGGCAGGGAAAGCCACTTGAGCCATTCCCCTAAAACAGGGGGAAGGTTGTGTAATTCACTCTGCAGTGGCAAAAAGATGGTGGTGAAATCTCTGCTGTGTGCTCTTAATGGCTCCAGAGATTATTAATGAGCTTCTCCAGCCCAATTCCTCAGGGTTAAATCCAGGTCCTGGCAGCAGCTGGAGAAAATCCCAAGGAAAAGGAAGTTTATATTCTCAGCCCAGCTCCTGGAAGACAAAGAGCTGAACGAGAGTTGGCACTGATTAGGGCTGGGTTTGGCCCCAAACTCCGAAATTCCAGAGCCAGGGAGTGAATTCCAGCTGTGCTGGGTGGGTCTGTCTGCACAGGGGTGAGGGCCCAGCTGTGCTCTCAACCGAGCACCATCCTGAGCCCACCTGAGGGATGGGATGGGATGGGATGGGATGGGATGGGATGGGATGGGATGGG
>VWYI01008135.1:519346-539741 GCA_013399455.1 Anthoscopus minutus | reverse complement strand
GGGATGGCATGGGATGGGCTTTCAGGTCCTTCCAACCCAAATCACTCTGGGATTCCCTGATTTCAGCTGTGCTGCTCCCAGCCCTGTTCTCCTGGGTTCCCTCAGAGCTGTCCCAGCCAGCAGCTCAGAGATCAGCCTTGGGGCACAGCGTTCATTCCATTTGGAGCAATTAACACCCAAACCTGCACAGAATGCTCAGGGGAAGCAGGGAGGAACACTGTCTGTAATTAAAAATAATGCCTGGGCGAGCACCTGAGGGTTCTGCTGGAAAGAATTCCTGTGTCTGCATGTGCCTGGCAGGACTGCAAAGGGCAAATATCCACAGCCCATGCGCTGCCTGCCTGGGGAGGTGCTTTGGTCGCTGTTTCATCCCACAAGGACAATTTCCTACATCTGCTTTCACCAGTTGCTCACTCAGGAACCTTTGGGCATGGGAAATTCCTGGGAATTGGGATAACAGCGGTGTCTGGGCAGAGCAGGAGAAAGAGCTGGGTCTGGAGCATCAAGTTCTGGCACTGGCAGCAAGTGCAGAATGCTGGGCCTGGGCCTCGCCATCTGCACCAATAATCAAGGCTTCATTAGAAACCCGGATTTGTTGTAAATCAGAACATGTAATTAGAAAATGTGTCTGGTAATTGAGTCCCTTTGATGTAGGCTTCAGGATGTGTTGCTGATCCCACACAGAGCAGGTTTTTAATGCCTTTTATTTATACACATTTCCCCCATTTATTGTTATTTGCAGCTCCAACTCTCTGCTGATCAGAAATATTCCGAAATTCATCGTGCAAAGAGCAGTGTCATTGGGGCTATTTATAAACACAGAGCTGGCACAAAATGCCATTCAGCAAATTCCTTTTTTTAGGTTGCTTCTCTCAACATAGCCCTCCCCGCTCCTTTTTTCCCTTCCCTTTATGTTTCCAACTACAAAACAAGAGGTTTCTATTTTCACCGGTGCTGGAGCGTTCCGAGGCAGCGAGTGGGGATGCTGCAGTAGGTGGCACTCCTCCCTCTCCCTCAGCTCCACCAGGAATTTGCCTTCCTAGAGCTGCTGAAGGAATTTTCCTTCAGGAGCATTGGGAATGCGATGCCTTGAACTCCTGTGCTCGCCCAGCATCCCTCAGCACCCTCTGAAAAGTCCAAGGTGTAAAACCCAAGTCCACGGCTCATTCCTGGCTGGAATGATGTCACCTGAGCTCCCTGCAGGTTTAGCTGGAGCTGGTGGCCTTTGGTCCTGGCTCAAGAGGGCCCCACGTGCTCAGCTCTGTCTGGGCTATTCCTGCTCCTGCCAAAGGGGTTGGAGCTTCTCGAGGAAGGAAGCACTGCAGACATGTGAAAAAAAAAAGATCTTATTACCCTTATGTAAGCTGAAGGAATTAATTAAATAAATGCACAAAAATACCCTCTGAGGAAAGGAGAACAGTCAGCCGAGAACTCAATTTCCTGAAATCGGCTCCAGCAGCAAGTTTAACTGGAATAGCTTGGGAGAACCCCTTTCCAAGGCTTTACTCCTCATAGGGAAGATCCCTAGAGAGGGGAGAGGGATGAAGTTTAACCCCCGAGGCTCTGCTCTCCCTCTGTGTTGGAGTGGCAGCTCCACACTCAGGATTCTGGGACATGAAGGGGTGAAGGAGGGAAGAACGAGCCCCAGAGGGATTTGCAGAGGGAAGCTGGATCAGCAGGAGGGATTCAGCCCCAACCTCTGCCTGCTCCTGCTGTGCTGAGAGCACAGCAAATGTTTTCCTGGGATTGCCCTGTGGGACCAAGGAGGAGCTGAAGGGGCCCCCACGATCATCCCAAGCTGCTGCACAAATGGAACCCAAGGAACTTTTCCCTGTCCCTGGGAACAAGGGATGGCCGTGCTGGGGGTTTGCCCATCCCTGGCCCCCTCAGCAGTGGGGCAGGAGCCTCTCTGAAGGAGCACAGCAGGAATGATGATCCTGCCCTGCAGGATCCCAGCATCAGAGAACAGCTCCCTGTCCCCTGGGAACCCTCAAACCCAGCTCAGCCCTGCAGGACTGGCTCAGGATTTGGGCGCCAGTGAAGGAAATTCTGCTGCTCCTAAAGCCCCGTGTGCCACCAGGCTGGGATCAGGAATCAGGAAAGATGCACATTGCTGCAGACACATGAGCACAGCAGAGGAGTTTAGTGTTCCTAATAAAAAAATCTAATTCCCCTAATCTGGAGCAAACACTAAAAGCTACATGCTATCAATTATTTCCTTCTAGTTTTAATTTACAGCAATCAGTTATAATGGATGAAATTAATTCTCAGTTTAATTCTGTTGGCTGTGGGCTTAGCATCCCATTTTTTTCCATCTCCCCTTTTCCCAGCTGGAAATTAGCTGCATCCAGCTTCAGTGGTGCTGCTTAGGGAGGAACATTGGTCCTAATTGTTTACAACCATCTCAACCTTTGGTGTAATTCCCCATTTGCTGCAGCTCTGGGGGGTTGACTCACATCAGTTCTGCCTTCCCGTTCAAACCCAAGATTTTAGCATTAAAATGATGAACATCAGCCTCTGTATCTTCCATCCATGGATCCCTGGGCTCTCTCTGGCTGTAGAGAAGCCTGTGGGGTTCTCCTGAGTGATTCCAGTTCAACTAAAAGAGTCTAGAACTGGTCAGGAACCCTGGACGGAGTGAGGAGCACAATTCACCTCATCCTCTGATGGCTCCCGTTCTTCTCTGTTGGTTCATCTTTTTTTTTCTGATGGCTCATCTTCATCCCTCTGATCATTTATCTTCATCCTATTGATGGTTCACCTGCATCTGAGGGTTCACCTCATCCCTCTGGTGGCTCATCTTCATCTCTGATGGTCTTCCTTCATCCCTGAAGGTTCTCCTTCATCCCTCTGAGGGTCCACTCTCACCTCACAGCTCAGCTGGGGACAGGCACAGCAAGGATGGTCCAAGGGAGACTGTGAGGATGAGGAGGGCTTGGAGCATTTCCCTGCCCAAGAAAAGCTGAAGGAGCTTCATGGTGCTGGTGGGTCCCTTCCAGCTCAGGAAATCCTGTGATTCCAAACCCACAGCATTGGCCCAGAGCTTGGACAGATCCAGTTCCCTGAGCACTTGTGGACATGGAAGCTTTGACTGGATTCATCCCCATTTCCCCAGGGTTTTGTCATTGCAGAGAACTGGAGCAGAGTTCAGGCAGAGTCAGAGCGCTGGTATTTTTACATCCAGCCTCTCACTCACTCCTTTTGACACTGCTTTTCCTTTGGAAAGGGTATTTTTGCCTGGCAAGTGCTAACGGATTACATCAGCCCGGAGCCGGCTCTCAGCCCGGCACCCCGGAGCCAAAGCCGGGGCTTGTGTTCTCTGCAACACTGAATGAAACCAGCGTGAAAACTGAGACCCCTGGGCACAGCAAACCCCACTGCTCTGCTCAGCACGAACAACAGAGCAGCTCCGGAGGAGCTTTGAGCACAGTCCCCGTTCCCATCGCTGTTACCCGCGCTCCATCTGATCCACACGGGCACTCAGGGCACCAGGAATCCTCCTCTGGAATGCCCTGGAGCTAAACCCAGCCAGCACTCGTTGCTTTTATCTGCTCCCAGTGGCTGAGATGCTTTTACTCTGGTGAGGGTGCAAAGATCCTTGTCAGGCTTCAGGAGCTCTGGAGCTGACCCACGGCACTGCTCAGATCAGCTGTGCTTTCAAGTGGTGCCGCAGACAGAGGGGATGGATGGAATCTTTTATTTCCCACAATAAAATGCCAGACACATTTGGTTTTAAGTGCCAGGAAGCTCCTGTATCATGCACTGGATCCCCACGAGATGCCCAGGTCTGGAGCCAGAGTCTCAAACCTTCCTTCCTCTTCTTCCCCAACACTTCCCAACACAGATCTGCAGCATGGGGCAGAGCCTCGTGTAAATCAATGGTTAACGGGTGCAATGCAGACCTAATGAAGGAGTTACAAAAGCTTTATTTATGGGCTCCACATTAAAGTGATATCACAGCATTAAATCTTCCCCCCATTAGTGCTGGAGTGGAGAGCGGGACCGAGGCAGCCGTGGAGAATCTCCCCTCAGTCTCTGACATGCCCAGCCCCAGACTGGGCTGGGACAGGCAGCCAGGGCTGCGTCAGAGCTCCAGGGAGTTCCTTTGGAGAGATTCCTGATCTCTCTGACCCCACAGAGTCAGCCCACACCTTCCCCTCCTCTCTGGCACTTTCCCGGCGCTTCGGACGCCTCCACTCGGGGTCCGACCCCCCTCACCCAGGGAAAGGCACCGCAGTGGGGAACTGAAGTGCTCCGAGCCCCGGGGGACATTTCCGATCCGGGACCTACTGAGAGGGAGAAAAGAGCAGATTTGGGGGTGTGAAAATGTTTCTGTTTTCACTGGGCTTGGTCTGTCTGTGCTCTCAGGTGACAGCAGCCTCCCGCTGAGCTGAGGTGATTCATGGCAAGGGCTTCCAAGCAAAAGGCATCACTTTGGGAAAGTGAAGTAATCCCTGGCTTTGGAATTCCTTAAACCCTATCACACCTGGGGGTGCATGAGAAGGACCACTTCATTTATTTACTGCCACGCATCATGGTGATGGCTTTTATTAAACTCGAAGCAGAAATATTTTCCATTTCCTACTCACCAAAAAGTTCTGGAAGTCCTTTGTGGTTCAGTTTTCCCGTGATTTTTCAGAGCTGTCAGCAGAAAGCAGCAGCCCAGTAACTCCAGAGGTTCCAGTGCAGGGTTTGATTTCTGCTAAATGCCTCTTCAAATATTCATCTGAAATTAATGGAGGGATGGATTTCCGTGATGTGATGTGAGACAATAAACCCAGATGTTCACTCTGCAGCAGCGACTTCACTGCAGGGATGTAAATCCCCGAGTTCATTTCAGCTGCATTTTCTCCTCCGAGCTGCAGGGACAGTTTGTGGTGGCTGTTTCATTCAACTCTGTTTTAACTTAGGAAGCAGAAATGAACTCTTCTGACCTGAAAGCTGATTGAAAAGAGCCTGGAAAGGGACTTTGGACAAGGAGGAATGGCTTCCCAGTGGCAGAGGGCAGGGCTGGATGGGATCCGGGGCAGGAATTGTTCCCTGGCAGGGTGGGCAGGGGCTGGGCTGGAATTGCCAGAGAAGCTGGGGCTGCCCCTGGATCCCTGGCAGTGCCCAAGGCCAGGCTGGGCACTGGGGCTGGAGCACCTGGGACAGTGGCAGCTGGCCCTGCCAGGGCAGGGTGGCTCTGGGTGGGATTTAAGGTTCTTCCAGCGCAGCCCAGTCTGTGACTCTCAGATCTCCTGTGTTCCACAGGCCCCTCTGGTTCCCGTTCAGCTGCAGGAACCCTCCCATTTGGCTCCGTGCAGGGAGCATTTCCTTGCTCTCCCCGCTCCTTTATCAGGGCAGGGGCTGCTCCCCTGCATGTTCAGGGCTGGCTTGGGCAGTCGCTGCCCCTGCTCAGGGGTTGTTATTTAGCCTGTCAAACCCACACTCTTTCATTAAGCAAATTGCTTCCAGGACCTGAAGAAATCCACAGCTTTGTCAGCTCCACACAATCACACACTTGGAGAAAATGAGAGCTGAGATAGAAATCTGTAGTTTCATCTTGAAATAATTACTTTTTCAATGTCTAAATCTCGCTTTCCTCAGCCAGCCCAGTGCCTGTTTGGACACGCTTGTTCTGTTGTTCCTTCCTGAGCAGCCAGGCCAGCTTTGGCACGGTGGCAATGCTGTGACCTCTCTGTGCTATCCCATCCCTTCCCCAAGTCACATTTCTGCTGGGTGGCCCCGGCCCCTCCCGAGGTTTGTTTTCACAAACGATCATTATCTCTGCGTGTCCCGCCGTGCTGAGCAGCCCGATCTCGAATGTCACATGTCATTAGTTTTAAAGTCACTTACCAAAGACATTTAGTCTGCAGCTGGGTGGAACTGTCTGGTGTGTGCCGCTTGTTTTCAGCTCACAGGCTTTAAGATCTTCATGTCATGGCTCTGTGCCTCAGTTTACCTTTCCTCCCCATCTCATTGAATGGAGGAAACTGATTTTTATTCTATTTTTTGCTGCGTTTAATTTTGCTGTATTTTATTGTAATTTTTCAAGCAGCAGTGCAGTCCTTGGCAGCTGTTTGAACTTTTATAGACGAACACAACACCCACATGTGCAAACCCAGAGCAGCTCTAGGCGCAGGGGTGTGGGTGGCTCTGCTGCCTGGCACTCCTGCCCTGGTGGAGATTCCTCCCTGGAATTCAGACATCCTCAGCTTCCCCTCCTCCCCGTGCCCTCGGTGCAGAGCTCTGGGACGAGAGAGTTCATTAACACTTGTAGAAGGCACCTGAAGTGGAAAATCGTTTATGAGTGTGTGGTTTGGGCGGTGGGCAGGAGCTGTCACAGCAGCTCAGAGCTGCCCTGGAGCTGTCACTCAGCTCTGAGCAGTGTCTGCACTCCCACCCAGAGCCCCCCGGGCCAGCTGCAGGCAGAGCCCACCAGATTTGTCTGTGGAGGGCCTGAGATGAATCACTGCCCCCAGCAAACTTTCTGTCCACACCAGCTCAGCCTGAGGATGCTGCTGGGGCCTGAGCCTCACTGAGGGACTGAGGGAAAAGGGAGGAAATGGTTTTCCTTCCCAGTTACAGCAGCCCCACTCCTGAGCTCTGGAGGGGTGACAGACCCTGGGCCTGGCGTTCACAGCTGGCTCAGGGCAAAGCCAGCCAAGCTTTCCATGTCCCCATGCACGGTCCCTGGTCCCAGTCTCTCCGTGGAAGGGGTAGAAGGACTGAGGGGTCAGGGATGGAGCCGGCAGTGCTTGCTCCAACGTTGGGAAACCCCAGAGCTGCCCCACAGGGCTCCAGCAGCTCCTGCTGCTCCTGGCTGGCTGTGGGGACCCTGGGCAGGGAACACGGGGCAGGGGCAGTCACTGCCGTGGGTTGGGAACCATCCATGTGCCCCCACAATCCCTGTGTCCCTGTGATCCATGTATCCCCATGATCCATGTGTCCCCATAATCCCTGTGTCCCTGTGATCCCTGTGTTCCTGTGATCCATGTGTCCCCACAATCCCTGTGCTCCCACAATCCATGTGTCCCTGTGATCTGTGTGTCCCCACAATCCCTGTGTTCCTGTGATCCATGTGTCCCCATGATCCATGTGTCCCCATAATCCCTGTGTCCCTGTGATCCATGTGTCCCCACAATCCATGTGTCCCTGTGATCCGTGTGTCCCCACAATCCCTGTGTCCCTGTGATCTGTGTGTCCTGCACAACAACTGTGTCTCTTGGCCAGTGCCGGGGCTGGCACTCAGTGCCACACTGGGTCACAGGTAGTGGCAGGGCTGGCACTCAGTGCCACACTGGGTCACAGGTAGTGGCAGGGCTGGCACTCAGTGCCACGCAAGCTCAGCCTCCTGTGTCACCCTCGTGGTGACCTTGGCAGTGTCGGGTGTCTGGCAGCACTGAAACACCCATGCTGTGTCTGTGTCTGCCAGGCTGCAGAGCCCCCAGGGTCTGTCACCCCTCCTGGCACAGCCATGTCCCTGGTCCTGGGCACAGCTCAGCTGCCTCTCAGGAAAGGCCTTGTTCAAGATGGAAATCCCATTTTGGGGAAGGTGTGGGAGGCCCTGGTGCTGAGTCCATGAAGAGTGATGGGAGGGGCACAGACAGAGCAGGGCTGGTGCTGTGCTGGGATGGAAGGGGAGCTGAAGGACAAGGACAGCCTGCAAGAGCCAGCAACGGTGTTGGCAGAAGGCTCAGCAGGCTCCCGTGCCTCTGATGCATTTTCACACCAACTTTTTGCATTCTGTTCATGTTTTCTTCTATTTCTACACCTGGATCATGGCCAGAATGAAAAAGAAGAAGGGCAGATAGAAAACTTAGTGCTTTTCAATTAAACAGGAAGTTCTTTGCCATTGTAAGCGAGCTTATTTAGACATTAAATCAAAATCAAATGCTTGCACTATCAGTGCTGCTCACAGTCTGATAATTAATGATGGCTCTCCCCAGCACAAACCCTCGGTGTTCTGTCAGCGCCACTGCAAGCTTTGATCGAAAGCTTTTTAAGTAGTTTCAGAAGCTGGATCTGTAAAATAAAAATAACCAAGAGTGGTAATTCTCTGCCCAAGAAATAAATAATAAAGGCTTGGAGCATTTAAGTGTTGGCTGTCAGCTCATCAACAATTCCAGCATCACAGGCTGAGTGAGCAGTGCGGGAAGGAAGGGGTTTCTGGGCACTTAGGTGGGGACTCTTTTTACATCCCTCTGCCAGCAGGAAGGAGTTTCAAGGCAGATGTGAATTATTTCTGCCTTTTCTGCACTCTCTGTGGTGGAGAGGGATCTCAGAGCCAGTGAAAATCAGGCTCAGTTGTTATGGAAATACCATAAATGCACCCCAGCCAGAGCTGCCCATCCCTGGCTGGGAGCTGTGAGGGGATGGGGCAGGCAGGGATGGGGCAGGCAGGGATGGGGCAGGAAGTGATGGGGCAGGCAGGGATGGGGCAGGCAGGGATGGGGCAGGAATTGATGGGGCAGGCAGGGATGGGGCAGGCAGGGATGGGGCAGGAATTGATGGGGCAGGCAGGGATGGGGCAGGCAGGGATGGGGCAGGAATTGATGGGGCAGGCAGGGATGGGGCAGGCAGGGATGGGGCAGGAATTGATGGGGCAGGCAGGGATGGGGCAGGCAGGGATGGGGCAGGAATTGATGGGGCAGGCAGGGATGGGGCAGGCAGGGATGGGGCAGGAATTGATGGGGCAGGCAGGGATGGGGCAGGCAGGGATGGGGCAGGAATTGATGNCCCCAGGGCACTCCTGGGACAGTCACACCGCGCTGCTTCTGTGCGAGCTGGGAGCTGCTCCCTTGCTCCCCTGCTCCCCTCCAGGGCACTCCACCTGTTAGAAAAATGGTTATCAGTTGTTGCTCGAAGCTACCCAGAGAAATTGTTACACAGAGAAATTGTTACATAGAATAGCTAATTAGTGTTCAAAGTTACACAAAAGAATTATTCTTGCTTGGGATGGTGTGAAGGCCTGGACAAAAGCTGTGCAAATGCTGCCCAATCAACATATTTTCCAAATGTCATAACCACATGTACTGTGCATGACAGCAACCTGAAGAAGACTAAGAACTTCAGCCTCAACGACCATCAAAGGGTTAAAACGACCCCAAGCAACAGGAGGGGCAGGTGCACTACAAAAGATAACCAGAAGAAGAGGGGAAAAGAAGAAAAGTTTGCCAGAGACTGGAGCTGTATATAAGCTGTGCTCGGACGTGCACATTTTGCGAGTCTGGTGGAGAGGAGCTCCCCGGCCGCCCAGCGCTGTTTGCTCACTTTGCCACTTGCTAATTTAATACATTCATTGTTAATTATTCATTTAGATTGGCTCACTCATTTTATTACGGCCATCTATAACACACCTCTTGGCCAGTTCCAGTGCCTAACCACCCTCTCAGGGAAGACATTTCCCCTAATATCCAATTTAACCCTTCCTGGTGCAACTTGAGGGCGTTTCCTCCTGTCCTGCCCCTTTTTCCCCAGGGTTTTCCTGCTGTTCAGGTGTCACACATCCCACCTGCCAGGCAGGATGGGCTGGGCAGCTCCAGCCTCCCCAGAAGGAACCAGGCCATGCCATGCCTGGGAGTGCAGGGCTGCTCTGGATTGAGCTATTAAGTGCAATTTTGAGTAATTAACAGCAATTTCTCAAGTGCCAGTCACTACATCCCACAAAGAAACAACACCCGGGTGACAAAGTCCAGAAAGGCCCAGACACCATCACCCTGCTGAGATTTGCTGTTACTCCTCCTTTTCTGACTCAAATCAGGTTGAAATCTCTGAAAAGAATTTAAAGAGCATCTTGGGGCAGTCTGAGCATGAGGATCATGGCATGAGGAGTTTGTCACGTTCCCCCAGGCTGCCTGGATGGATTGCTGGGGGAATCCAGAGCCCTGGACTTTTGGGAAGTGACAGCTTGGATGCTGTCCTCACTGTGGGATTTGTGCACTTGGGAGTCTGGAGTACACAGAATGTGGGAACTGGGAGTTGTGTGGAGCAGTGGAGGGGTAAGAGGCCTGGATTTGTCATCTGCAAGGGTTGTAATCACGGTAATTAACGATGTTTGTAGGTCCTGAGCTGGCTGCAATAAGATTTTACACAGTGCATCTTCCACAGAACGATTTCCATTACTGGGAGCAGATAAAAACTGACACGGGCTCAGGGTGACTCGGAAAATCAATAAACAATAACACTTAGCATGAAAACAAATAAATTAACCCAATCAGAAGAGACACTGAGAGCCCATCAGACTTGTTAGACGGATGAAGTCAAATGTCACTCCCAGGGCTGAGCAATTGCTCCAGCAGACATGCCAGCCTCTCTTTAAGGATGATTTTCTAAACCTCTTTAGGACTGAGCTTGTTTCCATCTGCCAAACTCAGTCTGAATCAAGCAGAAGGAGACAGACAGGCTCCAAAATGCCTCATCTCCCTGGAAGGGGTTTCTGTGCTCTCCACAGTGACTGGACAGAGGCTCAGAGGCACTTTGGGGCTGTATGTGCTGCACCCTGAGCTCAGCTCTGCTGGCAGGAACCCAGGGGGAGCCTGGGGTGAGTCCCCTGGGATGAGTCTCTGCCTCCAGTGGGAGTGGGAACCAGCCTGGATGAGGGATTCATGAATTAAAGTGCTCTCCTATAACTGCAGGTGAATCAGAGAATCAGGGAATAGTTTGTCTTGGGAGGGACCTTAAATCCCACCCACATTAAGGAACCACATTAACACATCTCCAGTTCCACCCTGCCACACAGGGCCAGCTGCCACTGTCCCAGGTGCTCCAGCCCCAGTGCCCAGCCTGGCCTTGGGCACTGCCAGGGATCCAGGGGCAGCCCCAGCTGCTCTGGCAATTCCAGCCCAGCCCCTGCCCACCCTGCCAGGGAACAATTCCTGCCCCAGATCCCATCCAGCCCTGCCCTCTGCCACTGGCAGCCATTCCCTGGCTCCTGGCCCTGCAGCCCTTGTCCCCAGTCCCTCTCCAGCTCTCCTGGAGCCCCTTTGGGCCCTGCCAGGGGCTCTGAGCTCTCCCTGGAGCCTTCTCCTCTCCAGGGGAGCACCCCCAGCTCTCCCAGCCTTTCCTCACCAGAAGTCCCAGGTTATAACCTTCACTTGTGGCTCATTTCCCACACAAACCCCGTGTCAGTCCCTGCACAAAGCTGTGAATTTCCTCTGCTTGGACTCCTCAGGGCAGACCCCCAAGGTGGGCACCTCCAGCCCCCCTGGTCCTGGGCTGGGACCCTCCCCTTCCATCCTATGGGGCAGCAAACATTTCAGATGAAAAATTTAATTCCAGCTGGGCTGTGCCACCACAGGGAACGGTCTCAGGCACTTTCTAGCAGCACAAGAAATCTTTTTTTATTGCTAATAATTAATTAATAACTAATATTAATTAATTAATTAATTATGTGTTTCTACCTAAATTGATCACTGAGGTAGATCTGGGTTTGGTACAACAGGACTGCACCAGGCTGGGTTTGACTCTGGCTTTGCTTGAGCTCAGCCTAATGATGTTAACTAAGGCGGGGAAATAATCCAGGGGTTAGTGGGGCTGAGGCTGAGCAGAGCTGGCTGAAAAAACTGCAAAAATATTTGGAGGTTGGCTTGACAAGAACTGTGTTTTCCGCAGCTTTTTAGCACAAAAATTAAAAATAAACCTCAATAGAAACGGTTCCAGCCCAAACAAAAGATTTGCTTGGTTTGGGGGGTTATGAAGTCTCTGCTGTGCAGTTGTTGAGGAAAATGCTGAGCAATAAAATCCTATTTCCAGAGGAAACGTCCCAGTGTTGTGATCAGGGAATTCACAGTGGGGGAAGGAGCCCCGAGCTGGAGGGGAGGAAGCAGCGCTGGCTCCTGAGGCTCCCTGGGCTGAGGGGATCTGGGGAGGGGATCCGGGGCTCCCAGCAGGAGCAGCTGGGCTGGGGTCACCTCGAGGCCTCGCCTGTCCCAGGCCCCCATGGACCTCAGGAGCTGCTCTGGCTTCAGAGCTCCAGGGAGGGCCTTTCCAAGGGAAGTTCCAAGGAAAAAGAAGTGAAAATCCGGGTTTTTCACTGGTGGGTGGATAATCCATAAAGTGTTTTTGTCTAATCTGAGGCTTTATTTAGATCAGTTCTTCTGAATTTTGACCTTTTCATCCTTAATTGTTTTCTGTCTTTATAAGTTCAATTAAATTTTTAATTGGAAAACCAGCTTTAACAGCAAAGCAAAGCTATAAATCAAGAGAATGTTGAAAGAACAGGTTTCAGACTTCAGAACTTTCTGAACACTTAAAAGTCCAGATAAATCAAAATGGACTTTTTCCTTTGAAAACTTCTGGCTTAAGCACATCAGTATTTCTCCATGGGGGAAGAGATGAGGGAATTTCCTGGGCAATTTCCCAGTATTTCAGGTACCTGCAGTAGCTTTTTAAAACCCTTTCACATCCTTTCACCCTCCCACATGCACTGCTGAGAAATAAATCCTTTGGAAATGGAAATCAGGCTTGAGGTAAACAGATTAGTAATGGTTATTTGGTAACACTTTATTAATTAAATGTCCTAAATACATTTAAACCTAGGCATTTAATTTAGATTTATTGGGATAATTTAGATTTATAAGAATCATTATTATACCTTAAGTACAGTAAATGCCAACTGATTTTTATAGACAATATTTACTGAGGTGTAACCACAGTGCAAAATTTAATTATCTCCATCCTCATTTAGAAGGACAGGACAGAGGGTTCAGTCCCAGGACTGCTGGGGACTACCAGGGCTGGGAGCTGCTCCTGCTGCTCCAACCTCACAGCACAGAGCTCTGCCCTGTCCTGTGCTGCCAGACCCTTCCCAGGAATGCCAGGAGCTCCACAGGCACTTCTTAATAGGAAAATCTTCTACCTCATGGTTCACCTCGAGAGGAGAAGGCTCCAGGGAGAGCTCAGAGCCCCTGGCAGGGCCCAAAGGGGCTCCAGGAGAGCTGGAGAGGGACTGGGGACAAGGGCTGCAGGGCCAGGAGCCAGGGAATGGCTGCCAGTGGCAGAGGGCAGGGCTGGATGGGATCTGGGGCAGGAATTGTTCCCTGGCAGGGTGGGCAGGGGCTGGGCTGGAATTGCCAGAGCAGCTGGGGCTGCCCCTGGATCCCTGGCAGTGCCCAAGGCCAGGCTGGGCACTGGGGCTGGAGCAGCTGGGACAGTGGCAGCTGGCCCTGCATGGCTGGGGTGGGATTTAACCTGAGCTGAGCTGAGCTGAGCTGAGCTGAGCTGAGCTGAGCTGATCTTTAAGGACCCTTCCAACCCCTGTGACCTGGACCAGCTCTGATTTGTCATTCTGGGTCTGTGGGCAGGGAAGGAACCACATTAACGCATCTCCAAATTGGGAAGAAAATGTTACAATCTTTCAGCTACCTGGGTGCTTCCCCAACCATGAATTGTTGATCTTTTGTTACAAAGGATTTTTTTATTTTGTCTTTCTGTTCTTTAAAGCCTTACCCCTGTGAGCAGCCTTGATTTTCCTGTGTAGGGTCACTCAGTCAGGCTGGATTTACCTTGGTGCTGGGACTGCTGGCAAGAGCTGGCCAGAGGGAACAGGGCACTTGGTTCCCAAACTCCTGCTGCTCACCCACAGCTTCTGAAGCAAATTAAAGCCCATCCCAAATGACCAAAGCTGCCTTTTCCCATGCTGGGAAGCTGCAGCATGATCAGTGCCTGGCAGGATGGCAACGTCACCAGTACAGGGATCTCTCACTGCTTCATCTGCAGAAGTTTTGACATCGTTTGGGGGCCATTTGGGAAGGTTTATGTTCCATCAGCTTTGCTTTGAGACTGGAGCAGGAACCAGCCTGGAATCCCAAGGAGAGCCCGGCCACGCTCACCTGTGACCATGTGAGCCCCACAGATCACCTCAGACGTTCCCAACAAGTTCATGAACCCTCAGGAAACTTCAAACAAACCTGGGCGGGGTCTTCAGGATGGATGCAGAGTTCTCATAGGAAATAATTCTCAGCAAGCAGCTCAGAGGGCAAGATAATAATTCCTGAAGTGAAGATAACACAAAGCAGGGGGATTATGTGGGATAAACACCTTTTTATGCAGTTATGCTGAAGACTGCTGTTGGAACCTTGCAATGTCAGTTTTCCCTCTCTGATCAGAGTCCACACACTTTTCTTTGTCTCAAATCCAAGTTACCAAAATTAACCCCAAGTGCTTTAAACCCTCTGCACATCCCAGCCCATGCTCTGTGTCCTGGATTTACCTCTACCAGGTGCAATATTCCACTTTTTCCAGGTAAAAAGTTATCTGCTGCTGCACAGGGATCTCAGGGCTGAATGGAAAACAAGTTCAGCTGCCAGGGCTGAGCACACAGACATGAGGGAGGGAGGGATGCTGCGTGTGGGGAATCTGGCAGGCAGAGCAGCTGATCCTGTGGAATCAGTAATTGAGATAATTGGAATGTGGATATTTGTGGGAGGAGCAGCTTCCCTGTGTGTGCTGGTGGCTCTGTTTGTGTGGAGACAGAAACACAGAAGCTGAGTCACAGCCTGGATGAACTTGGGGGGATTGTTTGAAGGAGGCTTTGATCCCTGGAATTGTCAGGCTCTGTGTATTGGGAGAGAGCCACAATTAACGTGGACCTGAGGAAGGAGCGAGGCTCGGTGCCCACAGCACCAGCACCCACTGGGGAGGAAATCTGCCTCCTGTGCAAACAAGATAACAGGGATGCAGATGGGAACCACAAAACGCTTCCTCCTGGATGTGCTCTGGCCATGAACTTGAACACTTTACTGAAGCCTTTGGAAATTCAGAGGAGTTTGGTAGCTGTGGCCTGGGTGGCACCAGGGAAATCCAAGGGCAGGTTTAGAATAGAGATCAGGACAAGGGGGAATGGCTTCACCAGGGCTGGATGGGATCTGGGGCAGGAATTGTTCCCTGGCAGGGTGGGCAGGGGCTGGGCTGGAATTGCCAGAGCAGCTGGGGCTGCCCCTGGATCCCTGGCAGTGCCCAAGGCCAGGCTGGACGGGATGGGATGGGATGATTTGGGATGATTTGGGATATAAGGTCCTTTCCCACCCAAAGCCATCTGGGATTTTAAGAGCATCAAGCCCTGGGCCCATGGTAGGACCAGCCCTGTGCTGACGCCAACTCACTGCCCCCTCCCCCTGTGGGTACAAACAGCAAAAGCGGTGCTTGAACAGCCTCAGCCTCCAAATTTCTGCAGAGAATGACCAGACAGAGGAATAAAGAGAGATAAATCTCCTCATGCACACAAATATTGTGCTGAAAATGAAGACGGTTCTGTTGTGTGAACGTTCCGAGGAGCGCAGAGCGCTCAGAACATGTTCCAAATGTCAAATGGATTATACTCCAGTGCCCTTATTGTTTCATATAATTCTCATCTAATGTCACCCCTGGCAACAATAACACAATATTCACTTTGATGTAGCCTCGCCGAGTATTTTTAAGCAATGAGGAGATCGCCGGGGGGAGCAGGGGCAGGAGGGCCAGAGGGGGCGGGGGCTGCCCCTGCGCCCAGCACGGGGGTGACAGAGAAGAGCCCCGAATTCAATCCATCAGGAAGATTGAGTTTGCAGTTCTAGGGGCCCTGACACCTGTGCTGCCGCAGCCTGGGCAGGCTCGGGAAGGAGTTTTAATCAGGAGGTTTGTCTCTGCTGGAATACAATTAGGGAGCCCTGGGCTGGGAGCTAACATCCGAGGAACACGGAGAGAGCTGGGGCAGGGACGTGGAGGAGGACAAATCATCGGAATTTCTCCAGGCTGAGCAGAGCTGTCACTGGCAAGGTCAGGCCAAAGGGAGCTGATTCCATGGGAAGGAAGGAAGGAGAAAATGCCTGCAAAGGTGGAAAGTGCCAAGAAGCAGTGTGGGCTCGTCCTCTGTTATTTGATTACTCTCTTGACCCAGAGCTTCCCATGAAGTTGATTCACAGACCCAGCAGCCAGAGCCCAAAATCTGGGGACCCTCCTGCTTCCAGAACCCCTGGGCAAGGGCAGTGGCACCCCCACCCTGCAGCAGCAGCCCCAGGGGCCAGGGCACACGGGGGGAGAAGGAAAAAGCTCAGCTCCCCTGCCCAGCCTCAGCACAGTGACCTCCAATGATAACTCTGCTGGAATCTCTCTTGGAACACATCCCCTTCCTGACCTGCACTGGGGCATTCAGCTCAGAGCCTCCCTGTGCCCCTGTCCCTGCCCTTGGGATGCTGCAGCTTCCCCCTCCTGCCCCCAGCTCCGGTTCCCTGCACCGCAGCCCAAGGGAGTGCAACAATCCCTTAATTCCTGCATCAATATTGTCCTTGGGAATACCTCGGAGGAAAATAATATCAACAGAACTGATCACCATTATCCTGTGTGGCTGCCTGGGTAACGAGAACCAAATGATGTTTATCTTTAAAAAAGTGAAAATGCCAATAAAAAAGTAATTAAAAAAAAATCACATCCTGGTATTTTCCTGTTGCAGCTGGAGAAATAACAGGGATGTGCCACATCTGCATGTTCAAATCCAGCAATAAAAATGGGCTTTGTTCCAGGATTCAGGGAAGGTACAACCTCCATGGCCCCATTTCAGAGTAGAACTCCTGATATTCAGCACATAACTCAATTTTAAGCATTTCTGTGGGATGAGCTTAATAAATGAAGAGCTTGTGAACATTCCTGCTGGGAGCACAGGTCAGGGCTCCCAGGGCTCAGCTGTGCCCTTTGCAAGGCTGAGCAGGAGGGGAAGGTTTATTACTGGGGAGAATGGTGTAACTCAGTTCAGTTGGGTGAGATCACAGCTTTTTATACAGATTTGCACAGTTCTGGAGCTCCTTCACCCACACCAACAGCATGAGATTAAAATAACAGGGAAAAACCTCACCAAAATCCCATTTTAAACCCTCTGACAGGACAAAGTAGAACTCTGGGAATGGATGTGCACTTTGGACACTGAGGGAATTTATTCTTGTCACCTGTAAAGAGAAAACTTCATCCCATGAATACTAGAACATTACTGTCTGACCAGATGTCAAGCTCAGAGAAATCTTTCCAACCCTTCCCACCTCCACTGCTTCCTAAAGTTTCCATCCTTCAGGGTGTAATTATTACTGATTGATCCCTTTCACCAGCTGAATTCTTGGGGATTTATTTACTTTGTATCTTTGAATTCTGTGAACAAAATCCAGTTGTTTCTTCATTTGCAATTTTTGGTCCCAATTATAAAAGAAATACTCATCAAGTGCCACAAATGGAATGGCCAAGTCACAACGCAGGGGTGCCCATTGGGAATGAGGAAATCAGGGCATTTCTGTGGCATGGGGAGAACAGAGCCCTGCAGAGCCTGGTCTGAACCCTCAGCCCTGGCTGTGCCCAGGGCAATCCTCCCATTGCTGAGGGTGTTCTCAGCCTCATGCAGCATTTTGTGAGTGCTCAGCTCACTTGGAAGAGCCAATCCATGCCTTGTCCTGGTGGCCGTGACAGGAGCGAGGTTTAAATCGCTGCTGCCCAAAGGGACACAGAGAGCGAGGTGCTGGTTTGGGTTCCTCTTCCTCTGCCCAATCACCTCATGCCTGTCCCCCCAGATGGGTGCTCCCTCTGTCCCTGGAAAGCATCAGATGAGCCCCAAAGTGCTGGGGAAGGAGTGGCAGTCACTTTGCATCCCATAAATCTCACCCAGGCTTTTCTGCAAGGGCTTTGTGACCACCTCAGGAGGGGCTGAGGGAGCTGGGAAGGGGCTGGAGAATTGCTGAGGGAGCTGGGAAGGGGCTGGAGAATTGCTGAGGGAGCTGGGAAGGGGCTGGAGAATTGCTGAGGGAGCTGGGAAGGGGCTGGAGAATTGCTGAGGGAGCTGGGAAGGGGCTGGAGAATTGCTGAGGGAGCTGGGAAGGGGCTGGAGAATTGCTGAGGGAGCTGGGAAGGGGCTGGAGAATTGCTGAGGGAGCTGGGAAGGGGCTGGAGAATTGCTGAGGGAGCTGGGAAGGGGCTGGAGAATTGCTGAGGGAGCTGGGAAGGGGCTGGAGAATTGCTGAGGGAGCTGGGAAGGGGCTGGAGAATTGCTGAGGGAGCTGGGAAGGGGCTGGAGAATTGCTGAGGGAGCTGGGAAGGGGCTGGAGAATTGCTGAGGGAGCTGGGAAGGGGCTGGAGAATTGCTGAGGGAGCTGGGAAGGGGCTGGAGAATTGCTGAGGGAGCTGGGAAGGGGCTGGAGAATTGCTGAGGGAGCTGGGAAGGGGCTGGAGAATTGCTGAGGGAGCTGGGAAGGGGCTGGAGAATTGCTGAGGGAGCTGGGAAGGGGCTGGAGAATTGCTGAGGGAGCTGGGAAGGGGCTGGAGAATTGCTGAGGGAGCTGGGAAGGGGCTCAGGCTGGAGCAAAGGAGGCTCAGGGGCCCTTGTGGCTCTGCACAGCTCCTGGCAGGAGGGGACAGCCGGGGGGATTTGGGATCTGCTCCCAGGGAACAGGGACAGGAGCAGAGGGAATGGCCTCAGGCTGGGCCAGGGCTGGGCCAGCAGGAATTTCCCCATGGAAAGGGAGTTCAGGCCTTGGCAGGGGCTGCCCAGGGAGGTTTGGAGGTGCCCAGTGAAGGGCTGAATGTGGCACTCAGAGCTCTGGGCTGGGGACAGGGTGGGAATCAGGCATAGCTTGGACTTGGTGATCCTGGAAATCTTTCACAGCTTTTCTGTGATTCTGTGACCAGAGTGGTTTATTTTAGTGCTAGCCCAGGGTTAAGGGATGACTTTCTCCTGGTGAAGGCCCGGTGGGAACAGAAAGGCTCAGCCAGGTGAAGTGAGGAGGACACAGGATTGGTACCACCCTGCTGGGGCTCCAGTCTCTGGCTCAGGCTCTCTCCATGTGGGACCAGGGCACTCCAGGAGCTCCAGGAGCTCTGCACGGATCCTCCAGCCCTCGACTCTCCCTCCCCAGCTCCACCACCCACAGCACCAACAACAGCAGTGAGAAAGTTTCTTCCAGACACTGGAAGAACAAAAGAAGCTTGTGCAGGGACACAATGGGAATTCATAGTGCTGCTCTCCACACACCTGAAGACCTGGAATTGTGATGGATGTTTGGAATCCAAGTGCCTCAATTCCCTCAGGACTGTCAACTTCTGCTTTTCTTTGACCTGATTAGGACTTCAAAGTACCAGAAAGCTCAGAACTGTGAATTCAGGTCAAACTCTGCAGGTTCAGCTGATCCATAGGGAATATGGGAAAGGGTCTGAGCAGAGGGGACTGAGCTGAGAGCACACCTGGCTCTGGGGCAGTTCCACCTCTGGATAAATCCCTGTGACTGCTGAAATCAGCCCCAAGTCTCTTGGTGCCGTGTCTTGTGTCAGGATTTGCTGGAACCAAGGTTGGAATTCTCCGACATTTGCAGGTTTTTCCCCTTTTTCAGCCAAGAAGAGGGATTAGGAGCTGGACTTAAAGGCTCTGCTTAGTTTTCTCCAGCTTTAGTTGATTGTGCAGAAAAAGGCCCAGATCTGCAAGGCTCTGCCCAACCTCTAGAAAACAGTTTTGTCTGCAGTTGATAGTTTCCTTCTCTCACCATGGCATCATTCTAGCAGCACATGGACAGGAGCTGTGGCAAAACAAGAGATCTGGGTGTGAATTTTGTGCTGGTCCTCACAAGCTCCCAGAAGCTCTCCAGGATAGGAGGGACCTGGATCTGATGGATCTGATGGATCCAGGACAGCAAGAGAGACAGGAATGCTCTGTGTGATTCCATAATTGGATGTTTCCAATGCAAGAGCAGAGGGCAGACAGAAATATCCAGCAGTTCTTGCAAGCTCTGGATGTTCCATAGGTGTTTTGCAGCCCTGGCTGTAATTCCCTGAGATTCCCAGCAGTGCAGGGCCAAGCCCTTGCCAACGCCAGGGTTGTTTGCAAAGCCCTGCAGGATTCCAAATGTTTGGTGCAATAAAGAAAACCAGGTTAGGACTGGGCTGTGCCTCCCTGGCTGGCTCCAGCCCGGCCTGGCTGGGCAGCACTTGGGTGTGGTGTCCTTGGGTTGGGATGCACAGCAAATGTGAACCCATATTAGCACAGGCACCAATGCCTATGAAGCCAGAGGCTAAATTTGGGACTTTTATGTTGCAATAAATCTTGTACTCTACAAAGCCTGGGCAAACCCTAAATCAAAGCCTCTCTCCACTCCCCTCTCGTCAGTTATTGATTGGGGCATTATCCATCCATAACCACGAGGAGAACATGCCATAACTGTGATGGATCTGCCCAGTTCCTGGCACTAATCCTGGGAGAAGTGTGTGCTTTTCTGCCCACCCCTGGCTGTGCTTTATTCCAGGCACCTTCTCCTCTGGCCCATCTTGATTAAAGGATGGGAGAAGAGTCATGGATGAGGATTTTCCAGGTGACTTTCTGCCCAGGCAGCTGGCAGCTCCCACAGTGGGCAAATCTCACCCCTCTCCCAAAATAATGCTCCTCTGGGCAAAAAAAATGGGAGGGGGAGGGGGA
>VWYI01008135.1:493125-516954 GCA_013399455.1 Anthoscopus minutus | reverse complement strand
AGTTTTGGTTTGCTCACGGGTGATTTAATACTGAAGTCGCTATTATGCAGGATTAAGTGGTAACTCAGGGCATATTTAGGATAGCTACTGATTTTTGAGACATGATAGAAAAACATATCATTCCTATGTTTTACACGTGTTCAGGCTTTAACTCCCAAGAGGTAAAAACATTACTCTATATAATAGGATTNCAGCCATTCCCTGGCTCCTGGCCCTCCAGCTCCAGTCCTTCTCCATTTTTCATGTAGTTCCTTCAGTTACTGGAAGCCCAAAATTCTTTAGCCTTCATTTACTGGAGCCCAAAGCCTTTTCTTCCCCAATTTGAACAATCCCAGTTCTCTTAGCCTGTCTTTGTGGGACAGTTTCCTGCAGACCCTCAGTGTGACACTTCCTCTGTAATCCCAAATAAGAGATTGCAGCTCTGAGTCCCCCAGAGCAGAAGGGGCTGTGCAGGGACCAGTTCAGTGCAGGGCCAGCCCCAGCAGGAGCAGGATTCCAGAGCTGTCCTTCACGATGGGAATGCAGCAGCTAAAGGAGAGCTTTTCCCTGGGAACAGGGAACAGGGCCCTGCAGTGCCTGGAATGGCCCCAGGCCATGCCCCTGAGTGCCAGCCTGGCCATTCCCAGCCACTGGACACTGGGAACAGGAGGGACAGGAGTGGCAGATGGCCCTGTATTTACCATTATTTCAGGTACACTGGACCTCGGCTATTTCCAGCTCCAGAACCCAGCAGTGAAGCCTTGGCTCTGGCTCGAGTGTCACTTGGCAATTTGTCTCCATCCAATATTGCTTCAGTAGCGTTCAGATAAACAAATTAAGGGAGGAGAAAGCAACAAATGCAGCTTAAGACTAATTCCCCTCCACCCCCTGAATCACTGAGGGCCTTGAAGAGTGTTCAGAGCCAAATTACACTTCAGTGCACAGGATTTAATTTGCATCTGCCAACTTCAGAAGGGGGATTTAGTCAGACAGGGCATTTGCATGCCATAAAAAGAGCTGATCTCTAATTAAACTAATATCATGTTTGAGTTTCTGCCGCGATAACGGGGAAGACAAAACACGCAGGTCTTGGCAGAAGGAAGGAGCAGACTGGGAGCACAGGAGGGGAACAGCTCCTCTAAAACCTGGCAGACACAGAGGGGGCATTTCAGGGTGGTGGGAGGGTCCTGTGCTAGAGAGAGAAATAATTCCTTGGTACTTCCAGAATCTCAGCAACATTTCTGCAGCATTTATACCCAGGAAATGCACTCAGGTGTTGGGAAGGTCCCTCAGCAGAGCCTGACAGAGCCAATTCCTGGCAGGAGCAGGATGATTTCCTGGGAAAAAAAAATTTAAATCCCTTCTCTTTTACATGGTCTGGCATTTCTGGGAACATGAAGTCAAACCAGCTTTCTAATTTTACTCTCCAGTCTGGACTGGGACACAGCCAGGGGTATATCCAGGATGTTCAGCAGTCACTGAGTGAGAGGGAGGCGAGGGCTTGCTATGAAATCCATTAATTCCTGGTTTCTCCACAGCCCAGCACTGCCAGGCCTACCCCCGGAAGGATGCTGAGGAGTATGACAGCCAGAATCCATTGAACAAGTACACAAAACATCAAATAACTCAGCAGAGATCTGTTTTAGAATTGTCTTTGGCTCTGCTGGATCAATTTTGGTTTTTAACAATTCCTGTAAAGAGGAAACTCTTCCAGGGCAGCTCAGCCGCAGGAGACAGATGGGTTTCTTACCTGCCATCAAAGAGTCAGGAAAATCAGTAAACTCTGGCAGTTATTGTCACAGATGAATAGATTTGAGGGCCAGGGAAGAACACAATTACAACACTGAGTGATTTCCTGCTCTCCAATGTCCCTGCATGATTCCTTTCCTGAGCCCCGGTTTGAAGCAGGAGGAGCCTTGGAGGGGGCACCCCCCTCGATTCAGAGACACCCCAGGACAGAGCAGGAGCCTCCTCCTTGTGAGCCCTGCAGGGAGAAATCACTGCCTGCCTCAAACCTGGCCATTTATTTCCTGCTTTAATTCTTCCAGTGTTCATCTCTGAGCTGCTGGAAGCGTGCAGGGCCTGGGAGCTCCTGGAATCACACACGGATCTGACAGGGATCCTTCTCCTCCCAGGGAAGCTGTGGCTGCCCCATCCATGGGAGTGTCCAAGGACAGGCTGGAGCTCTTTAATGCATTCCATATCCCAAAGCTCCAGTTTGTGATGGGAAGGCCAGCTCCAGGTTGATTTTCAGGTAATTTTTTATTTATTTCTCACTCAGGTGCTCCTGGCTTGCAACACTTACCCAAGCAAACATCCCCTGGTACCTCTCCCAGGAAACAGGCACGTGGATCAGACTATGTTTAGTTTTTCCCTGGTGACTCAGAGCTGTGCATACGCCACCGTGTGTGGCATTTCCTACTCCTCAAAGAAAGCAAACTCCCACATGACATTAAAACTTGGCTTTGGAGGAGTTAAGTGTTTTAAAGATGAAAGCACCCAAGCAAAATATCCTGTGGGCAGAACTAAAGCAGGTAACTTTCCAAGGTGAGAGGATTTGTGTGGTCAGGTTCTGATCTCTGGTCCAGCAATGCCCGGCTGGGCTAATCCTCTGCAAAGATAAAAGCTCCTGCTGGCCCTGCTGGGGAAAACCAGTTCTGCCCTGGCAGAAGTCAGCTCTTAACAACCCCCCTTCGTAACCAAGGCTTCCCAAACTCTTGGGATTTGTGTTTCCTGAGCTGTTAAAGCAGCAACAGGCTGGTGTGACCTTGGAGGGCAGAGGCCACCCCTCCCCAGGTGACCTCACCTTCCCTGGATCCCATCTGCTCATCCTTGTGGGAAAGGAGAGGGCTGTCTGCAAGTCTCTAGGGGAAAAAGAAAAGGAGTTTGAGCATAGCATTTTCAGTCTCTCAAACAGACTCTGAAGACAAAGCCCCTCCTGGCTCCACCACCTTGGACTTGCAGCTCAAAACTCACCAGAGCAAGCCACAAATGTCACCCAGAGCAGAGCCACAAGGACGAAAACCTGCCCTTGTTTCTTAGCATTCCAAACATCCCATGGGGAATAGAAAAGGGGAGAGGAAACCCCATTCTTAGGGTGCCACAGCCAGGCTCCTAAGTGAGGTTTCCTTGCTAAATAAATAAATCAACCAAAGGGAATTGTGATCCTGGGGAGCACGCCTTCAGAATTACCCAAATACACAAAGTTCCTCAAGAGCAAGGGGGACAAAAAGACAACTCATCCCCATGTTCTGCATCCTCAGGCTGGGGATGCTAGGGGATTATAAACCAGCTGGAGTTCACAGCAGGAGCAGGGCACGTGCAGGGGAGGAAAACACCTGTGGCAAGTCCAATTAAGATCAATTAGCCAGGCCTGGGCTCCAGAAACAGGCAAAGGAGGAGCACTGGAGGGAAGGGCAGGGCTGCAGGGCTTTGTGTTGTCTGTTAGTCAGGAAGCTGCAAATGCCATGGGCATCAGAGGGGATCACAGTTAGGGAATGGTTCAGGTTGGAAAAGACCTTTGTGATCATGGGGTCCAACCATGGACCAGCAACACCACTCTGGTCACCCCTAAGGCAGGTCCTGAGTGCCACAGCCACACTTTCAGCAATGCTGACTCCACCACTGCCCCTGTTTAATGCTTGGCCACGCTTTCCATGAGGAAATTTTTCCTAATTTCCATTCTAAACCTCCTTTGGGGCAACTTGAGGCTATTCCCTCTCACCCTGCCAGCCTGGGATCTGCATCCAGCCTGGGATCTGCCTCCAAACCCCTTCAGAGGCTCAGTCGTTCACAGGACAGGGGCACTGAGGTGCTGGATGATGGATCTGAGTTCCCTGGGCCAGCCCAGAGCATGAGGGGGAGCAGCAGAGCTTGGATTCCTCACATCACAAAGAGCTCTAAATCAGAGCTGGGCACTGTCAGCTCTTTCAGCTTGGGGGAAAAGAGCCTGGAGCCTCTGGGATGTGACGCCTTACCTGTCCCTGGCTGGGTGAATCCCAGCAGCCACTGAGCCACCCCAGGTGTGACACCGGGCATCTGCTGGCGCCTGCAGTTGCCTCAGCCCCCTGCCAGACCTTGGCAAACACTCCAGAGGCTGATTCTGCACTGGGAAATGGAGATGGGAGCTGTGTCCTCATCCAGAGTGGGGCTGGGGATGGGAGCAGGGAGCAGGAGGTGCTGGCAGCACATCCTGGGGCTGGAGAGGAGGAGCAGGGACAGCTGGGACCAGTCCCCACAGTGCCACCGGCTGTGTGCAGGTCCCTGCAGGCAGAGGGAACAGAGGCAGGAGCTGTGACAGGAGGGGATTCCCAGACAGGAGGGGATTCCCAGACAGGAGGGGATTCCCAGACAGGAGGAGGATTCCCAGACAGGAGGGGATTCTTGACAGGAGGGGGATTCCCAGACAGGAGGGGATTCCCAGACAGGAGGGGGATTCCCAGACAGGAGGAGGATTCCCAGACAGGAGGGGGATTCCCAGACAAGAGGGGATTCCCAGACAGGAGGGGATTCTTGACAGGAAGGGGATTCCCAGACAGGCTCATTTGATGCCCTTGCCTTGCTGGGGCTCCTGTTGGGATCTACCTGGCAAAGAAAGGAAGGTTTGAGAAAATGGACATTTCTGGTGGTCTAGAGAGGAACAGAAAAGGTTCATATTCAGTTCCTAAAAGGTCCCAAAATTTGTGGCCAGGTGGCATCACACCAGCCTTGATTCCCAAGAAACAAAGCCCAGATGTTTCCTTTTCTGCAGGATCAGCTCAGTTCTGACCCCAGCCTCGACTTCACTCCACCAAAATCCATGCCTTACACAGCAGATTTATTTAAAAAGCAAAGGAAGAATCAGGAGGAACTCATCCAATGTGCTGCTTTCCTGCCCTCCCTGGGCTCATCCCCTCCGATGGAGACCTCCCCAGCCCTTTATTGATTAACACCAAGCAGGATCAGGTCTCCTTTTCACGCGGAAAATATCAAAATTAGGGCTTTTCCTGCTGCTCGTGTTATCTCCAATTAACTGCACTGACATGATTTGTTCTCCCACAGTCTTTGTTGCATAACTAATCACAGCCAATAAATATAAACACAAAAATAATTAGCTGGAATCAGCTCACTGCCCGTGCCAGGCACAGCCCGGCAGCAGCAGGGAGGACACGTGCTCTTCCTGACATGATTCCGGTTAATTTTCCCTTCCATTTGGGTTTTTTCCTGCTTTGGGTGAAGACAGGGACTGAAGGTGCCTCTGGAGGGCTGCAGCCATGGAAACACACCCAGACAGGGAATATTGGCTCTGCAGGTGATTCAGGGATTAATTCCATGTCAGTTCTGGTTATGGTCTTGTTCCAGGAGATCCCAACATTCTGACATTCCCAGAGGAGGTGTCTGGGAATTAATGAAATGCAGAGAGGAGTCTCCAGCAAGGGCTTTGACCTGCAATGGGGGAGGATAAGCAGAGACCCTGGTGCTGCTCCTTGTCCTTCAGAGCACTGAAGGTGCCACTCCAAGGACTCAGGTAGTGCCACCAGCCTGGGAATGGCGCTGGCTGGGGACAGGGCATTGCTCCTGTCAGCTGCTCCCAAACTAAGCTGGGATAGGCTGGCTCAGGAGGAATGGGGAGGAAAGGGATAGCAGTATCGAAGGATTGTGCAAATCCACCAATTTCCATGGCATTTTCTGTGGGAAGTGGAATTGTTTCATCTCAGTGCTGTCCTAAATCTGTTACATCAAGGCAGTAAATCTGCAATTTTTTTCCCTGTGTTCTTGTTGTGCTTCATTTCTCTGGATCAATTTTATTATCCCATAACTCACATTGTCTCACTCTTCACATTTCATATCTAAAGAACATTTTTACTCCATTAGAAGGAGGTTTGAAATTATTGAGCTTAGGTGATGGTCTGTGTTGAAACAAACTCTCCAAGTGACGTCCAAGATGGAAAATGTTCCCAATTCCTGACTCACTGTTTTATTATCATTTTTATTATCATTATTATTATTATTATTACTCTCTACAATTCCCTGACAGAAGAGTGCAGCCAAGTGGGGGCATGCTCTGCTCCCAGGGAAAAACAGGACAAGAGGAAAAGGCCTCAAGTTGTTCCAGGAGAGGTTTACAGTGGATATTAGGGAAAAGTTATTCCTGGAAAGGGTGGTCAGGCAGTGCTGGAGTCCCCACTTCTGAAGGAATTCAAAAGCCATGTGGATGTGGCACTTGGGGACATGGCCAGTGCTGGCCTTGACAGCTGGGCTCAATGACTGATTCCAGAGGGCTTTCCCAGCCTTTCCAATGATTCTCTCATTCCATGATTATTCAGGATTTTCTCTTCCCTGAATCAGCAGTTCCAATGGGAAGTGGAACCATTTCTCCACAAATGGAGACGCCATTTTCAAAGCAGTTTGTTTATCTGCAGTTCTGTAGGGCAGCATCAGGAAGCTTTGGGAATGGATCTTTGGGATCTCCCATACTCCTTTTCCTGGACTGTGTTGTTCCCAAGGTGAAGCACTTGGCAGGATTTTACAATGCTCTTTTTATTTTCCTTTTTTTTGCTGAAGCACCTTTATTTTCCATCATTTTCCCATCTGGCAGTAAGAACCTGGATAATGCAGGCAGGAGGTGTTCAGGGGGTCTTGTGACCCCAGGGCTTTCAGAGGAGCCTCTCAGGATCCTTCCAGCCCCAGTCCTTTGGGCAGCATCCAAAGAAGCCAAGGAATCCTGCTTCCTCCCAAACCCCACCTCTCCATCTGGAATATCCACATATGTCCCCAAAACCCTGCTCTCCAACCCCTCAGATTATGGGCAGGTTTAAAAATGTGAAGTCATCAGAGCTTCTGAGATGTTTCTTTCAGCATCCTGCATGCAAATACATGCAAATAGATGTAAATAGGGAGGCACTGCCTCAGCCAGGTTACCAAGAAGCTGCTGCCTCTAAGAGGATTTTCCTAAGAAGGTTAAAGATCCCCCAACAGCCATTACAGCCCAGCTCCTGCAAACTGCCCTAAACACAGGGTTGTTATCCCTGACAGAGCCTGCAAAGGCACGGAGCAGGGGCTGCAGCTGCTTCTCCACACTCCTCTCCTGTCTCTTCTCCATTCCTGCAGCAGCTGGGAGGGCAGAGGGGGCACAGCCCAGCAGGAGGTGGGAACAGGAGCAGCCCTGGCTCATCCCTGAGGGGCTCTCGAGGAGCTGCTGGGAGTGGGGGCTCTGCCCGGGGCTCCTGCACAGCCAGGGGAAAACCAGCCAGCCCCTCTGCTCTGGGGCAGCTTTACCCTCCAAAACCATCCCAGTAGTTCAAATTCCCACCAGTGAAACCATCCACCAGTTAAACCATCCACAGGTTAAACATTCCCACCAGTGAAACCATCCACCAGTTAAACCATCCACAGGTTAAACATTCCCACCAGTGAAACCATCCACCAGTTAAACCATGCACCAGTTAAACCATCCCAGCAGTTCCCTGAACCCTGCACAGGGTCAAGTCATTGAAGAGTTTTCTCCCTCCCCCTAAAGTATAATTTATTTCTTGTTCCTAGAGAAAATCAAGCACTGCAAAGTGGTTGATCAGGCCTGGGGAATATTCCTGTATGGGAATGCCACTGCCTGGGAGTACTGGTGCCATCTCCCTCACAGACTGGGACACTCCAGCAGAGCCCTCACACGTTGTTGTGCAGGGATTTTGTGTCTGGGCTGTGGGGATGTGGCACAGCTGATACTGGAAGTGGCTCAGTTCTGTGCACAAAGGTTTGTCCTTGAGGTTTCTGCTCCAGCACTCAGGAGCCTCCTGCCTTTCAAAGCTCAGCAGGATTCAGTGACACACCAGGAGCTTAACACGATTACCCCAACTTCCACTCCCCTTCCTCAGACCTCACTCCCAGGGGCTATTTGTAATTTGCAGTTGGAGTTTATTCACTGTCTTTGAACAAAGAAATTTGATTTTCTTTTTCTTTTAGTCTCCTCTTAAATCCTGACAGGTTTAAAAAAAAAAATTAAAAACTCTTAATGCTTTCATGAGAAGCTAAAATTTCTCATGGAAAAGGAAATACTTTTGGCAAGCTGAACAGAAGAATTATATCAGAGCTGAAGGAAAAATAAATCTCTGACCTGTTTTAGTAATTGTTCTTAATTCATTGTTATTTTTATCATGACTGTCCATGACAGGGCTCCATTGCAGTGGGCTCTGCACGAACACAGAACATCACCAGCAGTAAAATCAGGTGACAGTGTCCTGCAGGATTGCTCCAGCAGTGCCAGACCTGGGCCTGAAGTCATGCTGGATCCTTCAGTGAAAGTTCTCTGCTCCAACAGGGAAAAATATCTTTAATTGCCACATTGGATGAGGCTGCTGAGCCTTTGATGGCTTCTTTGAAGGATGGATTTCAGTGGCCACGTCTGCAGCAACAAAACCCCAATGTAAATACAACTGCTCCCTCTTGGCGTGCACTGAGCATTAATTAAGGGAGCAAGCAATGCCCACATTTTGCCAGAGAGCAGGAAATGTAACGAAGCTCGCAGGTAATGAGTTCCACTCACATGTACAGCAGCTCTCTGAAATAATGAGCTTTAGAAACAATCCGGAGGTGCTGCCTGGATATTGATGTTAGGAGCTCGCTGACCCTGTTGCAGGCAGGTCGTGCTTTTCACAGAGCATCTCCCCTTCAGTCTGGGCTCCCTCTCATCAGAGCAGGGACTGCAGCAGTGCAGAGCAGCCCCAGGAGCACAGAAATCCCACCTGCCTCTGCTTGAGGAGCTGGAGCCTTCTACTGAGCCTTTAAACTCGGTGGGCTTTTGCAGGATAAATCCCAGCCTGCTTCTTACCCCCTCAGGGTCTGGAGACAGAGAGCAGAGTGGGATTGTGGCTCTGCACTGCTCTGGGTCACTTGAAAATGATTCCTGAGGTAAAAGTTGTTCCAGTTCCCCAAGGATTCTCCCCTGTCCCACTGGGCCAGCTCCGTGTGGCAGGAGGGACTTCAGCTCCATGTGTGGGCCTGCCATGTCCTGCGCTCTGGAGGCCACATTACACTGAAGGTTCTTTCTCCCCATTTTCCAGTGGAAAGGCAGGAAAAGTCCTGTTTTCCCATTTCCCACCAGGTACCAGCAAAAGATTGGCTTGGCTGTTCAGGGCCTGGCGCTGAAAACCCCAAAGCTGTGCTACAGCCCCTGCATGGGCCTTTCCCTGAAACCCTGATGGTCCTGTGGGTCCTTCTACCTCAGGGTGTCCTGTGATTCTGGGATTTAGGAGAGCAATCCTGGGGCAGCTCTGGCCCATCAGGACAAGAAGGACCTGGAGGGGCAGGAGAGGGGCCAGGGCAGGGAATGGAGCTGGGAAGGGGCTGGAGAATTGCTGAGGGAGCTGGGAAGGGGCTGGAGAATTGCTGAGGGAGCTGGGAAGGGGCTCAGGCTGGAGCAAAGGAGGCTCAGGGGCCCTTGTGGCTCTGCACAGCTCCTGGCAGGAGGGGACAGCCGGGGGGATTTGGGATCTGCTCCCAGGGAACAGGGACAGGAGCAGAGGGAACGGCCTCAGGCTGGGCCAGGGCAGGCTCAGGGTGGATACTTGGGAAAACTTCTCCATGGAAATTTGTCTCCAGAGTTGCCCAGCCCTGGCACAGCTGCCCAGAGCAGCGGTGGAGGCCCCATCCCTGCAGGGATTTAACAGCCCAGTGGATGTGGCACTTGGGGACATGGGTTAGGGGTGGGTTTGGCAGTGCTGGGTTAAAAGTTGGATTCTTTGATCATGGAGGGTCTTTCCAAGATTATTGACTCTGTAGTTCCATGAAAAACATCCCTCCCAGAAGCAGGGCTGTACCCAGGCATTCCTGTATGGATTACAGAGGCAGGAGCAGATGGAGTCTCCTGGAAAACAAAGCCCTGTAAGGATCCACCGAGAGGACACCCAGGAGCAGAGCAGCAGCTCAGCTCCTGCATGGAGGCAGCTGGAACAAATCCAGGGCTCTGACCCAGCCCAGCTCCGAGCCAGTAACATTTTTAGAGAGCCCTCTCTGAGCTGCTCCCACGCTGTGAGCTGCAGATAAGAGGAGTGAGATGGGACATGGTTGGTTGGTGTGTGAACACCTCAGATGACAGCTGAAATCTCCAGCCCTGGCTCCTGTGGGGGCAGCACATCCCAGACCTCCCTGCGTCCCTAGAATTCCAGCAGCCTGGAATGCAGCCGGAGCTGGGTCCCACCGGCCTCTCCCCACCCTTCCTGCAGTCAGGATTGATTACAAACACTCTCTAAATATTTTTTTCCTTCTCTGCGCTGCTCTAATCCACAGAGGCCCCTCAGCTTGGAGGTACTGGCTGTTGCTCTCTGCAGCCTCTTCCTCACTCTTTTTTCTCTCAGTAGACAAATTAAACCTTTTCCAGCCACACTGCAGAAGATTATTTCAGTAGAGAGACTCAGGGCTCCCAAAGCAGGGCTCACACTGGAGAGGGTGGCCAGTTCAAGCCCCAGTTTGCAGAATTTCTACCTGTGCAAAGCCAGTCTGGTAGGACCTATCCCCCAGAACATCCCAGGGCTGGTTCCACACTGTCCTGACACCAGGGTCAGAGTTACTGGGGGGAAATATCTAGAGAGATGAACAAAATCCCAGCTGAAAACACAACATTTCTTGTGATTTCCCCCAGTTTTCAGCTGGTTCACACAATTTTTTCAGGTTTTAGCCTTTCCCAACCTTGGCATTCTGTGCAAAGCTGCTTAGACCCTAATCCAGACATTATCCCAGAACAGTATTGGGGTATATCTCCATACACAGATATATAAACCACTTGCAGCAAACGACTGCTCAACCCATAAGCCCATCCTGCAAATATCCCCGATGGAAATCCTGCTTTCCCAGCCCCCATTTCCAGTGTCTGCTAACAAATTGTTGTGTCATGAATTCCAATCCACTGCTGTCTGCTTTGCACAAGACGGACAAAGAGCTGAGATTATTTCCTCCTTCCACAGAAGCCTCTTCAGATGAAACAACTCCAATCCAGCTAATTCTGAGTTTTTACAGGGCTGGCTACATCCGTCTCCTTTTGTATTCTCTAGGAAGAAAGCAGATTATGTTTTCCACCACAACAGTGAGCGTTACTGTGACAGTGAGCACTTCCAAAAGGAAAACAAGGCCTGTGCTGACAGTGGCTCTGTTCCATCCATCAGAGTTCCCAATCCAAAGGCTCCCTCCCAACAGAGCCCTGGGATAAACAAAGGCAGGGCCTGTTTTACGCCAGGCTGGGCTCAGCCACCCCTCCTGCAGCACCAGGAGAGGAGTCAGGGCTCCAGCAGCCCCCAGCTCATCACCAAACAATGGGCACAGAGACTGGAAAAGGGAATTTAATAAGGAAAGGAGAAGAGTGCAAAGAATTCATATGAGCAAGGAGAGACAGGAGCATCTGGTGTGTTACAGCTGTTAGAGGAAAAAGTGTTTTCTAACTCCCCAAAAGAATCAAAATACATCTAGATGTTGTTGGGTTTTTTTGCTTCTTTCTCCAAACTTTAAATAAGAAAAAAAGACACAAACCCACCCAGCCAAAAAAACCCTGCCTTCTTTTCCCCACTGGAATGGAGCCAAGGTAGAGGGAGGCAGAAAATGAGGAGCCTATGCAAAGCATCAAAATGTTCAGTGATCAAAATGGGAGATATTTTAACCCAAACAACAGCTTTCTGCTCAAATTCTCACTCTGTTCTGTGCTCAAAAACACTCAGAGCAGGAGAGAGGTATTTTAACTAAAATGACTTGAACCAGCTCAGTGTTTTCTTCTGCTGGCGACTTCAAGAATTTGGAGAAAGATTAAAAAACCCCCACAATTCCAAAGGAATGTGAGGATCAGATGGAGTGGTTGTTATTTGCTGTTATTTGATTATTGTGAAAGATCATTAAATAATCCTGAGTGAGAACCACCTGCAGCAGGAAATTATTCCTGATCCTTCTGTCCAAAAGGCCTGCTGGTACAAGAGCCCCTTTTGGGGGAAGAGTCCTTCTTGCAAGCAGAGGAGATTTTATCATTTACCACAAATGCATTTCCTGGCACATTTCCACTTCCAAACCTTCCCATTTTCTCACAGATATAAAGTTCCTCCAACAATTCCCTGCAAGTGCCACCTCTTTTCCTCTCAGGCCTCCTCCTGCCCTCCCCCTGACTCCCAGTGTTGCTGGGTGCAGGCAGTACTGACAACTTCCCATTTAATGAGAATTTTCTTGGCTTAGAAAGAGAAAGAACCCCCCAGAGCATTTCCCTGAGCAGGGCTGGGGGTTGCTGTGGGCACTGCACTGGGGAGAAAAGCAGCAGAAATGGTAAAACTGTTCCTAGCCTCAGGAGCAAGGAATTACCTGGATTTTCCAGGTGTTTATTCAAAGGGCTCTCCAGCCTTTCCTGGGTGTTTGCTCTCCATTTATGCATTTCAAGCATTGTACATGACCAATGAGAGGCAAGGGCAAGACCTGAATGTTCTACTGGAAAAACCATTTAGCTGAGAATTTGATTTCCTTCAATTTTCTGATTTTTTTCCCCACTAGGGAGCAACAACCATATTGTAACTGAACTGACAATCACAGTGTCTTACTTCAAATGAAATTGTCAAAATATTGTGTCAGGAATCCTGTATGAAGTGATTTCTTTGGCTGTCACTCATATTTGCCATCCTAAAGAGTCTGGTGTCTATTAACAAAGATACTCAACACATAAATAAGCTCAAAAACCAGATACAGCAAAATTTGGAGCACCCAGAAATATTAAGAATCTAACCTTTGAGAAGGTGCTTAGGGGAGAAAAAGCAAGAAAATCCAAATTAAAGAATAATGAAAAAGCTAAGTCTGTTGAAACATTTGAAATTTTATATAATCAGTTAGCAAATGCCATTAACTTGCTCCTCACACCCCACCTAATGATCTGTTTGCTCTGTGCAAATAATGATAACAATGCAGCTATTCCCATTTATTCCTGTTTTTGTGGCATATAAAATCAGTGCAGGAATCACAGCACTTTAACAAAATGAGATCCTTGGTGTCTGAGTCAGGACCTGAGGGGCTGGGACACACCTGGGGTGCAGAACTGCAGGGCACGAGGAGCTGGGATAAACCCTGGAACACGAAACTGCAGGTGATGAGCAGCTGGGACAAAATCTGGGGTGCAGGACTGCTCAGGGTGGGATTATTGGGGTGTCTGGGCCAGGTCAGGGTTGGATCCATGATCCCTGGGGGTATCTTACAGCTCAGGATATTCTGGGATTCTCTGATCTGTGAGTCTAAGGATGAAAACTCTGAAAGGGGAGAAATTTAGGCAACATTTGGACAGGTGCAACTCCCTGTGAGGCTGCCCTGGGCTGTGTGTGAGGGGTCAGAGGGGTTTCCCAGGCAGCTGAGGCTCAGGAGCTGCCAGGACGAGCCTTTGTCCCATGCAAAGCAACAGAACCTGACAGCACCAGGGGAGGCGCAGGCTGGGCACCAGCAGGAATTTCTCCATGGGAAGGTGGTGTGGGTTTAGAACCAGCTACACTCACCAGTGCACTTACTCATTTTTTTGTGGTGAGATATGATTTTAGGAGAAAGGAAAACAGGCTTAAACTTAGACTATAAAGAAAGTTTTATTAACAGAACTAAAAGAATGGGAAAAAAAATCAGAATGAAATTTCTAGAACACTTTTTTTTCCTGCTCACTTTTTCTCTTTTTCGCCTGGCAACATAAAAGAAAACTTGGGATTTTTAGATCAGTTATTACTTCCACAAAAACAAGGCCTGGGTGGCCAGGCCTTGGCAGGGGTTGCCCAGGGAATGGTGGTGTCCCCATCCCTGGGGGTGTCCAGGGAAGGCCTGGATGTGGCACTCAGGGCTCTGGTGGGGATCGGGCACAGCTTGGACTCGATGATCCTGGGGATCTTTTCCAACCTCAGTGATTTTGTGATTCCATAATTAAAAATCCCAAAGCACAGCAAGGTGTCAGCCACCCCACAGCCCTCCCACAGCAGCGCAGCTCCAAGGCTGTCCCCTAGAGCCTGCAGGGCTCCCCTGTGGCAGCCAGGGCAGTGCCACAGCCCTGTAGTGGGGCTTGGCTAATAAAGGAATTGCTGTTCCTGCTGCCTGGCTCTGCAGAGTGGGAACAGCACAGGCTCAGGTTGCAGACAAGTGCATTAATCTTTTCAGCATTCCTGGAATGAAACATCAGAGGTTTAACCTATTCTTTATTGCCATTCCAATGCCCTGGGTGGTACTTTTAAAAATAAACTCCTGAAAGGCAGCAGAAGGGAGAAGGGGAAAGATCCTGGAAGCTCTTCACTCACTCACTGTGCAAGCCCCAACCACTGAAAATAGGGAATATTTGAAAATTCAGACTCTTTGATTAAAAGGCTGGTAATATTCAATATTCTGGAAGTTCTGAGTTCCAGACTCAGGGGTAAAAGAGATTTCAGCTTATTTTAAAGAAAAAATAAGGGTTTGGACTCACAGGACTGAGGAATGAGATCAAGCAGCACAGGAAGGCGAAGGAACCCACTGGAAAGGCAAAACTGAGCCTCACTATTGATTTGTATTTATGAAATCTTACTATTTTTAAAGCACAATTAGGGACCTGAAGGTTCCTGAAGTATCCAGACAGATATTTCCAAGAAAACTCTGCCAGGACAGAAACCTGATACCAAATGTTCTCATTATTTTGGCTGTGTTTACCTCTGCTGCTCCCCGTTAGTTCAAATGGAGATCATATGAAATACATTTGTAGGTACCTGTGGGAAAAAGGGATTTATCCACATGCCGTAATTAATTTTGTGAGTTCTGTCAATTTTAGGGTCAGTTTTATGGTTACTAATGAGGTGAAGAGATGAAGATGAGGGAGGAGGGAGGGAAGGGAAGGGAAGGGAAGGGAAGGGAAGGGAAGGGAAGGGAAGGGAAGGGAAGGGAAGGGAAGGGAAGGGAAGGGAAGGGCCTCTGAGTTGCTTCCACAGATTCCTTACAACAAAGTCTTTCTAAACTGAGCTGAAGAGAGTTAAATAAGGTAAATCTTTGTTTCAGCATCTCCCATGTGAAGCTGAAGGTCCCTTTGGTGCCTGCTGTAATGGGCAGTGATTATGGGAAGGGAAATTTGCACTGGGATGACAGTAATTGCAGCTCCTGTTCCAGCAGTACTTTGGGGAGGCGGTTTGGGATAATCAAGGTGATTTTGTGCAAATGGCTGGGAGGATGCAGCAGGATCCAGGTGATTCTCAGACAGGGAACACTGTGGGTTTGCTGAAGCCATGGACCAGTTCCCCTGTGGAAGCAGGGCACTGGCTGGCCAGGGAAGGGGAGCACTTCCAGCAGTTAGGGGTTTGATTTCACCACCAGCCTCTGCAGCTGCTTTTTTCTGCCCAAATTTAAAAGCTCTCAGTCTAACAGTTCCTTTGTCTTGGGCCTTTTCCATGGCAGGTTCTTGCTCCCGTGATTCCCCTGGAAAAATTAAACACAACAGGAACTTTTTCTGCTGCTCCTGCCGTGCCAGGGCTGGCAGTGAAAGAGACGTGCTGGAAGTGACATCAGAATAAAAAGAAAGGATTATTTTCATCTCTGAATCTCTGGTGAGGGTTGAATTTTGTTCTCAATAAGATTCCAGCCTGAACAAATCCCAATTCCTGCCTGCTGCTGCTGCTCTCTGGAATGTCACTTCATACCTCAGCTCTGTCACTGTGGCTGTGCAGAGGGGGAAAAGGTGCCCATGTGCTTTGGGAAAGCCAATGGAATAAAAGGTGGAGGTAAGGATGCAGCTGGGCCAGGATGTTCTCTGTTCACAAAAGGAAAATTCATCTCCATGCAGAGAACAAATTAATTCAGGGAGTCTGGAGCTCACACATTGCTGGGAACTGCTGAGCCAAGACACATCAGGTCCTTCTTGGGAGTTGGGAGCTCTCAGCCACCCCAGGAACTCTTGGTTTCCCTGCATTTCATGGAGTTTACAACATTTCCTTGGCAGTGAAATGGAAAAGAACACCCAAACAGCTCATTCCTGTGTCTGTGTTGGAGGCCAGTAGCCCACTAAGCCATGGCAACTCCAGGATTTGATTCATAGCCACCATTCCTTGTGCAGGGAGAGGGCAGGGAATTCAGCCAGTTCCTCCCCTAAAACCTGGTGAATGAACCAGTCCTGCAGGCACACTTTGATTATTGGTTGAGCTTCCCATCTGGCAGCATCAAGGTTTCCACAAAGAGGAAAAATGGCTCAGTCACGGCCTTTATTGCAGCTGGAAGGGAAATAAATGAGCAGGGGGGCCTGTGGGACAGGGAGCTGTACAGCCCTGGCAGCAGGAATGGGCCTGCTGGGCTGCAGGAAAGTCACAGTGATTTTATAAATCTCTCTCTCATACACACAGCAACAAACAACTCTCCCCAAACCCACCAAGTTTGGGAAATATTTTCCTTCCAAGCATTGCTTGAATCTGGTGCAGAGCAGCTGATCCCCAGTCTCAGCCTCAGAGAGCAGCAGTGCCCTTCCCATGGGTGCTTCTCCCCTCATTCCCAAGGGTGTGTCCAGCTGGAATCCATGGACATCTCCTGCAGCTCCCAGCTGTCTTTGATGATTCCCACTGATTTCAACAGGATCTGGCACAGGTGGGATCTGAGCTCTGAGTCAGGACTCGGCCCTGGAGTCACCGTCCCAAGGGCTCTGCAGTCACTGTCCCAGCTGGAATTTTTCTCTCCTTCCCCATTTTTCAGTGTTTTGGTCCCTGCAGTCCTTCAGGGCATCCATCCCAAGAGCTTTTGTCGTGCCCAGGAGGGCTCAGACCTGGGCTCCTTCTACAGCCCAGGATGGATTTGTGTCTTCTGGAAGTTCTCTGTTCTCCACAGGCTCCCAGTGGGCAGGGACACCTCACCCACATCCTGCAGCCGTGCTTGCACTGCTGCATGAAACACCTGCAAAGCTTTGGGCAGCGCTCCCAGGGGTGCACAGGCTGGGCTTGTTGGGATGTCTGTGCAGGGCCAGGAACTGCATCAATGATCCCAGTGAGTCCCTCCCAGCTCAGGACATTCAGTGATTCCATGAGTTCATGTTCTACCAGCTGAATCTGGGCAGAAGGGCAGAGCTCAGTACCTGGGAAAGGAAGCCCAGTGGATTTAAGAGAATTTCTGTGGTTTTTGTCTTCCTGGAATGCTTAAAATTCAGAAAAAATGTGGGATGTACCTGCGCTACTCCTTCATGGGTGCAGACAGAGCAGCAGGGGTTGAGCACAAGGGAACACCCATGTCTGAAAAATCAAACTGAGCCCTCACTGTGCTAGGACAGCCCTGTTCCCTGGCCTGTGCCACTGCAGGGAACAGCCCCCAAAGGGCTGGAGCTCACCAGGAGACAGAGACATCTTTAAGGCAAATATTTATCATGGCAGTGGGAAATTAATTGCTATTTTACATAATTAACTTCCTAACAGCCAAACAAAATGACCTGAGGGACAGTAGCAAATTCTCAAATTTTAAGCAAGTAAGTGGTTCCAGTTAAGGAGATCAATGAGATGCAATTATTCATTAAGGATCTCTTTTCCAGGGTTTTGATCACTTGTTAGAGAAACCTGAGTAATTAAGGGGGTTGAGCTAAATTGGAAAGAGTTGACAGCAAACAACTTTGCAGAAACCCCATGCACACTCAGCAGTGGGTCCTACAAATGCATTTTTCCTGTACATGTGTGGAGTATTAGGAAGACATTGGGGAGTAGGAGATACCACCCGGTCCATGGAAACTTTCCTTCTCCCTGTAGATGGGATCTTGGGAATCAGAGCAGGAACTCCAAGCCCTGGTATCCAGCACAGGGCACAGGCCTGGGGTTGGCAGCAGCAAGAGAAGATTGAATAAAAAAGGGAACTTTCTAAATGTGACAGAAACTAAACTTTGCAAAACCTTCTGCAAGTCTCTCTGGTAAAGACTGAGTGCTGGCAGTGAGGCCTAGGGCTTAAACTGAGCTTGGACTGGCTCTGAGGAAATGGATTTAAGGGGATGGAGAGTAGGTTTACATTGGGTATTGGGGATAAATTCACCCCTCTGAGGGTTGGGAGGCCCTGGCACAGGTGCCCAGAACAGCTGGAGCTGCCCCTGGATCCCTGGAAATGTCCAAGGCCAGGCTGGACAGGGGTGGGAGCAGCCTGGGACAGGGAGGTGTCCCTGCCATGACAGGGGTGGCACTGAGTGATCTTTATGGTCCTTTGCAACCCAAACCATGTTCTGGGATACAGGGTTTCTCAAAAACAGATTTTTTAGGGGAATTTGTGGTCCTCGAAATTCAATATTCCCACCTTAAAAGCAGAGCCTGGCTCCATAATCAGAGGGGGGAAATGAACAGGAGCCCACGGGTGCCAGGCTTACAGTCACTTGTTTTGGCCATGTGCCTTAATTTGGAAAGGAAATATTGCAAGAATACCCTTTAATGAACTGAGCTCAAAGCTCACAGAGGAACAATCATTTTCTCAGAGCTCTGCAGCAGTTCCTTTCCTTTCCTGTGTCCAGTTGCTGGCAGAGTTCTCCCTCTCCTCAGCCCAACCCCGTGCAGGGTCCCGGAGAACCCCACTGGTTTTCCCCAGTCCATCCTGATTTCCAGCAATGCTCCACTTTCCCAAAACACCCTTTTTTCCTTCCTGAGAGCCACTGGTGGAGTTCTGCTCCCAGGCCTGGCCTGGCCTCCCTCCAGAGCAGGAGGATTAATGACAGGGAGGTAGATGCCCCTCTGGTGCTCCTCCATTGGAGGGAGTGGGGAATAAAGCAGCAATGAATGGATATTTTCAGATAACCTGGCAGTGATGAATTGCTGCTCCAGCAGACACTCCAAATAAAATGTGCTTTAGCATCCCTGATTTATCCTAGGAAGCACTGGGAGGTGGAAGCAGCTCCCTCCTGCATGGGACAGGGGGTTCCAGGGGAAGAAACCACAAAAATGAAAGAGAAAAGTGCAGATCTGGGACTGTAGCATCAGCCCTTGGAGAGAGGCACTGCAGGCTCTGCTGGCAAAGCTGGAGCCTGGCAGTGGCAGTGCTCCTGCAGAAGAGGTGATTTTGGTTTTCATGGAGTCATTTAGGCTGGAAAAGACTTCCAGGATCATCAAGTCCAAGCTGTGCACAATTCCTACATTGTTACTCAGTGCCACATCCAGGCCTTCCTGGGACTCCTGCAGTGATGGGGACTCCAGGCCTCCCTGAGCACCCTTCCAGGAGGGTACACACAGATATTCCTGGTGAATCCACAAAAGCAGCCTGTTCATCCGCCTGCACTTCAGGGCAGGCATCATCTCTCACCTCCAGAGAGCTCCTGGTGCACCCTGAGCCCTGCTGGGACACAGAATCCCATAGCACCAATTACCTGGGAATGGTCATTTCTTCAGAGCAGGCTGAGGAAAACCTGCCCCAGAGCTGAGGGAGCTGCCTAATTACAGCCAAGTAATTAGATAGGCAGAGGGATGGATTTCCTCCTTGGCAGGATGGGACCCTGCAGCCTTGGACATTCCTCCTGCTCAGGGAGGGATGTGAGGCAGGAGCTGCCAGAGGGAGCACATCCGCCTCTCCTGAGCCTTCCCAGGCTCCTGCAGCTGCCAGGACAGAGCTCTCATTGCCAGGGTCCTGGCTCTGAACTGGCTTAGGAGGCTGGAATTGTTCCTCTTCCAGGATTGTCCCTCTCCCAGGACTGTCCCTTTCCAGGGCTTGTCCATGTCCCACAGCCCATCCATTCTGCAGTGCAGGAACTCCCAGTGCTGGGGCTCTTGGGCAGGGCCTGGCTGTATCTTGTGATGGATCCAAACCTGGAAAGGGCACTGGGGAAGCTGCTGGGCATGAAGCAAACCCAGCTCTCCCATGGCCTTGCCACTGCCCCTTCTCCAGGACATGGAGGGTGGTGGATGTGGGAAAGACTCAGCTCCTCTGGAACTCTGTGGCACTTGACGGCAGAGGGACAGGGAGCCCTGGTGCTCAGGGGGGTCAGCTGGGTCTGCAGCCTACACATCTGCCTCCCATGAGTTCATCATTTACTGAGCACGCTGCAGGGAGGAGAATTCACACCCTCAAAGCTCTGTGCAGGCAGAGCCACAAACTCCTGTTCCCCCTTGCTTTAATGTCAGTGCCTGGCAGTGGAGCGGCAGGTGCTGCCCAGCTCCTCTCTGATTGCTCTCAGGGCAGGCTTCCACCATGAGCTCTGACAATTTGTCTGTAATAAAGACCCAGCACTTCACATTCCTGTTTTACTGTAGCCTGTTGTGTGGCAGCCTGGAATTCTAATTGCTGTGGATCTTTTTAAAGCAGATTCACAGTGTAGCTCTTTTTCATATTATTAAAAAGGGCCTCCCCTTCTCCAGAACCTGAGTCTCAGTTCTGTGGTTGGGTTTATTCTATCAGGATCTGGCATTATTCTAACTCCAGTCATTTCACCCTCTCTCCCATGTACCTGGTGCTTCCAAAATGAAACAGAATAGAAAAAGGTAAAGGGACAGGAGCAGAAATAATGAATTTTGCCCAGGAAAATAAATCTCTAAGAGGTTTGTTCCCTTCCCAAAGCACTCTCTGCTCTGTCAGTGGTGACCCTTGCTCCGTGCCAAAGGGATGATGCTGCTCTCCTGCACCTCCTGTCCCTTCCAGCACCTGCAGCAAAGCCTTGATGCAGCCATTCCCTCAATTCCTTCTCCTCTCTATCTTCTGTACCATAGATCACAGAACTATGGAATGGTTTTGGGTTGGGAGGGGACTAAATCCCACCCAGTGCCACCCCAGCCATGCAGGGCCAGCTCCCACTGTCCCAGGCTATCCCCAGTACCCAGCCTGGCCTTGGGCACTGCCAGGGATCCAGGGGCAGCCCCAGCTGCTCTGGCAATTCCAGCCCAGCCCCTGCCCACCCTGCCAGGGAACAATTCCTGCCCCAGATCCCATCCAGCCCTGCCCTCTGCCACTGGCAGCCATTCCCTGGCTCCTGGCCCTGCAGCCCTTGTCCCCAGTCCCTCTCCAGCTCTCCTGGAGCCCCTGCAGGCCCTGGAAAGCTGCTCAGCACTTTCCTCTGGCAAGGACAGTGATTGCACTGATAATTCTGTCATTGCTGCCACTGCCACTGAGCTGGCCCAGCCCCTGGCCCTGAGCCAGCCCCCAGCCCTGCTCTGTGTTTCAGCTGCCCAGAGCAGGGGCAGAGCCCTTGCCCAGCTCCAGGGTGGCTCAGCCGCTCTCCCAGCAGCATTTCCCACCAGCTGATCCCCAGCCCAGCCTGTGCCCGCCTTGGTCTCAGCCCAGCCAGCGCCACACTGGGAATCTCACCCTGCCGGCAGCCCCAGGCACAGCAGGCATGGGAGGAATAACTTTTACTTAGGATTTAGTGGGGATCTGAGACTGCCTCGCTCTCTGAAGAATCCTTTAAATGTTCCCTCACTCTTTATCTTTTTGCTTCCTTTAAACTGTGATTGAATTTAGGACTAATGAAAATGTGAGTCTGAGAGCGTTTACTGGAAGGCAGCTGCTCACTGTTTCATCTCTCCCTCTCTGCTGCTCTGTCTGATGAGCTCCTTTGCCATGTCCACCCAGACAAACGCATTTCTCCAGGGGAGGCTGCTGCATAATCAGGGTTTGAGCAGCTCTGGGTCATTTATCTTCATATGGACAAGGTCATCAAGTGGGCACTGCTTCCTTTTTTTTCCTCTCTAATATCTTTTCTCAGCAAATGGCATCTTAATAAAAGGGAAGTTTTTCTTCCCATCTTTTTCAGAGGGAGAAAGGAAGGCTTGTTGGGAAATCAGAGCCTGGATGTTTTGCCTTTTCTGTACCAGGCAATCAACATTTGGCTTTTCTTCTGTCTGTGGATGGAACCTGAGGCTAAACAGGGCTCAGACCGCTCATTCTGGTTTGGATTACTGGGCCCTTAAAGAGCTGCTCAGATATGGGGAAAACAATGACACAAATCTTCATAATGTAGGGGAAATGGTGCCATTTTTTCTTGGCAATCCATCAGAAATTCACTGTTACGAAGAAAATTCCAGCATGTTGCACTGTGTTGGTTGATGGATTTTGTTCTATTGCCCTTCCACAGGACAGGAGTGTCAGGATCCCACTCCAGGGGAAAGAAGTGGTCCTGATTTACATCACCCCAATGCCACCCTCAGGGGCATTTGGCCCAGCCCTGCAGCAGCTCAGCCATGGAGCCCCTCCTCAGCACAGGTCTGTGTTTTCCACAGCCTCCCTGGCATTTGAAAGACCTGGGCTTGCAGTCCTGGTGCCTGAGATGCACCCAAAGCTCCTGGCAAGCCCTGGCACCCATGCAAGCCAAAGGACCCTCAAGGCTGCACTGGTTTGATAGACCCAAGTGGCCGCCAAAAGCTCTGGGGCCATCAGCCCCATCCCTGACCCCTCAATCCCATTCCTGATCCCTCAGCCCTGTTCCTGCTCCCTCAGCACCATCTCTCATCCCTCAGCCCCGCTGCCTGTTGGCATTTCTGTGGTTTCCAAGGAAACTGGTTCCTCTGGAGCGGATGGATGGGTGGTGTCTGACACAGGAGTCCTGTGCTGATCCATTTTTATCCATGGTTGTTGTTGTCTCCTTGGCCTTGGCCTCTCTGAACGTTCCTGCCTGACATGAGCAAAACCAGGAATATCCCAGCGTGCCCTGGCTGCCCTTCCTTCCCTGCTCCCTGCAAGGAACCCAGCCCAAACCAAGGGCTTGCTGCTGCCTGGGGCTGTGCTCCTCCAGAGCAGGTTCCTCCTTCAGAGGCACTTCCATGGCCCAGGTTCCCCGCTCGGGAGCACTTTGGAGGGGACACACAGAGAATTTTGCTATTGAGCCCTGACAGCCTCCCCTGCTCCCAGCACAGAGCAGCCACAAGGATTTAGGAGCTGGGTTCAAATCCTGGATTGCTCAGGGAGTTCCTGCTCTTCCCTTCTTACGTGAGAATTCTCCAGGTCAAGAACCTTTCCTGGGAGAGAAGGGATCGTTTGGGTGTTCTGCCCTCCTGGTTCTGAAGGAAAACTCAGCCTTTGGAAGTCAGTGCTGCTGGGGGCTGTTTCCCCAAGCCTGGAACTGCTCTTAACGCTGGCAAAAAATCAGGGAAAACATTTGGACTACAACAAACCAGAGGCCAAAGAGCTCCTCCAGCAGCAGAGGCAGCAAGGCTGGCTGGAATCCCAGCTCTGCAGGGAACACCTTGGAATGGTTTGGGCTGGAAGGGAACTTTAAATATCATCCAGTGCCCCCCCTGCCACGGGCAGGGACATCTCCCACTGTCCCAGGCTGCTCCCAGCCCCATCCAGCCTGGCCTTGGACACTTCCAGGGATCCAGGGGCAGCCATGGCTGCTCTGGGCTCCTGTGCCAGGGCCTGCCCACCCTCACTGTGAAAAAGCTCCTTCTTTCTACCTAAACTGACCCTTGTCAGATTGAAACCATCGCAGTAGCAAGGGCAGCTGGCTGGCAGCCAATCCCTTCCCATGGCCAGGATTTATCCAGACAGACCCGTGGGAAAGGCTGGGACAGGCTGAAGGGGAAGAGATCAGAGCACCTAAACCTCCAGGAGATCCTTGAAAAGCAGAGAACAAACCCTCACAAGAACTGTGACAGGGGTGGCTGCTCCATTAGACATCTCCATTTTGGAGAACTTCCCTTTTCTCCCAGCTCCAGGTTGCAGGTGCTGCCCTGAGGGAAGGGGAGATGGAAGGCAGCTAAGGATGGAATGCAGGAACTCCTGGCCAGGACCATGCTCACACCTTGTCTCTTACTCCCCTGACATCAGGTGAATAGAGAAGGGCCCTGGAAAAACTCCTGCCAAAACCAATTTTCTGAGTCCTGAGGATGTGAAGATCAATGGAGAAAGAGCACGGTTTTTTCTATGAAAAGAAAAGAGGAAAGGAAAGGAAAGGAAAGGAAAGGAAGGGAAAGGAAAGGAAAGGAAAGGAAAGGAAAGGAAAGGAAAGGAGAGGAAAAG
>VWYI01008135.1:392121-493040 GCA_013399455.1 Anthoscopus minutus | reverse complement strand
AGAAAAGAAAAGAAAAGAAAAGAAAAGAAAAGAAGAAAAGAAAAGAAAAGAAAAGAAAAGAAAAGAAAAGAAAAGAAAAGAAAAGAAAAGAAAAGAAAAGAAAAGAAAAGAAAAGAAAAGAAAAGAAAAGAAAAGAAAAGAAAAGAAAAGAAAAGAAAAGATGAGACAAAGTTGAAGACAGATTTCCTGCCAGGAAAGAAGAATTCTGCCAAAGCAATGACAGATGTATTTTTTATTTTATCAAATATTTGGCCTGGAATCAGATGTGCTGAGGATCTGTAATTACCTCCACATTTGAAGGAGGCTGGGTGAGGTGAAATGCTCCTCACAACTCCTTGGCATGAGCATCCATGGAAACAGAATACTCTGAATTACTGGGACGGCCCAACTTGCCTCAGTTTCCCCCAGTAATGCATCAACAACTTGTATTAAATAAAGGTAAAAGTCATCACTTAGTAGAAAAACAAGTTTTTGGAGAGCATAAACAAGGTAAAGAAAGCAAACAATGGCTCAGCCAAAACCTGGAGGGAGGGACTGAGGATCCTCTGTGGGCTGGAACTGGTATTTCACCCTGGAGGAAATTCAAGCCTGGTTGTGGTTCTGGTCTGTGCCTGCATCTCCTTGGAGGAGATGAAACTCAGGCTTGGAGGAAGCAGCTGCTGGCTGGGTCCTTCTGCTGAATGTCACAAGTGTTTTTCCATCTCATATCACAAAGCCCTTGCTGCTGAAGGAATGGGATTACAGGAGAATTTTTTCTCTCATTAAAAGGGAAAAAAAAACCAGACAGAAAACAAGAAAACACAATGCTTTCTTGCAGGGATGCAGGGAAGAGCCTGAATGCTCCACTCAGCTTGATAAAGGCTTAGAAACCAAAAGAAATGCAGAGTGTGTACAATATTTATTGTTTCAAATAACTTACAGCTTTGTGAAGCCCAGTTCTCTCCTTTGTGCCATTCTCCCTGCTGCAGAGCTGGAGCCACTTCATTGATTGCAGCTGATTAACCCCAGGAGCATCCCTGGAGACCCAGGGGGAGGCTGGAGTGGGGCTGTTCCTTCCTGTGTAGAACAGAGCCTTCAGCAGCAGCTCCGAGCCAGTGATTCCAGACACATCTGTGAGCTGACAGCTCCAGCCTGCTCTGAAACGGCCCCATAAAGTCACCTGGCTCTAGATACACACCAGATCGTTTTTCACTTTGCAAATGAGTACTTTTTTAACAGCTATAACTTTCTGGGAGTTCATTAATTTCCTGGATTCACGGCCCTTTGCTGGATGGAGGAAGGTGCAAGAGATGCTACTGGGCTCAGAGAAAGGAGGGAGAGAAGCACAGGCTGCTGAGGCAGAAGGAAAAAATAAATCCTTAGAGATGAGATTTCTACTTGGAAATAAAAGCTGGGATAAGTGCATGACACACTCAATAAATATCTCTTTGCATTATCACCTCTTCCATTTCCCAGCCTAGCCCAGGGATTTTGGGAACCTGATCTGAAACTTGAGGCCTTTAATGGCCAAGATCCTTAATCCTGCCCTGCACCAGGGCTGAGTCCTTGGTCAGAGTGTGAGAGGTGCTTGGGCAGTCCCAGGGAGCAGGGGCAGGAGGAGGAAATTACCTCAAGTTGTATCAGGAAATGTTTAGGTTGGGTATTAAATTTCTCCATGTCCACCTGTCCAGCCCTGGCACAGGTGGAGTCCCCATCCCTGTGGATGTGGCACTGGGGACACAGTCAGAGGTGGCCTTGGCACCTGGGACTCGACAATCCCAGAGGGCTTTTCCCACCTCAGTGATTCTGCAATTCTATGACTTTTGCCTTTTTATTGTAGAAGAAAACAATTGTGTGGTGTTTGTGCTGAATTTCCTGCCCCAAGGAGCACTTTCAATCTGGGCAATTTTGGCCATTGAGGGAAGCCTCAGAGAGTTCCCTGGGCACCCGTGGCAGCAGAAGGGGTGACCCACGCTGCACCCACCCCCTGAGGCTCAGACTTTGTGCTCAGCTGCAGCAGAGTGTCCCAAAAACCAAGCACAGGGCCCAGCCCCAGGCCCCCAGGCCAGGATCCCATGGACAAGGCTCCCAAAGTGCCCTGTGGAGCCTCCCCACACAGCAACCTCAGGCTCTTACTGCTGCTCGAAAATCTGCTCAAATTCTCCTCCACCCCCTTGCTCAGAGCAAATCCATCTTCTCATGCACTTAGATCAAGATGAAGGGGGCTTGAGAGGTAATTAATTTTAATAATAATGCTTTTCTTCTCTCTGACTTGCAGACATTGCCTGTCTGCTCCCTTCTGGAGCTGGGAGCCAGTTTCCCTCTGATCTCACTGAGCAGCACAAACGTTCCTATCTGTAAGGAGCAGGTTCCTCTTCACAGACACAGAGTGAACCTTTCCTGCTTTCTGAAGGCAGGCCCTGATGAAAACTCCTGCCTGGGAGCTCTCACAGGTGCTCCAGGGACCCCACCAGGGCTTTCATCTGCAGCTGAGAATTTGGATTTTTCTAAATTCTAATTCGCTTAACTGAGAAGAAAGTCTCTCACGTTCTTCTAGGGGCATAATTTGCTCCCTAGGGTTTGTAATGCTTTTTTTAAAACATCATTTGGGCCATTTTCTTTTGTAAGTTGGCCAATGAAAGGAACAGGAAGAGAAACAGAATGGCACAGAGGTGTAAAGCCGAGACAAACAGGTGTGAGCAGGTGAGGTGTGAGGTGTGGTGGGTGCACCTGGAGCTGTGCGTTCCCCTGATGCTGAGAGCTGGCCTCTCTGTGCTCCCACAGCTCCTTCCAGCTGTGCCCAAAGTCCCTGGCAGAGCTCTGCCTTTCCTGGAGGGGTGCAATGGAAGAGCCTCATTGTGCTTTAATCAGAACAAGGAGAAGACAATGGGGTCTGAGCCTGCAATGTCCCCATGGTGATGCCATACTGGAGCTCCACTAATGAGCTTTGCAGCCTTATCTTTATTCACTCTGGCAAATTAAATTAACACTGGCTTTCAAATTTCCGCTAGGCAACCACCAGCAGCACAAAATAAACCACAGGAGAGGATCAGGATCACAGTTCTTGACAGCAGTCGTGGTTTTTCAGCAGCCACTGCTCCAAGAAATCCCACCTGTCCCTGTCTGAGGAGAGGAGCTGCATCCCCTGTGCTGGGTGCCCTTACAGAGCTCCTGGCCAGCACAGGGGCAGCCAGGCCCTGCCAGTCCTGCCCTATTTGCTCTCCTCAAATCCAGGCTCATTGTGATGTTTCTCCTCTCTCCCCTGGTGGTGCTTCCCTCTGCAGCTCCTCAAAGGTGTGGATGGGAGAAGCACCAACCATGCTTGTGGGAATTCAGAGCAGGGAGGGTTTTGCTGCAGGATTTTTGGTTTTGGCTGCTGCTTAAAAAACTTTCCTGGGGAGGTGTGTGGAGTTTGTTACTCACAGAACCCCAGAAGAAGGGGAAGGTTGAAGGGAAGAAGGGGAGAAGGGGAGAAGGGGAAGGTTGAGTCCTGGTGCAGACCCAGCTGCCATCAGGTCTGGGATCAGCTCAGTTGCCCTCCAGTCTTTCAAAGGCTGAGTCTCCCCCTCAGTCAGGCTTTAGGGGAAGATTAAGAGTTCCAAAGCCCGATTTACATTTCAAAACTCAGCCCAGGCCTTGTGTGAGATCAAAGTGAGAGTGGGCTTTGGATGTATCGATCAGAGACCCACAACGCTGCCTCTTCCTGCTTCCCATGTCTTGTACAGGATCAAACAAGTTTAGGAATAGAAGAACTCTCAGCATTGTTATTTTTTTCCAGGTAGGGAGTTTGTAATCCCAGGTGTTTCCATGTTTCCCTCAAAGAGAAACCCTTCCTTTGTGCTATCATGACTCCTTCTCAAACTTGGCACTTGTGCATCCCCATCCCAGCCTCCTGCTCGTCTGCCAAAGGCTCCAGCCCGGGCTCCAGGTGTGGATTTGCTTCTCAGAGCCCACATCTTACCCCTGGCTGGACCTCAGCCCCTGCCCTGGCAGTCCCCACACTGTGGGTCACACCTGCACCACAGCTTGGTGAGATCTGAGACTGCACTAAAAGAAGGAATTCTGTTCTAATTCTAAGGAAGAATTTATTCCTGGAAAGGGTGGTCAGGCCTTAGAACTGCCCAGAGAGGTTTGGAGTCCCCACCCCTGGAGGTGTCCAGGGAAGGCCTGGATGTGGCACTCGGTGCTCTGGGCTGGGGACAGGGTGGGCACAATTTGGAGCTCTTTTCACACCTCTGATTCCATGAAAACAGAAATCACCTTTCCAGGAATGAGCTTTGAGCTCCCTTCCAAGCCATTCCCTGGCTCTGTGATGTCACCCCCATGCCCCTCACACCAGTGGCCCTTGCCCCTTGTGGCCTCCCACGGTTCAGGCACTGCACCTCCACACCTGGGCACGACTCTTCCGTGAGCCCAGGGATCTGTTCGAGCTCCAGGCTGCCACTGGGAGCTGCAGCACTGGATCCTCCCTGCTTTGGCACCCTCTGCCTTCCCTTGGCTCCCCCAGCCCCAGCTGCATGTGCCTGGCAGGGAATCCTGCAGGGAAACCAGGACAGAGCATCCCAGCTCTGCTTGTGTGGATTTTGGCTGAGCCAGAACTGTCTCAGTTAAGCAGTGTGACTGTTCTACTCCACAGCAAACTTTAAAAGTCTTTTCCTTTGTGCCAAGCTTCCCGGGCTGTGAGCAGATTCCCAGGGGGAACTGGCGTGTGGCAGGAACAAAGCCCCACTCCAGGCTCCCCGCAGTTGGATTGGGGTGGAACTGCCTCATCCCAGCCCCACAGCAGCTCTGGAGAGCAGGCAGAGGGAAGTGTTTAAAATCCTGCAAAACCACTGAACCTTGAAGGGCTCTGCCTCCTGCCGTGGCTGAGGGAGGGCAGCCTGGGAGGAGACCTCACTGTGGTGTAAAACACCTGAGAGGAGACATCCTTTGGTACAGAACACCTGAGAGGAGACATCCTTTGGTACAGAACACCTGAGAGGAGACATCCTTTGGTACAGAACGCCTGAGAGGAGACCCCTCTTTGGTGGAAAGCAGAAAATGCCACTGCTGTGCCATGCTGTGGCTCAGGGTAGGGGGCAGATGGTGCCAGTGATGCAGGGAAGGAGGGGATGGAGGATTTGACACAGCTTCGGAAGCACAGCCGATGCTGTTCCACCCCGGTGATGTTCAGCAGAGGAAAAGCCCTGCTCAGCTCTTGGCAGGGACAGCAGTGACCAAAGGGCTGTCCCTGTGACCCAGCACCGCTCCTCCAGTCCCACAGCTCCCACCTGGGGAGGTTTTGCCTCTCTCATTCCTTGCTGAGGGGGTGCAAGGTGTGACAAGCTGGAGCATTGCTGAGGGCAGGGGCTGGGCACTGATCCGTGTTGGCAATGCCAGCAGGGAGCTGCTGGGGCCCTTCTTGGAGCTTAAAGCTCCCAGAATCTCATCTCCAGCCTGTGAAACCTCAGCCTGCTCTGCCCTGCCCCTGGGAAAATGCTGCTGTTCTCCCAGATAAAGGCAGCACGGTCTGCCTGGGAAAATAAATATTTACTTGTGAAGGGCAGCAGCAGCAGAGCTCAGCTGCTCCTGCAGCGCTGGCACACAACGCGGATCTAACCAGGGACAGCATCTCCCAGGTTATCCAGGACTGTGAGACGTGTGCCACCTCAAACAGGCCAAGGAAGTGAAGCCCCTGTGGTTTGGTGGGCGCTGGTCCCAGTACAAGGCCTGGCAGATTGGAGGCCTCTGAGCCCGTCAGGGGCCTCACTGTCCTTGGCACAGCACAGAGTGACCCCGTGGCTGCAAGGAACAGGGATTGTCCCTGGCTGCTGCTGGGGAAGCGCTCTGAGAGCAGAACAAACAGCCTGGTTCTCATCTCTCCTACCTCCTCCAGACCTGTCTCACTTCTCCCCACCTCCAGACACGAGTTAAGCACCAGAAAAAAAGCAGCTTAGATCAGTGGTGACTCGTTGTTGCTCTTTAATTCATGCAAATGTTCTTTTTAACTAGCTCAGAGTCTCAAACAGCCCTCTGGGGAACCTTCTCATTTATGATTATTGAAACAAAAGTCTATTTCCTTTAAGCTCAAAACAACTGGGGGACAGAGGGAAGGAATCTGTTTTCTTTTCTAGCAAACACAGTCAATTCAAAGGTCAGGTACAAGCTGATATAGCAGTGGTGAATCAACACAGGGGAGAATTTTCTGGAATAGAAATAAAAGCGTCCATTTACAGCCACACAGGGTCACAGGGTTTTTATCTGCATCTGACTTTAGAGGCTCTGGGGCAGGTTTGGTCAGGCAGTTTTGCTACCATCATGTACTCCCAGCAGGTACAGCCAGAGCTGTGCTGCCACTTCAAAGCTGCAGCACCAAGTTTGGCCAAAAACCTGGGGACAGGCACTGGGGTGGCCTCAAACCTGGCCGGGGCTTCAGCTTGAGCATCAGCCAGGGGAGCTCAGGCTGTATCAGGAAAGATTCCTTCACTGGGAGAGTGGTTAAGCCCTGGCACAGACTGGCAGCAGGGGAGTCCCCTTCCCTGGAAGTGCCCCAAACCAAGCTCAGGTGGGACTCCAAGGTGGGACTTGCTCACCTTAGGAGTCTTTTCCAACCTTAATGATTCTGTGATCATCCCACAACCCCTCCTGATTTCAGAGTGCAATTCACACCACCTCCCTGTTATCTGCCTTCTGAGTGGCAGCAGACACTCCTGGAATTGTCCATGTGCTCTGCCTCAGCCTGGAGCTGTTTCTGCATGGTTTTCCTGGTGTTTCTACTTCAGCACTGGAATGATGGATGTGGTCTCTGAACCTCAGCTCCCATCACTGCCAGGCTCCTGTTGGCTCCTGGGGGACCCCACAACAGCCCCAGGCCCAGCCAGACACAGACCCAGCTCCAGAGTCACAGCTGGAGATGCTGAGTTACTGATGCTGAAGGGCCCCATAAATACACCATGGTCATTCACCCTGGAAAACAGATCTGAATCCTTCAAGCCCACACGCTGGGGAGGCACAAAGCCAACCCTGTGTCTCCTGAGGGGAGCTGATGTGCTTGCAGGCTGAGCACTCCCTTGAGGGGTTTGGGTGGTGCCCAGGGTTCGTGGTCATTCTCAGGGTGAGGAGCAGCCTCAGCAGGGGCCGTGCAGGAGCTGCTGCTCCAGGAGCTGCCTCGGGGCTGGGTTCACTCTGCTGCCAGCCCCAGCTTTGATTTTCAGCTGTCACTCAGTGCAGGGCAGTTTGGAGCAGCTCCCCTGGCTCAGGCTCTTCTCTGTCTGACAATGCCTGACTGCAGCTGCCAGGAGCAGGAGGAGAATCCAGGCAGCTCCTCCTGATGTCCCTGAACACCCCACAGGGACCCATGGGGCTCCCTAACCCAGAGTGATTTCGTGTTCAGATCTCCTCAGGGCTGTGGGCTCTGAAACCACACAAACCTCCAGCCCTTCCAGGGCCTCCTATGAGCTCCCTGTCCCTGCACCTGTGAAGAGCTGCCTTGCAAGGCTGCTAATTGCAATTCATATCCCACAGTTCACTCACCATGAGCAGCAAACCCTTTTCTCCTCTCCATCTCTGATTCTTCTGTTTTCACAGCCACCTTTGGGTGCAGCTCCTCATCAGCAGAAGAACCAGCACAGATCCAACCCTGAGCTCCCCAAAATGCCACTGGCAGGGGTGGCATGTCCTCTGCACCAAATGAGCCAGGCTCAGCATCCCTCCCTGTCTCTGCAGGTGCCACAGGCAGGGACAGGGGCCCTTTGCTCCTCTCTGTGACAGATATCCTGACACCGACTCACTTGTTCCTTGTGTAATAAGTGACAATGTGCCAGCTCACACAGACATGTAAAAAGGAAAACTAACATGGCCTCTAAAACCAATGAGCCAGTAAATAGAGGGCTATAAATAATCAGGAGAAAGGATTTAATTAGCAGCAGAACTCACTTGCAGGGCTCTGGGTTCATATGGGTGCCTCATCTCAGACTGCCTGACGTGCCCCAGTCACTCCCCAGCCCCTCCCCTGTTCCCTTCCCTGCCCAGACAGACACCTGACAGACACAGACACCTGACTGACAGACAGACAGACAGACAGACAGACAGACAGAGCTGAGCTGTGTTTTGAGAGTTTGGTGCCCTGGCTGTGCTGGGACAGCTCTGTCCTGTCAGTGCTGCTGGGCAGCATCAACCCCGAGAGCCCCAGAGCAGGGCGAGAGCAGAGCTCACACAACCTGTAATTTGTGGGGCCATGGAGTTGGTCAGGCTGGAAAAGCCCTCTGAGATTAGAGTCCAACCTTTAACTCAGCACTGACCTTGTCCCCAAGTGCCACATCCACACAGCTTCTAAATCCCTCCAGAGAAGGAGACTCCACCACTGCCCTGGGTGGACAGCCCTATCCACGATGAAATTTTCCCAAAATCCACCCTGAGCTGCCCTGGCCCAGCCTGGGGCCGTTCCCTCTGCTCCTGTCCCTGTTCCCTGGGAGCAGATCCCAAATCCCCCCGGCTGTCCCCTCCTGCCAGGAGCTGTGCAGAGCCACAAGGGCCCCTGAGCCTCCTTTGCTGCAGCCTGAGCCCCTTCCCAGCTCCCTCAGCAATTCTCCAGCCCCTTCCCAGCTCCCTCAGGGATTCTCCAGCCCCTTCCCAGCTCCCTCAGCAATTCTCCAGCCCCTTCCCAGCTCCCTCAGCAATTCTCCAGCCCCTTCCCAGCTCCCTCAGCAATTCTCCAGCCCCTTCCCAGCTCCCTCAGCCCCTTCCCAGCTCCATTCTCATAACCACAGCAATAGGAGCAACTCCAGCCTGTGGGATTCGGGATTTGGGGTGAGGGATGAGGAATGTGAAGTTCCCAACCCAGCAGGAGCAAGAGCTGGAAGGCAAAGGGTGAATTTTCCCCAGCTGCAATACTGATCCAGGCTCTCTGGGAATCCTTTCCTCTCTCCCAAGAAAGGGAGGGATCACAGAAGAAGTGAGAGAAGGATCATTTTATAAATGCAAACATTAAAGCTGCATTTAGCACCTGCCTAATTTTTAATATGAGCTGAGCTGCAGTCAGATATTGGGCACCAAGCTAAGTGACAATTTATGCAGCCGTTCTAAATTAGCTGCAGCACAGAGAGAAAGGCACTTCTTTGGCTCAGCAGCCACAATGGGAACTAAAATCACTTCAATCCCAGCCAAAAAGAAGGTGTATTTTGCGGGAAGGGGAGGCTGAAACTCAGAAGTTTTCTTCCTTTGTGTTAAAATGAGGGGAATTTGGAAGGTCAATATTTTGAAAGGAGAAATCTTAACCTGTGAAATATTCCTGTCACTTCTTTGGGCAGGGATAGATGGGATCTTGGGCAGGAACTGTTCCCTATGAGGGAGGGGAGAGGCTGGGATGGAATTCCCAGAGTAGCTGGGGCTGCCCCTGGATCCCTGGCAGTGCCCAAGGCCAGGCTGGATGGGGTTTGGACCCACCTGGGATGGGATTTAAGGTACCTTCCACCCCAAACCACTCCATGGCTCTGTGACATAGCCTGACATTCCTCCCAAGGCACGGGATCCCAGGAGAAGTTCCTGAAGCAGAAGGAAAAGCCCTGAACATCAAACCCTGGGAGAGCTGAATGGCTGATGTGCTTCACCCCAGTGCCAGGGCAGCCTCTGCCTGTCTCCCAGGACTATTCCAGACCCAGCTCCTCCCCAGGACTCTGGGCTCCATTTACCTCCACAACGTCCCTCCTCCACTGTTCCTCAGTGTCCAGGTCCCTGGTCACTCTGGGGGCACAGGGTGGGTCCCTCTGCGTCCTCCAGCCCCAGGAGCTGCATTTCTGTTCTCAGTTCCCTGTTCTGTACTCTGTTATCTCTGTTATCTTTGTTATCTGTGTTCTCTGTGTTATCTGTTATCTGTATTCTCTCTGTGTTCTCTGTAATCTGTTCTCAGTTATTTGTTCTGTTCTGTGTTCTCTGTGTTCTCTGTTTTGCCTGTTTTACCTGTTTTATCTGTTTTATCTGTTATCTGTGTTATCTGTTATCTGTGTTATCTCTGTGTTCTCTGTTATCTGCTCTCTGTGTTCTTTGTGTTCTCTCTGTTATCTATGTTATCTGTGTTATCTATGTTATCTGTGTTATCTATGTTATCTGTGTTATCCCTGCTGTGTTATTTATGCTATCTGTGTTATCTGTGTTATCCCTGCTGTGTTATTTATGTTATCTGTGTTATCTGTGTTATCCCTGCTGTGTTATTTATGTTATCTGTGTTATCCCTGCTGTGTTATTTATGTTATCTGTGTTATCCCTGCTGTGTTACATATGCTATCTGTGTTATCTGTATTATCCCTGCTGTGTTATTTATGTTATCTGTGTTATCTGTGTTATTTATGTTATTTATCCTATGTTATCTGTGTTATCCCTGCTGTGTTATTTATGTTATTTATGCTATCTATGTTATCTGTGTTATCCCTGCTGTTTTATTTATTTTATTTATGCTGTCTATGTTATCTGTGTTATCCCTGCTGTTTTATTTATTCTATTTATGCTATCTATGTTATCTGTGTTATCTCTGCTGTGTTATTTATGTTATCTATGCTATGTTTGCTGTGTTATTTATGCTATCTATGTTATCTGTGTTATCCCTGCTGTTTTATTTATTCTATTTATGCTATCTATGTTATCTGTGTTATCCCTGCTGTGTTATTTATGTTATCTGTGTCATCTGCTCTCTGTTTCAGCTGTTGAACACAGAGGGGTCTCAGTGCCCACCGTGCCAGGGGACAGCAGGGGACAGCGGCTGGGTCCCAGCATGGACCAGCTGTGAGTCCCCTTGGATGCCAGGCAGGAGAATCCCTGACCTGTGTGTGGTGCCTTATCTCAGAGCTCCATGGCTGCACCTCCTCCCTTATCTCAGCAGCCACTGAAAGCCCCAGCAGGGCACACAGGATTTGGTGGCAGCTCTGGGGCTGTGAACAGGAGGATTTTATCTCTATTCATGGCAGCTTTGGGGCTGTGGACAGGGAATTTTATCTCTGTTTTTTCAGCAAGCTCAGGGAAAACAAGGCCAAGCCCTGGAGCAGATCATGAGCAGGATTGCATCTTTGTTGTGCACCTGCACATCCACAGGTTTTAGGTTTCAGCTGAGTGACCTCAAGCCAAGGTGGGCCTGGATCTGAGCTGGGGCAGTGACATTAATGACAGGGACACACAACTCCTGCCAGCTCTTCATGGGACAAGGGAGGGGGGGGTTGTACTAACAGGGATTTTATCACTCCAGGGTAGGAGGCCAAAGGCAGCTCCTTTGTGGGTTTGGTCTGGTTGGCATCTGAGGTTCTCTGATGATGAAATCCTATTTCCTGCACTCCTGACCAGGCATTCACACCATGTTTTGGGGACATGAACTGCTGAAAGGCAGAGAAAAGCATCCCTGGGGGTCTGAGCCCCTGGGCTGCAGCTGGGTCTGGCACAGAGCCTTGGTCCCTCCGGCCATCAGTGGTGATTCTGGCTTCGAGCTCTGAGGAGTTTTGGGTTTCTCTGGGCTGCAGTCACTGCAGTGAGAGATCCTCTGCTCTGTTTCCCCCTCAGCAGAGGCTCCATCCCTTCTCACTGTGGCTCTCAGGCCATGTTCCCTGCACACTTTGTTTGGCACTTTGGCATTTTCCATCATCTCAAAATGTGCAGCTGGCAGGTTTCAGGCTGCTGGAGCAGCCCCATACAGCAGCCACGAGCTCTGGCAGTGATTGCACTCAGCACATTCACTGCCTCCGTTGCTGAATGGGAACTGTTTGTGCATCTCAAGCAGAACCCTGCCCCTGCTCTGTTCCTGCCAATGGGGGAGAAAGGGGCAAAAAGGGCTTTGGGGGCAGAACCCAGCTACTCCAAGGTACAGAATCACAGAATCATTGAAGTCATTCCCTCTCTGCTGGAGCTCTGACCTCTGTGTTTGGAGGCAAAGGGGACCCTGTTGTTTATTAGGAAAAATTTTAATCCTGTGGGTGGGTGTTGGGTTGGCTTTTTAGGCAAACGACCTCATTTTGTGTAGAAGCAGCACATGCAGGATATTTGCTGGATATCAGCAGGTTTGGTGTGGTGTTCTACCCTCAGCATCCCAAACCCCTGAGCAGTGCTGGTGTTCCAGTCCCAGGACACAAGGCTGGCAAGGATCAGACTCAGATCTCCAGGATCAGGCAGTATGTACAGAGACCCTGGCTCCCGATTCCTCCCTGGCTCCTGATTCCTCCCTGGCTCCTGATTTCTCCCTGATTCCTGGTTCCTGATCCCTCCCTGATTCCTGGTTCCTGATCCATCCCTGATTCCTGGCTCCTGATTCCTGCCTGGGTCCTGACTCCTGATCCCTCTCTGGGTCCTGGTCCCTCCCTGGGTCTTGGTTCCTCCCACAGCTCCTGTTCCCCTTCCAGAAGGAGCCCAGGAACAGAACCAGCCAAAGGAGTCACTGCAGTGCAGGGAGGGAGAGGGGACCAGCTGGGTCCCATGCCTTGGGATCTCCTGGGACTGGGAGAAGTGTCGCAGACGCGGCTGCGAGGGCGACCTGGTTCAGGAACAACACGGCGATTACCTCAAACCTGCTCGGGCCACAAGCTCACAGACACCAATATGGTGGACGGCAAAGGGCGTTTATTAGGGAGCGATTTCGGTTTTTATAGCCTCTGACGGGTTGCGTCACGTTAGCCTGCCCATAGCACTATTTTTATTACTATTGGTTAACACAGGAAGGGGAGAGGCGGGGCCCTGTCTCCTCGTACAGCGCGTGGTCTTCCGATCGGAGACTCTAACTTTATTTTCCACCCACAGAGAAGACACTTCCAGAAGCTGCCCTGTCCTGCTGCCTCAGCTTCCGGCTGTTTCCAGGGGTCGGAAGGAGGGATAGGACTTGATAAAACACAGGGAGTGTCCAGCAGGGATGGGACTCTCTGGGGTGATTGTTGGGAGTTTTTCCAGCCCAAACCATCCTAGGATTCTGTGATCTGTGTGCAGAGCATCCCCTAAGCTTCCTGCACAGCATTTGCTGCCCCAGCAGCTCCAGCTGCTTTCTTTGTCTCCTCCCTCTGCCAGCTGTGCTGTCCCCCCTTCAGGGAGATCATCTGTGGGATCCCTGCAGCTCCAGGGCTGCCCAGAGAGAGCCCAGGTGAGCCCCAGCCCAGCCTGGTCCAGGTGTTCCATCAGTCTGATGCACATCACAAACCTCCAGCAGCACATACTGGCCAGAGAGCCACAAAAATGATGGAAAGGTTTGGAGAATTGGGCCTGTGAGAGCCAGACAGGCCCAGGCTGCAGGGGAGATGGCTCTGTGGAGGCAGCAGAGCTGTTTGCAGCTGCAGAAGAGGCTGTGCTGGGGCAAGTGGGGAGGAATTATCCCCATCAGTCACTGCCAGAGTGAGCAGGAACAGGCTGAGGCTGCGCAGGGAAAGCTGAAATATTTCTTTAGCTGAAGTGCTAAAGAAACATTTTCACTCTGAGCAAAACCGAGAGGCTTCAAGTGGGTGAATCACAGAATATCTGGAGTTGGAAGGAACCCATAAGGAACATCCAGTCCATGCTCCATTTGCTGCATCGTCCACAGGGGGTTTTAGAGGAGTTTGGGGCCAGCAGCTAAAAAAGCTGCACTGCAAACACCGGCCCAGCTGGGCATTAACTCCTGGATGCAGCTGAGCAAAGCTGACAAACTTCATTTCCACTTCTCCTGTCAGGCCCACACTCTCCATGCACCAGGAAATCGGTGCCATTAGTGAAGAAACAATGGGAGCACTCAGGCCAGTTGGAAAAGCAACTCCTTTAACCCCTGTCCTGAAGGAATATTTCACTTCTGTCTCCGAATCAGAGTTACACCTGTGCTCCCAGAGAGGCAGCACAGTAGAGCTGCAGAGCCCCCGTGTTTCCCTGGAATAAAGCATTGTGCCAGGATGAAGTATTTCTGTGAGGGAATGCGCTCCTTGCATAGTTATTAATTCATTACTGGCCGTAGCCAAACTCACTCCTCTACTAAGTCATCTATTAAATGAGCCAAATGAAATTTATTAACACAGCATTGATCATTTAAGTCTTTTAGCATAAAGGATAATGGAACAGAAGCAGAAGTAATAATTCCTTGCCCAGCTTCTGGTTCATGCCTCATGCCCAGGGCCCTGTGTTAGGGCTCCCATTGTCCCCGGAGCTCCCTCCCGAGCAGGAATTGCACAGCAGCAGGGTGGGATCCTCTGCCTTTTGTTTAGAGCTTCCCTTTGGGCTTGGCCTGGAGTGACTCCTGAAACTGAGTGGGAGAAACAGAAAACAACTTTCAACCAGTCCCATTTATTGCTTGACAATAAATACCAGGAGTGTGGCTGTGTTTGAGAATTCCTGTTGGATTCTCCAGTTAAACTGGCCCACCCAATTAACACTGCAATTAGAGCAATTTCCATGCAGAGCTGTGTTAAATGCATGGAGCTTTTTTTCCCTTTTTGGATGTATTCTGCCTAATCCTTTCTTTCCATCTCAAGAATGGATTTAAAAACTCCTCTTAAGAAGCTGGAACAAGTTTCTCAGGCTAATGCAGCCCCAGCCAAGTTGTGCTTTCATCAAGGCATTTTAGTCGTTACCACAACATCTCTCAGGCTTATTAAATCAGCCTCGTCTCCTGAGGGAGGTTTTCAATGGGAGTAAAATACCATATTAAGCAGTCCAGGAACTAATTTGATTTAATTTCATTTATATTTAGTTTTTTCCTTTGTCTCATCTTCAAGAAAGCAGAAAGAACAATTTGGAGGTATTTGAAAGATGCCTCCTTTTTAACCTTTTGGTGATACAATAATTCAGTGAAGCCATAATCACCTGCCCCACTCCGTATTGCTCATAATCCATCCTGCCTTCCACCTTTTCTCTTTCCTTGTGCCGTTAGCATGCCAGTGCAGCACCCCAGCGCTGGGTGGTGACTCTCAGTCCTAAACATTCCTGAACTTGTGCAGAGGACAGTGGGGAACACTCAGTAAAATGCTGGGGCTGCCCCTGGATCGCTGGCAGTGTCCAAGGCCAGGCTGGAATACCGTGGAACAGCATAAGGTGTCCCAAGGCAGGCGGTGGCACTGGATGGGCTTTCAGGTCCCCTCCATCCCAAAACATTCCAGGACTCCATTTCCACCAAACACATTTTGGATCCTGGCTGCAAGTAAAGCACTCTGGGAGGGATTAGAGGCTGCTGACCTGGAAATGACAAATGAGGGACGTTCCTGAGGCTCTGGATGCGTCAGCACAGCCTGAACAGTGGAAAACTCAGAACTGGCAGCATCAGTCCCTGGGGACGTCCTGCTGCCTTCTCCCTGCAGCCCTTGAGTTGCCATCAGCTGCTCAAATGAGTGTCTCATCAGAGTTAAAGGGCTTGATGGTGCTTATCTGCATTCCATGCAAATCGGCCCAAAGCCTGGCCCTGGTAGCTCCCATCAGGAGGCTCTGCCTCTCACCCAGGCTCACAGCAGCCCCTTGGTGGACTCAGAGATCTGTCATCTGCAAACGTGGCTTCCACGGCTCCTGGCTTTTTGGCACCAGAGTGCCTGAACTTGGGTCAGGGAGCAGGATCCTGAAGAAGGATGAGCTGAACTGCCCTGCTGTGCCCTGTGCAGGACTTGGCTCCTCTGAAGGACCAGAAACTTCTGTTCCACATGGCCCTGGATGAGCAGTCCATCCTCAATCCCAAACCTCACCCTCTCCCTGCTCCTCTCCCTGACATGTCCTGCAGCGGGAACTGTGGGTGTCCCTCATGCTGTGGGTTCCCCATGATCCCCCCCCCCCAGGCTGTTCCAGCCCTTCTGAGGAGCAGGACAAACAAATGTATGAGGCTCTGGTTTAAAAAGCAGGAAAACACGTGCTGCTCCAAGATCCCTCCCCACATCACCTGCTGCCTTGCTTTTCTCCAGGTTTTGCTGATTTAAGCTCTTTGTTTGCTCTCCTCCCTTGCTGGTCCACTCAGTGCCAAGTACAGCAGGTGCCCAACTCTGCCCCGAGTTCCGAGCCGTTTCCAGCAGCAGCAGCAGCAGCTCCTCCGTGCCAGGGATTTAATTGCCAGATCCCGGCGGTTTCTGCGCACACCCTGGCAGAAGGCGGCGGATGGCGCTGACCTCTCCCGGTCCCTCGTGCTGCCTGGCAAACTCTTTTCAATTATTTTCTCCCCATGTTGCTGTTTACATTCTGCACTCACATCTTCCGCCACGTTCCCCATCACCTTCCCGCAGCCCGAGCCCTCCTAACCTGAAGTGTATCCCAGCCTTATCTCTATCAAAGCAGGAGGGTGGGGGAGCCATCCTCATTCCCGGATCCTGCAGGAGCTGCAGCCAGCAGCGCTCAGCTTGCACCGCACTTTGAGTGACTCACAGACAATTCTCCTGTCAAGAGCACTGAGGATGAAATGAAACATTCTTTTTTTTTTTCCTTTTCCTTTCCCCAAGGCTGCCCGTTAATCTCTCCTCGACAATGATTGTGTGTCATGTTTCATTCTGGCTGTCGCTGAGTTCACTCCATCCCCATCCCAGAGCCAACCTGTGGGATTTGAGAGCTGGGATGTGGCTGATGGAGGGAGGGAGCAGGACCCAGGGCAAGACCCTAGGCTGGCGGGGTTTGCAGAAAAAATTGGGCTGGTCTCCAGTTGGAACCGGGGTTGGGATTCCTCTGCTACTACAGGGAGGAAGTATTTTGGAATTTTGTAGGAAGGAGCAGCAGTGCAGTTGGTGTTGAGCAGACTGTGCTGTCTGAGGGGTCAGGAGGGACCTCAGAGAGCCACAAAAATCGCGTAGCTCCTCTCCTCTTCCTGGCTGGCCTGGGAAAATCCCCAGATTCAGCCAATCTCCCCTTGGCAGAATGGTTTGTGAGCAATAAATCCCTGAGGCCCCCAGTGCCTCTACCCCAGACACAGCCAGGACAGGGGGCTGGACACAGTGGGGTCAGAGGAGCCATTTCTGCTGCAGAGCAGAGCAAGGCTTTTAAGTCCTTTTCTTCCATCCTCAGGTTTTGTTGCTTTTCCCCAGATCCACAGAGTTCTGTTTATTGTCACCTGGAACATTTGCCGAGATTTTGATATTGATCAGAGAGTGGAGAAAGGTGCTGCAAACAAAGCCCCACTGACAGTGAGATCTCACTTCTCTCCCAGCAATAAAAGAGAGGGGCCAGAGAGCCCAGAGAGGCAGCACAGACACCCCAGCTGAAATTACTGGTATTGAAGTGATCACTGTACAGACCCAGTCAGCACTGGAGCAGCAGCATTTGCGTAAAAACTACAAGCACAAAAATGCTCTGAAGTGACAAATACAAGGAAACTGTATCAGATTTGCATTAAATTAGTGACTGTGTGAGAGATGCCATTTAAATGGCAGGTGACTAGAAAATTCCTCTCCCTTTGAGTGGAAGAGGCTGAAATGTTCATTTTCATGGTAAACAGTAACTGCATATTGATTTGGAGCTTGAAAGCCTCTCCACAAATAGCTTTCTGAGGGAGTGGGGTTGCAGCACAGAAATCACAGCACTGCCTTGCCCTGCACAGCTCTGAAACTCAGCAGCACAGCTTGAGTTTCTTTCATACACTTGGTAAAAAACCTACAGTGAAAACAACAAGAAACCCAAAGCCCCCGTGAACCTGGGGGGGCAAAATAATTTCCTGCAGTTATGGAGGAGAGTGATCTGATGGGTTATTGCACACCAGGGCCGTGGGTGAGGAGGAACAGCAGAGCTGGAGGTGCCCACTGGCTGCTCCCTGGCAGCACCTGGGACTGCCAGGGCAGAGGGGTGGGATTGGGATTTGCCCTGCAGCTCTGAGTCCCATTTTCCATGGGCAGCCAAGTGAGATCCAGGCTTGGATTGGTGTTGTCCATCACACTTTGGCAGTAGGAGGAAGCCCCCAGCCTGTCGGGGCTCTCAGTCACCCCAAACTCAGCACAGATCCCCTTTAACCCTCTGGAGCCTCTCTCATCCCACTGCATGCGACTGAGCTGCTGGCTGAGGTTAAATCTCACAGGGAGGTTTGAAGTGAGAGCTTTTCAGACTTACCCTTCAACTGAATGAATTCTTCCCCTAATACATCTGAATGGGGCTATTTGGGGATGAAAAATGTCAGTTTTTCCTAAAACAGGCCCATTTGGAGCTGTCACTTGGCAGTGCCAGAGCAGAAGAAAAGCTTTTCTCCCCAGGTTTTTCTGTGGTCACGAGCTGATAACTTGCTTAGGTTCAGTTCAGCCATATCATTTTCAAGGAATTGTTTGAATGGCTTTTATGTGCCTTGAATCAAAAGAGGAAATTCCACTCCGGGTAATTAAGATGGAATGGGTAATTTTTTCTGTCTGTCTCCAAATTCCCTTTCTGAAGAAGGAAGGAGAAAACTGAGCTTTCCAATGCCTTTGTTCTCTCCAGCACAGGAAGAGCCCCAGGTTGGCACGTATTTATTGATGTCCCCTCTGGGAGGAGCAAAATCCCTTGGAAAAGTGATCCCACCTGAGGAGGGGAGGGAAACGGGAGCTGGTGTGAGCAGAGAGCCCTCAGCTGCTCCGCTCTGCCCCACTCCCACACCGTGCTCCAAGTGCTTGACAAACTGAAGATCAACAAGAAGGAACGTCCCGGGCAGGGAGCGCTGGAACCATTTGGAAACGTGGCACTGGAATCTGCCCTGAGAGGCAAAAACTGCCGGGGTCACCTGGCTGGGGATCAGAGGGTGCACATGGAACCTTAAATCCCCAGCAACTTTCCCAGCTGGTTGTTGCCGACGTGTCAGGGACGTGTTTGGCCGGGCTGGGGTCTCCCGTACTCGGTCCTGTCTGTGACCCCAGGCTGGCAGCCCTGTCCCGCCGGGGCTGCTGTCAATCCCGCATCAATCCCGCGCTGATTTGGGTCACATCCGAGCAGTGTTTTGACAAAAGGTGGGGAGGGAGCGCCTGTCAAAGCCCTGAAAGCAAGAGGAAAGGCAAGGAGCTGAGCTGGGGGAGAACTGGGGGATTTATTATCCAGGGAAGTGATGGGACGCTGTGAGACAGGCAGAGCTGGGAGCTGCAGCCACAGGGGTGTGGGGACATTTGGAGTGGAGCTGGTGCTGCTGCAGGAGGTGCAGGAAAGGGTTTTGGGTGGCTTCAGAATAAAGCAAAGCACTAGGCCTGAGCAGGGGGAAAAGGGAGAAATGTCCCAGAATTATGGAATATCCTGAGTGGGGAGGGACCCACAGGATCATGGATCCAACCCTGGCCCTGCCCAGCAATCCCCCCTGGGCATCCCTGGAGCTCTGGCAGCCTCGGGGCCGTGCCCATTCCCTGGGGAGTCCGGGCAGTGCCAGCCTTTCCCTGAGCTCCATCCTGAGCCTGCCCTGGCCCAGCTGCAAGGTGAAGGACACTCCCCTGTTTCATTCCCCTCCTGCAGGCTCTGCTCTCAGGCTGACCCCAGGGGCTGTGAGGGTGCTGGGCCCCGGCCCAGGGGTGCTGTGCTCAGCTCCCGGCGGGCTCGGGCACCAGGGACCCCAAAACCAGCCCCACTGTCAGCGCACAGGATGGAACATGAGGTGTTTGTGGGAACCCCCAAGCTCTGATCCAGGCTGAGCTGCTGGAAGTCTCTCATTTAACTTGGATGTCACCAGAGCCCCAGATCCACCTGGGAAATCAGACCTCCCAAAATACTTTATATAAACTAAAAGAACCCAACACAGATCTTGTATGAAGTTTGGAGTCAGAATTTTCCTCCTCATAAGGAATTTTAAGCCTTTGTAGGAATTATTTTGCTCATTCCTCAACCTGGCCCAGGTGAAGCTGTGGCCCCCCAAAACAGGGGAGTGGGACTAGATGACACTTAAGGTCCAACACAGTCCATTCTGTGATTTCAGAATTCTCCTGAGAGATTTCACAATTTCTCAATCATTTTCTTTGATTCTGCAATGGGATTTTTTCCACCCTGTAAAATTCTGAGCAGATGCAAAAGCTTTGGGGATCACTTAAACCTCCTGGGTTTAATGACTGAAATCTGTCCCACCTGTTCGACATTTTAAAACTGAATAGAATTTTAATACCAATGGGGGAAAAAAAAAGCTAAAATGAAAAATCACTTCAAAAGGAAAATCAAAACAGTTCTACTCTGTGGCTTTTTTTTTTTTCTCAAATAAAACATGATTGAAGTCAACACGTTCCTGAGCAACATCTCACTCATCAAAAGTGGCATTTACTGACAGAACGTTTTTTCCCTGAAATGAGCTCTCAGTTTGGGATCCCTGGGTAATGACATTAAATGTGAGTCCTTGGTGGCTCTGACTGTGGAGAGAAGACACAAATGATAGTGTGGGCCAGTGATTATTCTCCTCTCCTCCACTAAAACAAAATAACCCATAATCATCCAGTGGAGCTTCTGCTCCACAGCCTCCCCAGCACAGCAGCCACAATTAGAGAGCTGGAGCTGCCTCTCGAAAATGGGGGCAATGAACCACAGCACTGAACAAAGAGAGGTGCCAGTAAGAGTTAAGAGACAACACTTTTCTTGGTTCAATGGCCAAATGGAAGAAAAAATACATTTTGAGTTAACCTGAATTGAAATTTCTTCAATTTTTCCAGTCAAGCAAAAAGTTGAAAAAAATTAATGGCAGATTGCTTTTTGTTTTCAGCCTCTTTTTATTTTCTGTTCCATTACTTTTCCAGCTCCTTTCAGGGAAGTTTCAGAGCCTGTTTCACCACTCCCAACATACAGGTTTGTAGTGGGGGAAAAACAAGTTTTGCCCAAAATTCTTTTGCCAGGTGGTGGGGGCTTGGCTGGGCCTCACAGAGGTGGGAATTGTCTGTGCTCAGAGGACAGGGTGGGTCCATCTCAGCTGAGATCTGACCCCACATCCTTGGTGGGACCCCATTTGCTCCTGCCTTTGGCACTGCTGCTCCCAGGGGGATCCCTGCAGACAATTGAGGAAAAAACTCTCAATTCTGATAACTGGAGCTCTGCATGAGGTGGTTGGGTTTGGAAACGTCTCCAGTGGGAGTAAACCAGAGCAGGCCCCAGGGAATTCTTTCCCACTCCTGTGTTTGGGTTGTTCTTGTGCCAGAGCTGCAGATTTCCTTCCACCAAAATGTTTGGTTAATCCATATTGATGTCCCTGAGACTGCCACTTTAAAATATTCCAGACCATTTAGGAATCCAGTGTACTCAGAGCATTGCTTCTTCCAGTTTCTTTTCAGAAACTGCTTCACATTTCCCTAATCTGTCATCAAAAGATGAGGAACCAAAACAAAACATCTCATTTCCAGATCCCCATGAACCACATTAAATTTGGGATTTTGAGAGCATCATGTGTGGTGCAAAAACAAATTTGAATGAAACCCTTCTTAGATTGTGCTTCTGCTTTTCCTGCAGTTATGGAAAATGCTCTCAGCCCAAAGCAAAACCTGTTTTGCATCCACATCCGGCCATGGGAATGGGCAGGAGGAGCAGGATTTGGGTTGCTCTCTTCAATCCTGATTCCTACATCTGCCCCCAGCCCAAACCTGCTGCTGGGGAGAAAAACAGAAAACCAACCCAAACCACCTGGACGTGCCTGTGGTGTGAGTGCTTCCAGTAAATCCATCTTTCCAAACTCCCCTGTGTCTCCAAATCCTCCCAGCCTTCCCCTTCCTGAATCTGGTATCCCTTAGGGTGCAGAATTATTGGGAAGTTCCAGCCAGAATTTAAACCAAGACCTCCTGCAGGTGTCCCTCGTGGTGACACTTCCAGGGGAAACTCAGCTCCACACCAGGGCAGAGCTCCCACTGTTCCCTGCCACGTTTAATGAGGTCTCCATTGTTTACAGAAGAGCCTGACCTGAGCTTTACCCCACCAAGGGAAAGGAGAGGGATAACTGGATTAGAACAACTCCACCAAATAAAAGAATTAAAATACACAGAAGGTACTCAGAGGGGATCTGTGGGGCAGAGGAGCCCCAGGACTTCAGGGCTGGCCTCCTCCAAGGAGCAGGGCAGGGTGGAAGTTTGGGGTCAGCCTGGCAGATGATTCTCAACTCTTCTGGGAATCACCTGCCCAAAATCAGGTTGGAAAAGTGAGGGAAGAGCTCTGAGCCAGTCACTCCCTGCAGTGAGGGAAGAGGAACTGAGACCTCCAAGGATTCCCTTAGACTCTCCCCTCATTACAGTCAAAACCTCGCCCAGAGAACCTGGAACTGCAATAAAATGATGATAAATATCATGTTTATTTATAACCCAGTGTTTTCTCAGGAAGATGGGCTTGAGCTTAGGGGAACGAGGTCCAGGATTCCTCAGAAATGAAGATCCAGGTTTGCTTTGGACTGAGAGTACTCAGGGTCCGGATGAGGGCTGGAGTCCAATGCCAGGAGTGGGAGACCCAAAAGGCAAAACAATGAGGTGCAGACCTGCCTGAAAATCTGACTGAACAGACACTGAGTCACTTGGCTAGGATATAATCAGGAATTATCTAGTTTTTAATATTGTTCTTTAAGAAAGCTGAGAGACCAGCAGCAGGGACTGTCAGCAGCCCTGAGGTGAAAGGGACACCCAGGGACTGTTCAGCCCGAAGAAGAGATGGAAAGATAACAACCTTCAAACAGGAGAAAGGAAAAGAAAAAGGGAGGAATTTCTTTTTCCTGCCCCTGGTGAAAAGTAAAGAAATGGGCTTAAATTGCAGCAGGAACAATTCAGGTGTGTTTGAAGCTGTTACTGGCAAGTGCTGAGCTGATTGTCCAGGGAAGGGGCAGAGCCTGCGCCGCTCAGGGAGGGAGCTCCAAGCCCTGCAGGGGTGGATTGGGCAGCATTTCCTGGCTTGAGGCAGAGGAGAGATCCCTGACCCCCCAGAGCCTTTCCTGCCCCTTTCCATTTTCACTTCTGATGTTTCCCAGCTCTCCCAGGGAGTCCTGGACAAAGCTGCTGGATAAATCCAGCTCTTCCCCTGTTTATCAGAGCACAGTCAGCATTTCAGGGTCATTTTCCAGTGCCTGAAACACCCGAGCCTTAAATGTGGGTTCATTTTGGGTTCAAACTGCCACAAATGCAGCTGTCCCTGCTGTCACCTGCCCAGGACAGAGGCTTGGTTGGAACTATGAGCTCTGGTTCTCAGCCCACCTGGTTCAGGTGGGATAAACACCCAGGAGTGCTGACCTGGGCAGGGAGGGAGCTGCATCTCACTCCTGAGCTACTCAGCCCTTTGGGGACAGGAAAAGGAGTTTCATTTTGCATTGGGGATTTTTGCTTCATTCACTATTTCCAGTTCCTAACTCAGCTGCAAATGGTTAAAAAAAGAAACATGGCTAAAGGTAGATCTCCCAGCTCCAGAACTGTTCCCAGTTCAGGATACCTGTGGAATTCCAGGTGGGATCTGCCTCTCTCCCAGTTCCTCACAGCCCTTCTCCTATAGAAATATAAAAAATGGAGAGCTTGGAGGTGTTCAGGGGATCCAGAGAAGATAAAAATCTGCACCAGATCTTGGTATTTAGACCCTCAACTTCCAGAGCAAAGTCTAGGAATGCCTGGTTTTAACTTCTGCTACAATATCATCAAATCTCATCCCAACAGCACAGGGTGAATTTTGTAGGATCACCTGAGGTTTAGGATTTGAGATCCACGGGGAACTCTGCCATTTCTGCCTTAATCTTTTAAGGCCACCAAACCTCAAAGTAAGACCAATAAGGCTGCACACACAATGACAACTCAAAGTGAAAGATTCCAGAGTAATGAAAATCCTGACCCCATTCTGTGGAAGTTGTTGAAGCTGCTCACTCCACCTCTGTTGAGTCGTTTTGGTTTGATGAAGTCAAACCCCTCTCACAGAGCCTCTAACAGAGGCTTCACATCTGAAATTCCACGTCTCCAACAATAAAGAGATCCTGGAGAAGGGAAGTTGAAAAGGAAATTAAAACAACCCCAAAAGGTGTAATGAACCTCTCTTGACTTATCAAAGCACTTTGACATCTTTGAAACAAAATAAGAACATGGAAATAAATGGTCCCAAAATTCTGTGCACCAGGAATGCTCCTGTGACAGGCTGGGAGGTTTAATGATGGCAAAAGTGAGGAAACTGCTTTAAAAAGGCCAGGTTAGATGGGGCTTGGAGTAACCTGGGACAGTGGAAGGTGTCCCTGCCATGGCAGGGGTGGGATGGGGTTTAAGGTTGTTCCAACCCAAACCCTTTTAGGTTTTTATGGGATTCCCCACCAAAGCTCTTCGGACCAGCACAGATAGTGAGATGTGCCAAGCTGGGCCTGGAGGGGCGGCTCAGGGCAATGCATTCTGTCTGTAATGCAGCACAGACACACCTGGGGAGGCAGCGGGGCTGGGACACGAGGGAGGAAAGCTCAAAGGTTCCAGACATCAGGAAGGAACCAGGCTTGGCAAAAATCCATCTCCAGCATCTCCTGAGATGTCAGGGAAGGTTCTGGGAGCTCTGCACACCCAGGAGCACCCCACTGCCACCAGCGAGGCTGCATCCTGGGAGTGTGACAAGGATGGGGAATCATCATCCCACAAAACTCTCCTGGAAAGGCTTTTCTGGCTGTGCAGGGGAAGATGGAGCCGAATGCTTGGAGCTATTAGCAGGCAATTAAAGCTAATGTTGCAGCCAGCAGAAAGATCCCAGCCAAGCACTTCACTTTGCTTCAATCTTTGAAAATGTTCACAGTCCTAATCAAGGAATGAAAGGGAAAATACATCGGGATGTACATATATATATATAAAAAAATGTAAAAATATATATCAGAGCATTAACTTTCATTGTCAAATCAAGTCGGGAATTGCTGAATGAGGTAAATACGAGGAGCAATGTAACAGACAATTACCACGGTCCTGCTCGTGGCTTTCATTTCCAAATGAGCGTCACACAACTCGCCCCCACACAAAGGCACTTCAGGAGAGGGAAGGGAAGAAAATAGGGAGGTTTGAGATGGAGAAAAGAATCAAGTAAACGGCATAAAAATCTGTAAGGAAGCAGGTGGGAGAGGGCTGAGGCTTAGCTGGGGAGGGGTTGTTGGAGGGTTGGTAAAATAATTAAAAATATAATTTTTTTTAAAAATAAGGTAAATATAGATTATGGAATAATATAGAGTATAGAATAGTATGGAATATAGAATAATATAGACTATAGAACAGTATAGATTACAGAATAATATTGAATTTAGAATAATGTAGATTATAGAATAACATAAGTTATAGAATAATATAGAATGTCGAAAAATACAGATTATAGAATAATACAGAGTCTTGAATAATGAAAGTGTAATGTACAGTTGGGTGGACACACGGATAAAATGCTGAAAAGGAGAATGTGTGTGTACATTGGGGCGCCTTCTGCAGCATTCTCTAACCAGGGGAGCACAGACAGCAAGAGAGGGAAGATGGGGCAGTGCCCTCCTGCTGCCCCTAGAGCCAGTGGGACCACGCTGGGCCCCACCCTGTTCCACCTGAGCTCGTCCCATCCCTGGCACTGCTGGTGCTGGCCCTGTCTGACCCAGGGCACCAGGGAGGGGAGCAGCCTGTGCCTGCCAGCCCACTGCCTGGTTCTGGAATTATTTACACAGTTTTAGCATGAGATTGCAGCTCAAGGCAAAAAAAAAGAGTTTCCAGTGCTGAGAGCCATTCCCAGAGCTGGCTGATTGCAGAGCCCAGACGTGGGTGGCGAAATGTTCTCCGTGCTCAGCTCATGGCCCCAGAGCTCTGGGCTTTGCCTGGGGCCACGTTTGCCATCTGTAGCTCGGGCCTGGGCTGAACTGCGGGAGCTGCTGTGTAGGCTCAGGGGCAGAGCTGCAGGGAGCAGAGGGGATCCAGGAGATATGGGGGAGCAGCCTGGGAACCCCAGGAAGGAGCTGCCTGTTCCCCAGCTGACACCCCTTGTGCCTGGAATGAACAGGCAGGAATACCAGAGCCAGGGGCACGAGGAGCTTCCTAGCAAGTCTCCAGCGCTCCCAGGAGAGCTGCAGCTCTTCCCAGCTCTCCCAGGAGTGAGGAAGATGCAGTTCCATTGAATCAGCACTTTTCCAAATGTCAGTGGCAACTGGAATCAAAGCTGCAGAGCTGCAGCAGCACAGCAGGGCTATAACAATAACAGAAATATTATTATGGAGTTAAGTGCCTGTATTAAACTCTGCACTGCCAAGGCTCACCTGCTTTAGGAGTTTGGGTTTGTGTTAGTGGAGTCTGAGGCAGAAGTGCTGGAGCGCTGTGCAGGCCCTCGGGGAGCTGAGGACAGTGCTGAGCATCTTCTGTTTATCTTCCATCACCATTCAGCCCAATTAACTTCCCTCCTCCAGCCTGACCTTTCCTTCCCTGCATCACCAGCTTTTCAGGGGTCTGAAAAGCCTAGGTGAACCTACTCCCAGCCCTGTGCCAGACTGCAGGTTGGGCACAAGGCAGGGAATATCGACCCATGCATCCTCCAAAGATGGGAAGAGCAGAGGCCCATCAATCCCAGTCACCAGCGGGAGGAGAATTATTGCCTCATTCACACACAGACTCCCAATTGCTTTGCCAGTTTGGCTCCAGCCCTCCAGTGACTCAGAATGCAGCCACTCCATCACTGCTGAGCGGGGCTGTCAGTGCCTCCCACCAGCCTGGGCAAAGCCAAGCACCAGCCCCAGAAAATCCCAGCAGAGCCTCCTGCTCCTGCAGGGCCCAGGTCAGGCTGGCTGGGCTCCCTCTGCAGGCAGTGGAGCAAGGGATGGGTTCCTGCAGGGAGTGCCTGATCCTTCCCTAACAAAGGGGTTAGAGATTGTGGCTGAACTGCCCTTGCTGGGTCGGGGTTTCCCAGAGAGCCAGCTCAGACCTGGGCCTGCATTCCAGCAGCTGGGATTGCTCTCCAAGTGATGGCAGGAATCCCCATGGAAGGAAACCTCATTTTCCTGGTTGCTTTGTGGCTCCTGCATGGACAATCCCCCAATCCATGGATTTTCTTGGCAGGTCTTCCATTACCTTCTCTGTGTCTCTTCCCTGCTGTAACACAGCATTCCTTCTTCCCTAATTGTAAGCACATGTAACTCATGGGGGATCAGCTTACAGGAATCCTGGTGGATGCAATCCTCAGAAAACAGCTCCTTGATGTCAGCTCATGGGAGCAGACTGCCCAAAGCCACCTCAGAGCATGGACACAAATCCAGCTGTTTGTTTTGATCTACATTTTCACTGCCAGAGAGCTGGAAACTCTACCAAAAAGTGAAGATTTGAGCTAAGGAAACCCCAGTCTTGCTGTCCATGGGATGCCTTCACTCCCTTCCACTCAGAGGTCTCCTGACCTTGTTGAAGACCATGGAAGCATCAGTGGTCCCCAAAGCTGTGGATGAGCGTCCCCTTGGACAAAGCCTCCCCTGGCTCAGCCCCACTCCAGTGCCCAAGGAGTGCTCTGGGGCTGGAATTTGCTGAGCAAGGCCTGTAAAAATTAACACATCTCGCCAGAGAAACAGTGGGGGATGATTAATGAGCAAAGGGAAATGCAGGGGGCTGGGGGGGAATAGCTTTGCTAAATTGGCAGCAGATAAAATGTTTGTTCCTGCTGGGAACAGCGAGGCTGGCAAACTCCACCACAGCCCAGTGCCTTGGGTTAAGTGAGGAGGCCACAGCCCCATAAATTGTTCATCACTTCATCCAGAAGTGGCTACAAGGCTGCCCTCATAGCCTCTCTGGTCCAGTAAGCCCAGTAATGAAAGGCTTCAGAGCTGCCCAGGAGATCAAGTGCCCTGGTTGCTCCAGCACTGATAAGATTTTAGATGAGGATTTATTTCATTAATGATGTAGTAGATGCAGTGATGCATCTACTCCTAGTTCCAGGGTTATCCTGTGTGTTCGGGGATAGATGTGTGGAGGGAGAGCCTGGAGGCATGCTCAGGAGAGACTTTTATCCCAGGAGTAAAACTGGAGTAACTGACCAAAACAAGGGTTTCCTACTGAATCGTTTGGCCCAGAGAAAGATGCAGTGAAACTCACCCAAAACAATTCCAGTTCTGTATTTCTGACATGACATTTGCTCAGTAAAGTTCAAAAGGAGTTTGCAGAGGCACATGTTTCTTCTGCCATGCATTGGTCAGGTGTCTGAAAACTTCCTATAAAATCTCCTCTTCATTAGGAACAGCTTTGGCAGGGATGGAAATTCAATAAGCAACGCCCCCAAGATGTTAAAATGTCTCCCACCACGCAGATCCCCTCAGCTCCAGGAGGGTGGGAGTTGCTGTCACTTCCCCCAGCGTCTCTCCGAGCCATCCATCTACCCTGAGTGATGTAGGTCAGGCAGACACCCACAGGAAACACCTCCAGTACCCAGGGCAGGAGCACAATCCCCCTGCAGCCCCTCCTGACGATGGCTCTCCTCCCTCATTAGCTCAGACATCTGCCATGGATATCAGTTGTGATCATTAATGGAGCTCCCGCTGGCTGGGGCTGGCCATGCAGCAGCAGCTTCGCTCTGAAGCCTGGCTGGTGCCGTCAGTGGGAGCACAGAGGGATGTTCAGGGAGCTCTGCTAGATATGGGGCTTCCCATATCGGAATTGAGGTTCCCCATTGGAAAGGCAAGTGGGAAGGAGAAGGAGCCTGGAGGGAAGTGATGGGTGAGCACCTGCACAGAGGCAGCAAAGGGAGGAGCTCTGATGGTTCCAGATCCTCCCTTCCCTGTTTATGACACATCACAAAAATGGCACAGCCTTGAGCCTGAGGGTTTCAATCAAGACCAAGATCTGGGGTCTGATTTATCTTGGCACTGGGCAGCTTTGGAGCTTTCTCAAGGGTGCACAGAAAAGCCCCCCAGAGCCTGTCCCTGTGCAATCAGGAACCCAGCGCTCCTTGCAGAGCAGCAAACACGGGGTGTGCCCAGCAGCCATCCAAGGCCATCCTATTTTCAGAAGTGGCCTAATCATGAGGTGTTCTAAGGACAAGGAATTGCATTTGTGCAGCAGAACAGATCCTACATCCCCAGGGTGCTTTGGAGAACGCTCCACACCATCCCCTGCAGCTCTGTCAAGTCTCCTGAGCTGCTTTTCCAGATGAGCTTCCCAAGGAGACGCTGGCCCGGGGCAGCAGAGCTCAGCCCTGCCTGAGATGACCTGCTGCTCTCATCACAGCAGGCTGGGCTCCAGCAGGGACAGGGCAGGACCCATGGTGAGGAAAACACTTCCCAGAAGGGCTGCATCTTCCTCTGGACTCAGCCTGGTGAATGGCGGTCTCCTCTGAACCCGACCTGCTGGGGATGCAGCTGAGGCTGTAGCCCAGGGACAGCTCAGGTGAGACCCTCTGCCCACACCTGGGGAACGCTGTCCCATGGCTCCTGGGAGATGTTTATAAACGAGATGAGGAAAGGGTTCCTGAGACATTTGAGGGCTCTGGAGCTCCTTCCCTATGCAGTCAAGGCCTCTGTGGGCTCCTCAGGTCCTCTCTCCTTCCCACCTTGGGAATATTTGACATTTCCCCAGCTGCTGTCCCTTGGCTCAGAGAGAGAATTCTCAACAACCTCCCATGGGAAGAGAGGGAGGGAAAGGAATAATGGAGGTTCTGCTTTTTTTGAAATGTCTTGGAGCATTCTGAAAAAAAAACGAACAAAAAAAATCCAAACAAACAAACAAAAAAGGGCTGTCATTTCCAGCTTGTAACTTCCTTTAAAATTCTGCTGTCCTCAAGACTTTACTGTTGTTTTAAAGTTCGTGTGACCTTTATTTTCTGCCTTTAGTTTCCTCAGTAATAAAACTGTAAGGAGGCAAGATGGGATTTGGGGGCTTTTTCTTTTCCTCCCACTTGAGACAGAGCTGTGTTTGAAGTCACAAGGTGAATGAAGCGAGATTTGAGCTGAGCAGAGGCTGTGGCAGTCCTGGAGCTGACTGATAGCAAAACAATCAGTCAGTTATTAGGAGACACAAATCACTCTCACAGATTAAGCACTGAAAATAATAACCATGCAAAGCTTGGAGGGAGGCACGGCAGAAGCAAAGGTCATTAATTGACTGGGGAGATTTTTGGCTACAAGTTCCTGGGGAATTATCTCTCTTTTTTTTAAGCCAAGAAAAATATATCTAGTTCTCTTATCAGTGGCAGTGTGCAGTGATTTCTGGTGTTTCCTCTTCCTCAGTGTTAATTCAATGTTCCATGGATCCCAAGTAATTACTCATCCTTGCAGTTTTTCTGTTATTTTATTTATGTGTTTGGTGTTTCTGTAATGCTCCTGCTCTCTATCTAAACATAAAGCAAGATTAGAAATGCTCAGTAATTAAGAACTCCAGGAGATAAATGAAGCCTATTTCAGACACCTGGAAAGTCTTCTGAGGTCTCCTCTTGATTATCCCCTTCGTATGATGCATTTCTTTGATTTCTGCCTCATTTGTCCAAACAGAAATGCTGCTTTTGAGCCTTGAATGGGAAATTCTGCTCCACACTCCATTTTCAGAGGAAAAGGGTAATATTCACCCATCCCCTCACTGCACATCCAGGTTAGTTCTTGTGCCTCCCAGGGAGCACCCTCAGAATTCAGGGAAATTCAGGGACATGGAGCTGCATTCATGCCAAATGCACCATTTGAGCTGCTTCAGACTCTTCTAAGCTCTTCTGGTGCAGCCCTTTTATTCTGAGCTGCAGTGACATCAATCAGGGCAGGACCCTCCAGGCCCAGAAGTTTTCTCTTTCCAGTGAAATGATCATAGAATTGGAGAATAATCTGAGTTGGACCCACAAGGATCATCAAGTTCAGCTGCTGGCCCTGCAAAGGCCAATCTCAAGAACCACCCCATGAAATTGCAGCAAAAGGCAGGAACTTCTGGCACATTACCTTCCCTGCAGGCTCTCTCCAGAGTCAGGGCAACTTCTGTGCTTTCACAGAAGAGTAAACAGCCAAAAGTACCTCTAAAACACATCAAAACCATGGGGAAATCATCCCCATGCAGAGCAGCCCATGGAAAGAGGGGCAGTCTGAGATCCTCCCCTGTCCCCACTGAACCCTGTGTGCAGGACACAATGTGCCCCACCCCTAAGGGGATCCAATCCATGATACACATTCGCTCCAAATCAGGGAACTGTGGAATGGTTTGGGTAGGAAGGACCTGGAAGCCCAGCCTAGCCTAGCCCAGCCCAGCCCAGCCCAGCCCAAGGCCGTGGGCAGTAGCTCTGCCCACCCAGGAGTGTTTGCACTCTGCTTTAGTGCGCTGTGCTAATCCGCCTTCCATCCCCAGCCTTCCCCAATTATTAAAGAAGGGATTAAACTTCACAGCCTCCCCTGTGGAGGCAAACTTCCCATGCAAAGTCTTCCTGCGGCGTCCTGTTTGCCCTGCACATGCCAGGCCTGCCTTTGGGCAGCGGGTGGCCAAGGAGCCTCCCAAAATCTGCTGCAGCTGGGGCTTTGCAGCCCCTGTGCTGAGCACCAGCAGCTCCTGCAGCTTTCCCACGTGCTGCTGCCGGGCTCCTCAATCCCTGGTGTTACTCATTAGCACCAACTTGCTGCCCTCACACCTCAGGCCCTGCTTGCTGTTCCTGGTGACAACACTCCAGCCTTGTTCCCACTCCATGAAAACATCCTCGGCTTTAATGGGAGCTCCCATTTCTCTGCTAGTTCCAGGGTGTCGTTAGCTGTCACCACAGCTTACAAAATAATCATTATTCCTCTCAAAGGCATAGACGTGAACAATACACTCATAATTTAATCCTCATTTTTCATTTTGATACCTCACAAAGCTCAACTGTTTGAATTTTAAAAAATTACTTTTTGCCTCCCTTCTCATTTAGCTTCAGACTCCACTGGTGAGGAGAGAGGAAAAACAGAGAAAGGAAATAGAAACCTCAGAAAAAATCTTTGTTTTATTTCAGTGCAAATCCACTTCAATCTAAATGTATTTTCTTTTTGCTTGCATTGAAACTGAAACTAGCACGGGCACTTTTATGAAATATTGAAACACGTGGATTACTGCAAATATCTTTGCTTCTCCAAATGCACGGAGTGTTTGTAATTCTGTTTTCCATGGCCAAATCCTTCAAACCAAAGGTGCTGCTGCCCCTGGCGAGGGCAGCATTTGGGAGTTCCGTGTTCATTCATCACTCCACGCTGCTCCATCCCCAGCCAAACACTCCACAGAACACATAAAAGATGTTTGCCCCAGTGGGAACGGGAAGAACCCAGTGATTTAAACCAGGATTTCATTCTGTCCCTGCCACAGAGCAATTCCAGCCTCAAGCTGAATCCCAGCCAGTTCCCATCTGAGGGAATCTGATTGCAGGAGCAGGTACCTGACAGTTCTTAGTCTGAAGCATGGAGCAGTTCCTATCCCTGCTAATACTGATAAAGTTGCTGATATATTTGTTCAGCTCTTGCTGGCTAGAAAAAAAAATGAATTTATTGAGGTTGACTGCAGTGATTTCCTAAACTGAGGAGAAATAATTGGATTCTTTTGCCTGGGAAGCGTGAAAGCCTTTTCGAGAAACTGAAAACAATAACAAAAAATGATTAGTTTGTTTGAATTACATGTTCCAGGAATTAATTTATTTTCCATTTAATTAAAAAAAAATACACACAAGAAAGAAGAGACTAAAGGGAAAGGAAGGAAGGTGTCTTCTTCTGTCCTCTTCTGTCTTCTTTTTCAGTTGCCTTCAATTTCTGGGCCTTTGTGGATCATTTCTGGAAATTTTACGATCATTTCTGGAGATTTAAGGATCAGTTCTGGATATCTAAGGAGATCATTTCTGGGCCTTTCAGGGTCATTCCTGAGGGTGTTGCTGGTCAGGGATTGATGCAGCAGCTCCCCGTGGTTCTGTTCCAGGCTGATGTTCCCTAACTGAGCAGCTCCCTTCTCCCTGCCCTGAGGATCCAGCAGCAATCACCTGGTTTTATATATTTTATATATTATCCTTCCCCTCTCATCCTTTCTGTTTGAATTCCTGCGTGAAGAAATGTGAAATATTTGTTGTTCCAGGAGGCAGAGAAACCAGCGCGTGCGACCTTCCCGTGGCAGCTCCAGAGCAGGAGAAGCCTCAGCACCAGGAGCCCTTCCCGTGCCTGGCTGGGATTTGTGGCTGCTCCCCTTCCACTCCCAGCTCCTCCAGGAGTTTCATGCATAATGCAGCAGCACTTTTGATTGAAGTAAAAAAAAATCTGCTGACAGAATGTAGTGTCAGGCATCTGGGGAGATGTCTAATTAATTATTATAATTGACATCCACACCAGATGTCTGATAGACGATGGTCTCTTTGTTGATAAAAGGTTTGGGTAATTCTGTTTGAACAGCACTTTGAGAACAATATGTTTTCCATTTAGGTCACAGGGAAAAAAAAGAAATATTCTTTTCTTTTTTTTTCCCAGGAAATTGAATTCCGTCAGAGAGCAGCATTCTTTGGTCTTGCCTTCCAACTCCTAACCAGCCTTGAAAAAGCCTGGGATGAAGGATGCAATGGAAAAACATCCATCAGTGCACTGACCAGTGATCAAAAGCACTTAGCTGGGAAGGGCAGGATCTGCCACTATTTTTTATTTTTTATAGTCACAAAGAGGAGCAGCTGATCTGACATCCGTAGAAAAATAATCCAAATGAAAAAGAGAAAACCTCAATCAAAGAGCCGCTCTCACACAGAAAGCCAGTACTTGAGCTTATCAAGGAAGGGCAACAGCTCTGGAGATTTTTTAAGTCATTTTCGTACTCCCTGAACACCTCGAGGTTAGAAGGGACAAAGCAAAGTGAAACCTGATCCCTTCGGCCCCAAACTCCAACCAGCTCCCAGCCCAGAGCCCTTCAGGGACAGGAAATGCTGGGCTCCCTGTCCCAGCAATCCACCTTCTCCTGCATCTTTGCTTCTCCCTTTGGCCCGGGCCTGCGGGGGACAGGTCTCTTATGGTGGGCACACTGGAGAGAAGCAGAAAGTACTGAAAATCCAGCTTTATGAGCTTCCCAGGCTGTTTGATGGATCTCAGAAGTCCCATTCCAGAAATTGAGCACCTCGCTAGAACAGCAGCTCCCTGAGCTGCCTGAGGCTCACCCAGGATTTCATACACCTCGACACAAACTGAACTTTGCACATTGTTCCTGCACCACAGCAGACAGCTGGAGATGCTCAGGTGACACTCAGGTGATGCTGGGGTGATCCTGGTGCTCCCTGAGCTGCCAGGCCCTTGAGCCATCCCCAGGGGCTGCCTTGAGCTCAGACACTAGCTGCCCTTGAAAGTAGAGAGAGCACCTGATGCCCATCACTGCCTCTCTGCAGCAGCCCTAGAACAGCTCTGTGTGGATTTGAAGTGAGGGTGAAGTACAGAAAGCTCTGCCTGTGTTTATTCCAGACATTTTTTTATGTTTTATTGCCAGCTCCAATGCAGAATGTGTGGATTTCCAGGAGCTGCAGTTGGGCCAAGTAGCACCACTCAGTTTTAATCCATATTAGTGAGAGCCTGGCAATCTGGATGCCTTTTGAAGTGCAAAGGTCCTGTGAACTAAACTAGAGCATCCACAGCCCCAGTGGTGATTCCGTGCCCAGTTAGGGGCACACCAGTCACTTGTGAAACTTTCTAAAGGCCCTGATGGGTTTGGCCCTGGTGGCAGAGAGGGCACAGGCAGAGGGGCTCCTGACATACCCTTGGAGCCGTTTCAAAAGTTCCCTGCTCAGCCCCAGCTGCAGCTGCCTCAGCTGGGCCCTGCTCTGACTCAGCCTCTCTGAGCAGAGTCTGACAGATTGGCTTAAATTGCCCGTTAAAGTCCCCCAGCTAAAAGTAACTGCAGATATTCCAAGGTATTCTGATGCCCAAAGCAGCAGAGAGGCTCCAGTCATCATTTCTAAGTCTGCAAGTGCCAATTTGCATCCTGTATACCCAATTTCCTTCCCAGATGTGGGTGGCAGATGCAGGCACCTGACCTCACAGAGACCTAAACAAGGATCTGTTTTAAAGACAATCCGGGCACTTGTTTCAGGGCTGCATTTTACTTTATTTCAATCATCTGGAATTTAAATGGTTTTTTGGTGACTTATGGGTGTTCCTTTTCAGTTGAAGGAGATCTGTAGTTATTATTCTGTGCAGCTGTATCTGATATGATCCTTTTGGGGTGGGGAGCTGAGTGTCCTGATACCTCTGTGTGTAACTCCAAGAGTTTGCATCACTTCTGGAAACAGAATCCCAGAATGGATTTGGGTAGGAAGGGACCTTAAAGATCTCTGGTTCCATCCCCTGCCCTGGCAGGGACAGCTCCCACTGTCCCAGGTGCTCCAACCCCAGTGTCCAGCCGGGCCCTGGGCACTGCCAGGGATCCAGGGGCAGCCCCAGCTGCTCTGGCAATTCCAGCCCAGCCCCTGCCCACCCTGCCAGGGAACAATTCCTGCCCAAGATACCAACCAACCCTGCCCTCTTTTCAGGACACAAATTTTCCCTGGCAGACAGTCTGTCCCTGGATTTTAGCTGTACAGGCCCTCATTAATAAACCAGAAGTTGGAATCATTTACTTTTATCCTGCAGTTTTTCTCTGGCAAGGATCTCCTGGGGTCAGGTTAGTCAGCACGTGGAGAGTATTGGGCAGCCCTAGGAGATGCCTTCAGGAATCCTGGAGCTAATTAAAGCAAGGGGAGCAGTCATAGCTACAAAAGCATCAAGAGGCACAGGCAGAAAGGTGGGGCTTTGAAGAGACAAGTGAGAGAAACAGCCAAAGAGGAAGCACCTGCAAGGAACTGCAATAATTAACACCTTTCATTTTCAGGCGGATTTTCCCTCTGGATTTTGCCCACAGGAACAACACTGTGGCCATTATGGAAATTTCCCCAAAAACAGCAGGAACTGTTTGCTCATCTCCAGCCATGAAAAGCTGTTTCTCCACTCTCAGCTGCTGGGTGAGCACAAGGCAGTGGGAGCTGGAGATGCTGCCTTTCTCTTTGGTTCCTGGAGATCGCTCATTAGAAAATCCTGCTTTGCACAATTTGTTAGAACACAGGAAAATCTAACATATTTGGGCTCACATGCACCTGGATTTTTTTTTTGCAACGAGAAACAAACTTTAATGAGAGTACAAAGTGATTTGACTCTGTCTGAGAAGGGAGTCAGAGGAATGTGAATTGGTTTTCTGCTTCATAACAATATCTACTATGGCTGGTTTAAGCAGCTCCTGCTGTTTGGGGAAGGAACCTGAGATCTGGAGGCAAAGTTTCCTTTTTAACAAAGGTTTGGCTTTGCCATCCTTTCTTCTTCCACCAAGTCGCACCCAAAGAGAAATCCTAGGTCACAGGGTCACAGTTTGGGCTCTGTGGGATCCTCCCTATCCCCTGCCGCGATGGGGAGGGTACTGGGAGACAGCTGGCCCAAAATCCAGGGATTAGAAGTCTTTGGAGGTTTCCAAGAGCTTCCTGGGTTGGTGACAGTCCCAAAGGCTGGGCAAGAGACCTCCAGACCTCCCTTCCACTGCGGCCCCTGGGTCTTTATATCTTGAACATCTGAGTGCCAGTGATGTCTCCTGCCCAGGGGATGCCAGAAAGATCCATGGCCTGGCAGAGCTGCTCCCTGTGCCAGTGGCAAGGCACCTTGCAACTGCTCCGGGCTTTCAATCAGTGCCTAAAAAACGTGGGGAGGTGGGGAGGGATTCATGGATGTGGAGAGCTGTGGAAGGGAGCACTGTCTGTGAAAAGGGAGTGCTCATAGCACCAGGAGCATCCGTCCTCCTCTGACTCCAACACAGCCCCAGCCACAAGGGCCCGGGAGGGCTGGTGCTGCCGGGGGAAGGACTCGGCTCCTGCTGCTCCCCAGGGAAGCCGCGGCCAGGCCTGGGGAACACGAGCAGGGTCCTGTCCGTGCCCAGAGGCCCTGGAGCTGGCGGGAAGGGCAGCAGGAGGCCGGCGACCCAAGGAGCCTTGAGGGGAAGAGCTCACCCCGGGACGCTGTGGGGGAACAGCGGCGCTGGGCTCCGCGGAACGGGGAATTACCGAATTACTGCTCTGGGGCTGGGGACAGCAGTGCCACAGCCTCGGAACGGGCTGGGGCAAGAGCAGGGCTTGGCTCCATGAGCAAAGTGCAGGGAAGCAGCGCTGGGCAGGAGCTGCCAGCGTGGGCTGCTCCGAGGAGGTTTCCTGAACACAGGGCACTGGGCAGGGACAGGCCCTCGCTGCTTCTGTTGAATTACACACACATCCGGGGAGCATGAAAGCTTCTGGGTGAACTTTTGTAAACGATTTTGGCCAGAAAATAAAATATAAAAAAAAAAAACCTGAAAAAGCAAGAGCACTTACCCTGCCATTTTCAAACCAGAACATTCTGACTGTTTCGAAAAACACTGCTTTTATTTCAAAATGGATTTAGATGTGTGAAGAGTAAAAATAATCACACAATTCAGACTGAAATAAAGAGGTTTTGTTTTGTGCCAGGCAAATGCTGACAGCCAGCTTTAACCTCTGAGAGGCTGCAGAGTGGCTGGAGGAGGTGCTGATTCATGCAAGGGAAGAGCTGTTTGGGATGAGACTGACAATTAACTATTTTTGCCCCCTGAAATTTTGCCACAGAATATTCCAGGTTTCAAAGGCAAGTGGGCAGAGCAGCAGGGAATGAATCCATGAAGGGATGGTAAGTACAAAATCATCAACAGGCAACTGCAAGCTGGAAAAGATTGGGAAAATAACCAAGCAAAGCACCCCACTGTTCCTGCACACAGTTCCTGGTGTCCCATTAACCGCTCTGGAGATGAAAACCTGGGTTACTTCAGCCTTTACTGTGACCCAGAATAGCTGCTCTCGTAGACCATCAACTAGACCTGAAAATGCTCTTGTTTTACCCTGTGATTTCCCAACCTGAGTCATGAACTGAGTCACTGCCACAGCTCCTGCCCCCAGCAGGCTCTGAGCTCGCTCCTCAGCCCCACTGCTCCTGCACAGCTTCACCTGGGAGTCAGACTCCCACAGTAATACCCTTTTTCTCCAGTGCCCCCATCCTCTTGTCCCTCCCTGGCACACTGAGGGTCACTGGGAGGTGCTGGTGCCACCCGTGCCACCCCCATGGCTCAGCAGTCTTCGGGGACCAGCACCACACCCTAGGTCCTGCTGGAGCTGAGATCTGCCTGTGGGGAGCTGGAATCCAGAACAGCTGAGTTTGGACCCAGCCAGGGTTCATTTCCAAACCCTAGCCTTGACCTTTGCCACCAAACCCCCTCTGTCATCTCCATCTCCTAAAAAGGTGTGGATGTTGGTGGAGCAGCCAAATAAAGCAGGGAAACAAAGACATTGCAGAGGAAATTAAAGGCATTTTCTGAGCTGTTGACAAAATACACAAAAATCCCTTTCGCACCAAGACAAAACTGCTGAGTGACCGCAGAGCTCCTGCTCTGAGTGCAGGCAGCTCCCTCTGCCCTTCTGTCCAAACTCTCCCCCTCCACGGCCTTCTGTGTTACATTCCCAGGAAACACTGGGGAAGCAAAGGAGCCCCCAAAGAAAATGCTGGGATGGGGATGGAGCCTCCTCACACAGGAGCAGGAGGGTGATGAGCTGCTCCCCAAGGCTGCACTGAGCCTCTCCTGCCACCTGTGATCCTGATTCTGTGAAATACTGACCACATACGTGTAATAATATAAATATATTTAGATAAAGAATCATATATAAAGTATTATAAACCAATATATTTTATATACAGCAGATTCCTCTATGCTTTTTATGTACAGTCAGGATTTCTGAGACACCTCAGCATCCCTCCTCATCCTCCCAGAGCAGGGACAGTCCCAGGCCACCTGAGCCGGTCGCTGTGCCAGATGTGCTCCAAGAAGAAGGAACACCCTGAGACATGTGCAAACACAGACACTCACTGGGGCCTCTGCTGCGGATTCGACTTTGATTTTTACCTGTTTGCTTTAATCAAAAGGAAAAGGTCATTTTAGCACAACATTCCACAGAATTCACTGTCTATTCCCGGCTGGAGATGCAGCATCTTTCTTATCTGACATTTCCATGACAAATTAAGTTCCTCAGACACCTTTTGAGGATGTGAAGTGATTAGTATCTACCAGAAATCCGAAAGAGAATAAACTCTGCCTCTCACTGCTGCAGCCCCTCTGGCACAGCTTTAATGAGCTCTTCCTTGGGGCAGGGAGGGCAGAGCCCTTTACCCTGTGTGACACTTTGCAAGGGGGGCACAGATCCCAGAACTTTCAGGGAACTCTCCTGCATCTTGGACAGCCCAAACACTGCCAAGATCCTTCTCCCAGCACCTGAACACAGGACTGGGGCAAATCTTTGTATTAAATAACAATAGGGACATCAGTTCTTATTTACAGATGTTATTATTTGATTATTCCTGTAGCTGGGCCAGAACAGGGTCAGGATGGATCCCAGGGAAAGGTTCTTCCCCCAGAGGGGCTGGCACTGCCCAGGTTCCCCAGGCTGGGGGAGCCTCCCCATGGCCCTGAGGCTGTCAGAGCTCCAGGAGCCTTTGGACACCGCTCCAGGGATGCCCAGGCTGAGATTGTTGGGGAGTCTGGGCAGGGCCAGGGTTGGACTGGATAATCCCTGTGGATCCTTCCAGATCAGGATATTTTGTGATTTTGACTCCCCTACTTCTTATCCTCCCTGAACATTTCCTACATCCCCCTCCACCATCCTCTGGTTCTGTCAAATTCCTTCAAATGTGGTCAGGGGGCTGAAAAGGCAAAGAGACACCCAGAAATAGGGTGACCCCACAGAACTCCATTTCCTTGGGAAACTAGCCTGGAAAAGGCAGGAAGCATTTTGGGAAGAGCCACTGCAGCCCCAAAGAGCATGAGAGGCAGCAGAACCCTCAAATGCAGCAGAGAACTGGGAGAGGCTCCCAGCCAGTCTTTGGGAGTGTTCAGCAGCTTTGAACACACCACGGAAAAACTGAAATAAATCCTTTTGGAGAGATAAATGATCCGGCTGAGGGAGCAGCGCTGGAGCAGAGGCCGGGCTGGGAGCTGGGGTGAGCTGAGGATGCTCTGCCTGTTGGCTGGGCTTGTCTCCAGGCTGGGTCCAGGAGCCCCAGAGTGAGGAGCTGTTCTTGGGGAAGTCATGCCAAAGGTTAAACTGTGCTGCCTGGGGAGAAGTTGTTCCTTTTCTCCATTATGCACTCAAATGGAATTAGAGAATATGCTGGAAGGGGCCCCAGGATCACCAACATCCAAGGAGACAAAGAATGAGGGGACACTGAGCATCCCAGTAGTGACAGATCCTTGTGGCTTGGCCAGGAAAACGCTTCCAAGCCATGATTTGGGATCCAAAATGCACTTCTGTCCAATTCCCAGCATGGTGCAGGAAGGATTCCAGTGTTCGCGTCATTTTCTGGGAGGAAAAGCGGAAACTTTGGCCTTGTCTCATCTCATTTTGGGGAGGTTTTGACATTAATGGTTCATTGCTGCTTCTCGACAGCATCTCAATAGCACTGAGCTCCTGCTGTCACTAGGGCATGCTCCTGGGGGCTTCCAGGGGGCTTCCAGGGGGCTTCTGGACCAGAACATTTGGCTCCCATGTTAGAATGGCAAATTCACACCAGGCAGGTCCCCCAAAACAATGGAGAAGGAACAATTTCCACAGGGACACCTCTCCATCGCTGAGGGAGGAATGAAGGGGTGGGAATTCAATCCCTTGGCAAGTCCCTGGCAGCTCCCCATACTCAGTGCCCATAAATAACTGCACAGATCTCCTACAAAACCCTCCCTGCAGCTCCTGGTGCAGCAGGTGGAGAGTTTGCAGGTTTTCTGTGGTTCTGGGAAAAAATAGCACTGAGAGAGTTCCTGGAAATGGTGCTGGGAGCTGTCAGGGAGGAATACAGCCAGGAAAAGAGCTGGGAGGGGAAAGTTTCCCAGGCCCCGTGGTCCCCAGAAGCAGGGCAGGGCAGACCCAGCAGCATTATTTGAGCTGCCTGCAGGCAGAAGTCACCTGTCCTATTATTACTTTTTTTCCCTGCTTTTCTAGGGAATCAGAGGGTTTTTACTCCCACATCTGGATCTCCCCACCAAAGGGAGATTTAGAAAAGTGCATCAAGATTAATTTTTAAAAAGGATAAATGAAAGCACATTAAGCAACCTATGTAGACACACTCATTTGGAATTAAGGTGTTCGTAATTAAGTTTGTCTTAATTCACTTTTGAAGTGACTTGAGCAAAATTGAATTAAGGCCACTTTAATTTTAAATGAAAGTATCCAGGCCTAAGTTTAATGCAATTTAACTAATCCACTTGCAATTCACACCACTAGTTAATTTTGGATTAATTTCCCCGCGTAAGCAAGCACTTAAACAGACAGCAGGGACACAACTTTGTTTTCCCTTTTCCATCTAGAGAGGGAGCCACTGAACTTCTTTTCCCCATGAAAACTCCTGTTCTCTATGCATTTAACCCTTTCCAGGCAGTTTAACCCCCTTCTGCAGGGCCCGGGGTGACCCTGGGTGGGGTGTGCCAGGTGTGCACTGTGACATCCCCAGCTGGAAGGAGACAGGGATGTGCCTCTGGTGGCTCTGCTGGGCCATCACTGGTGTCCATCTCCCAAACACCTTCCCTCTCCCAGCATTTTCAACCTGATTTTCATGCAGGGTAAATAAAATCTGACAACAGGGTCTGGGAAGACACCACTGGCCTGGCTGAGGGGGCAGGATCCAGGCAGAGGTTTGGTGGAGTAGATCCCAAAGGGCTTTGACAAACTCAGGAGAGGAGCCATGGCTCCATGGTGGGACTGGAAGCAGTCCAGCCAATGAGCTCTGCTTAATTAACGCCATTTGAAAAGCTGCAGAGGTCAGGCTCTGCTGCCCTGAGCTGTGGCAGCAGTGGGAGGGGGAGGTGTTCCTCTGGGTTAATTAAAGGCAGGAATCTCTTGGAGGTTCTGATGATGACAAGTCCTCAACAGAGCAGCCAGCAGGTGATCAAGGAGCTGTGGGGCTGGAAGGGACCCTGAGGGTTGGGAGGCAGAAATATGTGGAGTCGGGGTCAGCCCAGCTCATGCAGGTGGCACAAAATTGCTTTGGATTTGAACTCTTCCAGCTCAGGGACTACTCTGGCCAGACCAAGTCTCTGAAGGGTTTTAGTGACCCTTGAGGGGCACAGAAGCCCCTGAGAGCCTGAGATTCACCCATAGCATCCCAGCAAGAATCTCCAGCAGGACCTTCCCTCACTGCACTCAGGGTGGACACTGTGTGCATAGGGGCTGGGGAAAAGATGGTCCTGAAAAAAGAATCATGGAATGGTTTGGGTTGGAAGGGATCTTAAAGCCCACCCAGTGCCACCCCCTGACCTGGGCAGGGACACCTCCCACTGTCCCAGGCTGCTCCCAGCCCCATCCAGCCTGGCCTTGGGCACTGCCAGGGATCCAGGAGCAGCCACAGCTGCTCTGGGCACCTGTGCCAGGCCTCCCCACCCTCCCAGGGAGGAATTCCCTCTGTCAATCCATGGGGACCAGCCCTCTCTTAGTTTCAAACCATTCTCCCTGTCCTGGCACAGGCCCTGCTGAAAGGTCTGTCCCTGCCCTTCTCCTACCCCCAGTTCTGAAGGCCGCTCCCAAAGCCAGGTTGGGGCTCAGGCAGATCAGGTTTGTCCCCTGACCCCAAGGGATTGCTGCATCCACTTCTCTCCTAGAGCTCCCCTCAAAGTCCCCCCAGAGGCACCAGGGAGGTGCTGCCCTGCCCTGCAGGAGCAGGAGGTGCTCATTCTGACCATGCATTTTCTGGGGTAAGGAGACTCCAGCAGGAATAGACCTGGAGTCTCAGCTTGTGCTTCCTTCATCCATGCAGAGGCTGCTGCTCTGCTCAGCTCCAACCAGAGCAGCTTCCCTGGGAGATCCCAGCTCCCCCCTCCCCGCAGCCCCTTGGATTCCCTAAATCCAGCCGTGCTCCCACAGGGCTTTTCCCTGGCAGTGCCTCGGGCAGGCCCTGTCCTCAGCTGCTCGGGGCTTCGCTTCTCAGGCACCTGCGTTTTTCCAGCAAGGTCAGGAGAGACACATTTTGTCCAAATATCATTTAATCAAAAGAAAATCTCTTGTGGTGGGAAAAGAAGGAAAAACACCCCTCCTCTGGGGTGGTTTCAAGCATCCTAATGATGGCTATCCCTGAGCTCCCAAAACCTGGCTCCCTGCCTTTCCCTGAGCAGAGGATCCTGCAGAGGGGATCCTTCCTGGGAAGGAACTCCTGCTGCCAACGTTTTACTTCATTTGTGACCCACCACCTCTCCTCAAATAAATTCCCACTGAATTATCTGAAGTGAGCAGGGAGCGAAGGGTGAGAGGAATTCAGGCTCGCAGGATAATACAGAAGTTATTTCAGCTGGAAGATGGAGTGCATCACATGCATTTAAAAATCATTTAAAATGGGGAAAGAGCTGGTTGGAACTCAGTGGGAAGTTGATGACTGATTTGAATTTGTGCTCCAAAGGCTCTGTGGAAAATAAAAGTCCCCAGAGAAATCCCCAGGGATGTGGGGAATGGTGTAAATCAGAGCCAGACAGAGGTGGGGCCAAGGGGTAGAGGACCCAGGCTCTGCCTTCTGGGACACGAGAGGAACCTCCTGCCCCCTTGGCCACCCATCATCAGTCCCAGAAACCCCCCAGGGAAGAGTCGTGCAGGGATCTGTGCAGCTGAGGTGATGCCAGGAGGGAGAGCAGAGTGTGGCAGCTGGAGCAGGGATTTGCTGCATTCCCAGCTTTGTTTGGGGTCACATTCCCTGATCCCAGCACGGATCCTGCTGGATCAGCCTCACTCCTGCCTCAGCATTGCCATCCTTGGCACAGGGGTGACAAATAATAAATTCCCATTTTTGGGACGGGTGGGACAAGGTGCTGACAATGGCCAATACCCACCAGGGTGCTCTAAGGGAACCCAGGTCATTTATTCCTTTGGTTTGTACTTTGTGCTTCCCCACCTGCTCACACATATTTCTATTTTAGGGGTTTCTTTGTCTTGAGATTCATTTCATTTTGCAGTGTGTGTGAGATGAATCCAGGAGTTCAGGTGCACATCTCCTATTATGGATGTGGTTTCAAAGTAAAGAAGTGTTTGTTATTATGATTTCATCTCCTGCGGGACACCTGCAGGGATTACACCCATTCCATGACACATCTCCATTTTCTGAGGCCCTGAGTGTGTTCTCCACTTCCCAGCACACTCAGGATTAATACCCAGGCTGGAAAATGCTTTCTGCTTCCACTGCAGTCTGTCACGTTTAATAAAAAACCCAAATAAATAAATCTTCACTCGCCTTTTCCCGCTTTTCCTATTGGTAAGTTTTTGAACATTTTTGGAAGACGAGTGAATACTCCCAGGGGATAGGTGGTGTCCTCAGGGTCTCCAGGCTGCAGCAGGGCTGATCCAATCTATGCACAAGCTCCATCTCACGCTGTTCCCTGCAAACCACATCCCTGTGAACATTTGACTCAGAAAAGCCGCCCTAAAATCTTTACTGTTCCCAGAAGAGTTGAAATCTATGAGTTTGTGCTGCAATTCCCACCTGCAGGACAGCTTTTACAGACCCCCCAGTCTCACAAGAGCTGAGGGGCTTGGATGGTGGGAAACAGGGTTTGTAAACAGATAAAATGGGGAGAAAATGCAAACCCCAGCTGTTTCTTGGTTTGGAAAGGAAAAAATGCCTCTAGCTTCATAGGCAGCAAAAGGTTTGCAGTATTTTATACGAGCCTGGATTCCCGTGTGGGATTTGGAGTGAATTTTACATCAAGTTTGCCAGGAAATATTCCAGCCTGCAGCTCAAAATCAAACTCTGCAAAGGTACCAAACCTGGATAATTTAAATCCCATCGAGGCTGAGGTTTCCCAAAGCTGCCAGGGAGAAGCAGCTGCCTTCTGAGGAATTGTGATCAGCACTGGGCACGGAGATCCTGGCTAGGAGAAGGGAGGGTTATCAGCCCCCACACCTGGCCAAGCTCCAGCCAAGCAGGAGGTGGCTCTGACAGCCCCAAAGCCCTTCTGGAACCAGCAGAGAACCTGGCCCAGCATGGGAATGACCCTACACGGCAGCCCTTCCACCAGGGATGGGAATGGGCTCTCATCTTGTGCATTTGGAGGGTTTTTGGGGGGTTTTTTCCTGCCTCCTAGGAAGCAGAGATTGTCTGGAGTGTGTTCCTGTGGCTCAGGGAAAGCCATCAACATGCAAATTCCAGGGCAGCAGGGTTTTATGCTGATTGCCAGCCCTGTCTTCTGAGCAGATCCAACGCGGGGCTGGATGCTCTGGAATTTACTAATGAGCAAATTTCAGCCCAGGATTGACAGCCCTGCTGGGAAGCCTCTGCTCATCGTGGGGAAGCTCAGGTTTAGAGGTTCTGACTATTTCTTAATTCAGGTTTTAGCTCAGACTTCACAAGCAATCAAAGTACTGGTGATGCAAAACTTCTTTAAGAACCTCACATGGCCATGGTCTCTCCAAATAGGGATTTTGGGTGGCTTCCCAGTGGCAGAGGGCAGGGCTGGATGGGATCTGGGGCAGGAATTGTTCCCTGGCAGGGTGGGCAGGGGCTGGGCTGGAATTGCCAGAGCAGCTGGGGCTGCCCCTGGATCCCTGGAAGTGCCCAAGGCCAGGCTGGGCACTGGGGCTGGAGCACCTGGGACAGTGGCAGCTGGCCCTGCCAGGGCAGGGGTGGGATGAGATGATCTTTAAGGTCTCTCCCAGTCCCATCCTTTCCAGGATTCTATGATTCAAACACCTTTGTGTGGTTGTTTTCTCCAGCAGCAGGCACAGCCAGAGGATTAAAAATGCCCTTGAGCTTCAGGAATAAAAGGCAGAAGAATAAGGAGGGGGGGGGGGGAAACCCCAAACAACCTAAGCAGCATCTGAGAGAACATCACCAGGTGGTAAAAAAACCTGGAGGGAGCCCCAATGCAGGTTTCTGTTAAAGCAGCAGTGCTGAGCTGACCTTGCTGCCTGATCCAGGTGAGGCAGCAAAGCAGGGATGAAACATGGAGAGATGGAAAGGTGGAAGGATGGAACAGTGGAAAGACAGAAAGAATGATGGAAAGTTATTCAGGCTCGTGCTCCAGCATCAACCCCCCTCCCCGGAATTCAAATGACAGCATTAGTATTCAGGATCTTTGCATGTGTTTAAATGTGGATTAAAAATGCATTAATTGGTCTCGTTTTAACAAGCTCTTCTCTTTGTGTATCAAATATTTGAAAGATTCAGTATTATCACCTCTTGTATGAGCTGGAATTGAAGAGGAGAAAGGAAATGTAATTGGGGACTTATGGAGTCTCCTCCTGTTTGCTCAGCACTGGGCACTCGCATCCAAATCTCAGGGGAAATGAGTTTTTTGAGCCCATGAATGACATCCAAATGCCGTGGCACACGGCACCAAGCCCCTCCTGATTCCCTCAGTGTACCCCATGCTCACTTCCCACAGCTCCTTAAGCAGATTGATCCAAAGGTGGTTTTCCACCCCTTTCTCTGCACTCCTGATCGCTCAGGTGGGCCCCGTGCGCAGGCACAGGTTGTTTATTTGAGGTACCACTTCATTCCTGGGGGCTTTTCAGCTTGATTTCCTGTGCTTGCAGTATTTTTGGCCCGAGGAATTTTCAGCACACGTGGGGAAAGGGGGAAGGGAGAGAACAGAGTGGATGCAGTCCCAGCAGGAGCGTTTGACCGCGTGGGAAGTGCCACCTGCCAGCTGAAGCAGCGATGGGAGGGAGCTCCAAACACGGGGCTCAGCAGGGACAGGGAGCTGGAGACACAAACCCATTCCCAGGATGCAGGTCAGGGGTGCACGCAGCCTGGGGTGGAGCCGACAGCTCCTGTTCCCTGCCTGGCAGGAGCAAATCCACAGGGGACACAGGGAAGGCAGCAGGAATGGGGAAAGCAGCCACATGCCTGAAATCTGAGCCAGTTCCAGACTGCCCTGCACCGAGCAGGTTGTTAATGGAGAAGTGAGTGTGCCTGGCAGTCATTTGCCAAAAAAAAATTCTCATCATAACATGTTGATTCATCAAAGACAGAATATTTCATAAGAAAGGACAAATTTCAGTAGATTTTACATTTAGGGGGAAATGGAGAAAAGTTTTCAGAATCATCCACAGGTCACCATGACTCCAAGAAATGGAACTATTCTATTTTGCTTCGAATTTGCTCTTTGCTTTGAAATAGAAGTTCAGCTACAGGACAGAAAGAAAGACTGAAATGGAAATGAAACCTTTGGAAATTACCAAACTGAAATGTTTCTATGAAACCACACAGGGCTTTTTTTTTTTTAATTACTTGGTCAGAGTCTTCATTTTCTTAACCTTATTTTAGATATTCAGCTTTTGCAGTGTAGGACAGGGGAAAAGCATTTATAATGTCCTGAAAACTTTCAGTCCACAGGGCAAAGGTGGTGTGACAGCAGCAGAGCGTGAAGAAGGGGCTTTCTCTGGTCCAAATTGTGAGACCACCTCTCTCCACCAGCTGCCTCCCTCTTCCTAACAAGTGATTATCCAGTATTTAAAGCTCTGTCCCTGACCTTGCAGGAGGGGAAGGCATCCCTCAGGTTTTTTACCCTTTTCTTAATTAAGAAGCTGTATTAAATATTCAGAAATTCTGCTCAGTGACCTTCCTGGGAAGCACAAGGACATCCTGGAGAGACAAATCACTTTCTCATTAACACCTGCCCAGGCCTCCTCTCTCCTTCCCTGTTCCTCAGTCCTGGCTCTGCTCCTCCAGGCCTACAGACCTGCCAGAGAGGGGCAGGAGCTTTTCCTGAGCTGGGAATCCAGCAAAGGCTTTGCCTCAGCTCAAAGTTTGGTTCTTTGGGAGCACAAGCAGCAGGAGCAAAGCTGTGGGGAGGATGCTGCTGCTCCGGGCACCTCCGAGCGCTGCTGACTCTCTCTGTGCATCCAGGGATGGGTTTGTGCAGGGGAAGGGCCATGGAAGCCAGGAGGAGCTCAGAAATGCCAGCCCGAGAGAGCAGCGTGGCAGACACCCCACAGACTGCCTGTGGGTGACAGCCAGCCTGTCCCTGAGCCTGCCACCTGTCACCAGGGTCCTCACAGGCCCTCAGGATGGGGATCCCTGACATCCCCACGGCACAGCTCCCATGCAGGATGGATCCAACTGTTCTTCCCCTTTTGTTTCCCTGCTTTGTTTTTTGGTTTGATCTGTCAGTTCCCCAGTTCCAAAGGAACAGCCCTCAATCCAGCCTGGCTTCCCACATTTGATCACTGAGCAGGAGCACAGGGCCACTGCAGAGCGGGTTAAAGAAAGGGATTTGTTGGCTGTTTGCTCATTTGAGTGGGGAATGTTGGATCCCGGAGGTGAGAGATGTTAAAGTCGCTGTCATGGGGGAATGTTCTTTTTCTTTTCATCAAAAAGAACCTCCTAGGTCTGTTTTTTCTGTAGAGATGAAGCAACCACACACCCTAATATCTCCTGCTTCTCCCAGCATTCTCAGGGAGAAGGGAGAATCCAGGGATCACCACCCTGCCCAGGGTGCAGCCTGAGTTTTGCACATTTTGAGCATTTCCATGTGCAGGGAGGCAGCCAAGCAGTCCCAGCTCCTGCAGCCCCATTGGTTGTTCCTGCTGCAGAGCTGGGAATGATGGAGCTCTGCATCCTGTCCTTCCCAGGGCCAGGAGCACTGGGAGCAGCCCAGCCCAGGCCAGGAGCCATCCTGCTCCACCTGTGCCTTCTTATTCCTCCATACTGAGCCCAGACAAAGCCCTGCTGGGCTCCAGAATGCCCTGGGACAGAGGCAGGGGCAGCTGGTGGTGCAGGAGATGAGGATCAAGCCTCTGCAGAGAGGTCTGGAGGCCATTCCTGGGCTTTTAATTTCAGGTGAGAAATATGGGAGTGGGGAAAGGTGTGTGGTGTGGTGAGTAAATATTCCTGGTGGTGGTTTGCAGGAGGAATCCAGGTGTTTGGAGCTCAGGAAACACAGCCTGGGAAAGGTTCACTGCAGCTTGGCTGGGAACAGCAGGTCCATAAGGAGGTTAATGGTGAAGTGAGGGAACTTCATTTGAGGGTCTTTACACTGCAGCTGAAGTGATGCATGTGACAGCAGCAGCTCTGGGGCAGCTGTGCAGCCACCAGGAAAGGCTGATGATTGAAAGGTTTCATCTTTGCTGGGGGAAAAAAGCTGCATTTAAATCCTTCCAGAGCAGCAGCTCAGTGGAAGGAAATGTTACAGGGAGTAACAAAAGTGAGGAGCAGCCGGGGGCAGTAGGGTTGTTCAGCCTGAAGAAATGGAGGCTCAGGAAGACGTGTGAGGTCATACAGGTGTCCTTTTTCCTCTTTGAGGGGCAGAACTCACCTTTCCAGGCTGTTCTGATTTTTCCCTGGCAGCTGGGCAGTGTTTAGACACCTCAGGTGGTTCATGTGTGCAGGTCTGGCCACACAGGGTCTCACACCCAGCCCAGGCCTCCAATGGCCTTTTCTGGGCAGGGCTAAAACCCTCCTGGCCCTTCTCTACAGCGGGAGAGGGTCTGGCACCCAAAGGTGAGTGCTTATCCTCAGCACTGGAGGACAGGGACTCATGGCTTCATTGCAGCAGTGCTCAACTAACGAGATTGGCTGTGCTGGAGCTGCCCACGGCATCCTCCTCCCCTGGGAATTCATCTTCTGCCCCAAATGCTCCGTGTGGCACTCAGGGCTCTGTTTGTCCTGCTGCCCCATCCTGCCTCCAGCCCCTCTCCCCTGTCAGCGGCAGGGTTTGGGGCTGGCTCCCCGCTCCAGGCTGGGGCAGACAGCGATAGCATCTGCTGAGCAGCAGGCACAGAGCTGCAGGGTTATTGTTTGCTAATAGATTGCTTTTGAAAAGCTGCTCAGATGGGACCAGGCAAGCTGCAGAGGTAATTAAAACTCTGACTATGCAAAAGGCGGGATCTGATTATTTCCCTTCCTGAGCAGGCAGATTAAACCAGGAGGGTTTATTGCACCACTTCTAAGAGCGAGGGGTTGCTTTGAATGAAGTTCATAATATGGAATATAACAAATAAAACTCTTCAGTTTCTTTTCTTATTTAAATTTTTAAAAAGGACAAAACCCACACAAGAACAACAAAAAAACCCAAATCCAACATACCCACAACTTTATTTTTTAACCATCTTCCTCCCTGATTCTTCCTTGGATTTGAACAGTTCCTATAATGCAGAGCACAGGTGAACCTATGAGGGACTACTCTTCCAAAGCTCATTTCTTAAGGCTCTTTGCTCTCATCCTAGAAGGCTTTTCTGTGCCATCCTACCTGGAATAGGAGGGTGGCTTGGTAAAGAGGCTCAGAAATAGCAGCGAAGTCTGTCTGTCACCTCCACTTAATGAAAGAAATGGATTCAAGTCTCTTAAAGGTATTCAAGATATTGTAGAACCAGGCTGATGTCTGTAATCTCAGATGTCTGTAATCTCAGCCTGCCTGACAGGCTGTGGTGCTCCCTGTGGGATTTGGTCTCTGCATCACTCTGGGCAGGGTTGGATCAGATATCTGGAAGGAATTCCTCCCTGTGAAGGTGGGCAGGCCCTGGCACAGGAGCCCAGAGCAGCCGTGGCTGCCCCTGGATCCCTGGAAGTGTCCAAGGCCAGGCTGGATGGGGCTGGGAGCAGCCTGGGACAGTGGGAGGTGTCCCTGCCAGGTCAGGGGGTTGGAATTTGATGATCTTTAATGTCCCTTCCACCCTAAGCTACTGTGGGATTCCCTGATCTGCAGTTTCCACTGCCTTGACCCAGACATGGGAGCCCAGGAGTGCTCAGGAAGAGTCACCCTCGAAACCCACCTTATCTGGGGGCAGGAGCCTTTTGCAAGCTCTGTGACAGCTCTGCACAGGTGACACTGTGTCCTGCAGGTCTCCTCCCCACAGAGAAGAATCCTTCAGAGCTGCTCCTGCCCTGGAGCCGCAGTGTCCCTGTGTCCCAGGGCCTCTGCAGTGAGTGATGGTCACTGCAGGGAGCACAGCCAGCTTGGAGGCATGGCTGTGGGCAGCTGGGCTGGTGGGATGACCCAGAGCAACGTGGGCAGCTGGAGAGGAAAAAAAAAACAAAAGAAAAAAAGAAAAAATTAGTAGTTGGAGCTGTTTTCCTGGTGCACTGGCGAGGGGAGGCCCTGGGCAGAGCTGCCAGCTGAGTTTCTGCCCAAACAAAACAGGCTCTGGTAGATTTAGAGCGGCCTGGAGAACTGAGGTTGGATCCCATGTCCTGGGCACTGAGGCCTGCCAGCAGTGCTGGTTTTCAGCTGAAAAATGCCATGGAAAGAAGGACTGTGATGCAGGGAGGTGGCAGCGCCCTCATGACTGCTGTCCCCACCTTCCCACCAAGGTCCCTGGGACTGTGCAGCTCAGGTAGCTGGGTCTCACCTATTGCCAGGTGGAGAGAGAGATGAGAGATGTATAAATATATATCCAACACAGTCATCTGGGTCACACGCGTTCATGAGGGCTCAATCCTCTTCCTATTAAAAGATCTCAGTATCTGCCAGCAGCAATGGAAAACGGGCTGCCCCTCCTGGGATGAGAAACCTTTTCCAGCCTTCCTCACCTGAGTGTGTTCCCTCCAAGCTGCTCAGTGCAGTTCAGGAGTCCTGGATCAGAAGTCAGCTGCAAATCCTGCCCAAGGGTAAGCTGTGCTGCACAAACCCAGGCAGGGCTGGGATCTCCCCTGGAAGAGGTGAAATTACAGGCCAAGTCACAGGGGCATGGTCCATAATATATTGAAGTGGCTGATCAAGGTGGCCTTTCTGCTGTAAAATCTGCCCATCTGGGTGAAACATTCCTCCCCATCTGGGTGAAACACTCCTGCCCATCTCGGTGAAACATTCCTGTCCAGCCAGGGTGAAACATTCCTGTCCAGCTGGGTGAAACACTCCTTTCCATCTGGGTGAAACATTCCTGCCCATCTGGGTGAAACATTCCTGCCCATCTGGGTGAAACATTCCTGCCCATCTGGGTGAAACATTCCTGCCCATCTGGGTGAAACATTCCTGCCCATCTGGGTGAAACATTCCTGCCCATCTGGGTGAAACATTCCTGCCCATCTGGGTGAAACATTCCTGCCCATCTGGGTGAAACATTCCTGCCCATCTGGGTGAAACATTCCTGCCCATCTGGGTGAAACATTCCTGCCCATCTGGGTGAAACATTCCTGCCCATCTGGGTGAAACATTCCTGCCCATCTGGGTGAAACATTCCTGCCCATCTGGGTGAAACATTCCTGCCCATCTGGGTGAAACATTCCTGCCCATCTGGGTGAAACATTCCTGCCCATCTGGGTGAAACATTCCTGCCCATCTGGGTGAAACATTCCTGCCCATCTGGGTGAAACATTCCTGCCCATCTGGGTGAAACATTCCTGCCCATCTGGGTGAAACATTCCTGCCCATCTGGGTGAAACATTCCTGCCCATCTGGGTGAAACATTCCTGCCCATCTGGGTGAAACATTCCTGCCCATCTGGGTGAAACATTCCTGCCCATCTGGGTGAAACATTCCTGCCCATCTGGGTGAAACATTCCTGCCCATCTGGGTGAAACATTCCTGCCCATCTGGGTGAAACATTCCTGCCCATCTGGGTGAAACATTCCTGCCCATCTGGGTGAAACATTCCTGCCCATCTGGGTGAAACATTCCTGCCCATCTGGGTGAAACATTCCTGCCCATCTGGGTGAAACATTCCTGCCCATCTGGGTGAAACATTCCTGCCCATCTGGGTGAAACATTCCTGCCCATCTGGGTGAAACATTCCTGCCCATCTGGGTGAAACATTCCTGCCCATCTGGGTGAAACATTCCTGCCCATCTGGGTGAAACATTCCTCCCCATCTGGGTGAAACGCTCCTGCCCATCTCGGTGAAACATTCCTGTCCAGCCTGTGTGAAACATTCCTGCCCAGCCTGTGTGAAACATTCCTGTCCAGCCTGTGTGAAACATTCCTGTCCAGCTGGGTGAAACACTCCTGTCCAGCCTGGGTGAAACACTCCTGTCCATCTGGGTGAAACACTCCTGCCCAGCCTCAGTAAAGCACTCACACATTTTGGAAGTGCTCAGATCTTCCTGTGTGCCCTCAAACCCAGCACGTGTGTGCAGACACCCACACATTTTATTGCTGATAGGAAATGAAGCCCTCGATTAAAAGACATTACCAAAGATTAAAAGCAACACTGAATCTAATTTCAATTGTTTGTGGCAGGAACCCAATTTTCAAATGATAATGGCAATAATTAAAAAGTCCCTTATCAACAGAGACAAAAGTACTGCCTGTTGGCAGGTGGAGCTGAGGAACGGGATGAGCTCAGGCTCCTCAGAGCTGAAATCAATTTTCAGACAAAGTTCAAACAAGACCCAGAATAATTCTACTTTTGTTGTGCTTTTTCCACCAGGGGAGGAAGATCCTTTCGCCATGCACGTACAAAGTTTTTTCTCCTATTTTTCTCTCTCCTTTATCCACAAGGTCATATTAGCTGGAACAAAACCTCATATAAACAAAACTGTTATGTTGTAGAAATGAGGCTCAGACCTTCGGTTTGGACTTTACTTGTCATTATGGATGATCCTATTTAGAATTAACAAATGCACCTGCTCAGCCTTTGAAGAGTTGGCCAAGGAGGGCTCTCAGAGCTCCCTGTGCTGAGACTTCTGAACTCCACCATCATCCCTCTTGTGCAGTGCGGAGTTCACCAGCACAAATTAGGTCTAATTAAAATATGTCTGGATGGACATCCAGAAAGTAAACTTTTTTTTGCCCTGAGAACTCTCAGGTTTCTTGACATACACTTCCCAATGGTAACAGAGTGCAGAATTTGGGATTCAGGCTTTTATCTCATGGAACAGAACGATCCATTGTATGGTTCTCTCTTTTCCCCCTCCAAAGCCACCCAGGCCCAGCCTGTTGAGCCCAGTGACACCTCAGGAAGAGTCACAGGACTCTGGGTCCTCACCTCAGTAATTGCCAGGGGGATGGAGCAGAGCTTTGCCTTCTGCAGAGTGCCCAGCCCAGGGCCTGGGGAGGCTGTCCCGTGTCACCCCTGGTCACAGACGCTGCGCCCGAGGTGTTTGTGAGGAGGTGACACTTCCCGGTGCTCAGCAAGCCCATTGGTGCTCCTTAAGCAGTGTTAATTGCACTAATTAATACAGGGAGTCCCCAGGGAGGGGAAAGTCTTTCCAAATGTCTTCATTGTTATTTGATTGCAGGGTTCAGGACGAGCTGATTGCTCTTTGATGTCTCTAACTTGGGGTCTGGCATTTCTTACATTGCTGGTGCTGCAGTGAATGAGCCCTTCCCCAGTCAGTGTTATCGCTCCCAGTCCCATACTAGGCAGGCTGGTGCACCTTTCAGCGTCACTTGAAGTTCTTTCTGCTGGCCTCATCACAGTGGCTGATGAAAACCCTGCAGAAAGGATCTCTTTCCACATGTGATCGCGTTTGTTTAGCTGCTCTAAACCCACATCACTTTCATCCTGGCTGCATTCTCCATGAACAGGATTTTTCCTCCTGGGAGGAGCTGATACTCATCATGTACTGGTCAAGACTGATTTTGTTTATCAGCACAGGAGTGTGAAGACAGAAAACTGTGACACCTTTGTTGTTTTCCTTCTGGTCTGGAGAAACGGGAGGAAAAGGAGGAGGTGGGGCTGGAACATTGCTGGCTTAAAGGGGAACTTTTTTGCTGGGGTTTTCCTGTTGACTTTCCTCCGTGGATAACAAGTGTGGAGATGACAGGACACAGCCACAGCTTTGAATCCACTGGGATCTACCTGGAGCCAAAACTTGTGCAGTGCCTGAGGTCACAGCAATAGGGAGGAACCACGGAACAGGGAAGGCTGGAAGCAGCAAGGTTTCCCTCGATGTGTTGCTGCTGTCACTTTTGAATTCAAGCTCCCCCAGAGCTCTCAGTGCTGCCAAAACCAAGCCCCAGGGTAACAGTGGGGTTTTGAAGCAGAACTTTTACCTTTAGAGAGGAGGGAGCTCTCCATTCATGAGAAAGAACTTCTGTAGCAGTCAGTGATCGGGAGGAGTCCCTGGCAGCAGAGTTTGCTCACCTGTGCATCCAGGAGGGTTTGTGTCCTCCTTTAGGGAGGAGCTGATGGGTGTGCAGCGCTGGCAGCAGCACGTTTCCAGCTGGGCCGTGCAGCCAGGACCACCATAGACTCCACTTACACTCGTGGCCTCTCTTGAGAGATACTTGGGCCACCACAGCCTCAGTGCCAGCTCTGGAATGTCCCTGCCCCTGTCAGGAGCCCTTCAGGGGGGCCCTGTGGCTCCAGCACCTCCTGGTCCCCTGGAGCCAAGCAGGGCCCAGGGTCTGGTGGGAGCAGCAGAGGGGGCAGAGCTCAGGATGACCTCAATTTCTCAGCTCTGATGCTTCAATTATTTCTGCAAGAAAAAGTATCTTTATTATTTAATAATGGCTGAGGCCCTCCAAATTATTCATCAGCCCAGGAAGGTGGCTGCTGAAATTTTTGGGAAGGATGAGATGGAGGGAGGGTCGTCAGTCACTGTCTGGGTGGAGAGAGACCTTTGGTTGCTTCACCTCGTTCCCCTTCCCAGCACAGGCTGAACTCCTCCTTCTGGTGGTCTTGTCCAGCCACAGAATCAGGGAATGGTTTGGGTGGGAAGAGACTTAAATCATCTCACTCCATATCCTGCCATGGCAGGGCCAGCTCCCACTGTCCCAGGCAGCTCCAAGCCCCAGTGTCCAACCTGGCCTTGGACACTTCCAGAGATCCAGGGGCAGCCCCAGCTGCTCTGGGAGTTCCAGCCCAGCCCCTCCCCACCCTCTCACAGCCAGAAATTTCTTCCCAATATCTCACCTAAATATCCCCACTTTTAGTTTGATGCCATTCTTCCTTGTCCTGTCACTCCAGGTCCTGACAGAGTCTCTGGCTTCCCTGGAGCCCCTTCAGGTCCTGGAAGGGGCTCTGAGGTCTCCACACGACCTTCTCTTCTCCAGGCTCTTCTCTTGAGCTTTCCCAGCCTCATTTGTGCAACTTGGAGACAGATTTTATTTCTGCAGCACCTTGGGTTTGAGCCAGGAGTGATCCCCCAGGTGGGAAGAGAAGCTGCCCCCGTCCCTGAGTGATCTCAGGTCCCCATGGGTGCTTTGTGGGATGCTGCTGGCTCTGTTCTGCTGCAAGTGGCCCCTGCCCACATGCTGAAAATAATATTTTTCCACTGGAGCAAGAAGTTGAACCTGTAAAATGCTGGAAGGGGTTTTGTGGTGGTGTTGTACCTTTGTGTTTGAAAAGACAAAGCATCCTTGCTTGCATATTTCATTGCCAAATTATCAGATAAATGTCACATTACTTAGGATGCCAGAACTCACTGATATTTTAAATGCTTCCATGTTTTAATTCCTCAGTCAACCTTTGCAAACCTAATTACAAAGGGAAAATCACTGATGGCATTTTGTTCACCATGTTTGGAGTTGAACTCAGTTTCCTGAGAGTCAGAGAAAATTTTTAGCTTACTTTATTTTCTCTTTCTTGGTAGTGTCAGGAGCTCTTCCTGCAGCTCCTCATGGGATAAGATGGATTACTGCCAGGAAAGCCATGGAGCAGCAGTGCCAGAACAGGCCTGTGTATTTGGGTTACCTCTGCAAAATAAACAGAGGAGCCCATGCAGAGCTGGAGACCCTGGGGAAGCTTCATTCAGAGTAGCCTTCACTTCCACATTTCCTTCCATCTCATTGTGAAAGCAGCTGACTAAAAAGATCAAAGTCAAAGGGGAATCTTCCTGTGATGGGGTTTTGGCATCACCAGTGCCATGGGAACTTCGAGTCAGTCTGGTCTTTGTTCTTCTGGAACACCTGCACACACCTGAGCGCTTCTCACCCACTGCTGGGCACCCAGAGCTGCAGGGCTGGGCTCGGGCTCTGTGCCCCCTGTCCAGCCCTGCCCTGCAGGCAGCTCCAGCAGCTGGCTGCCCTCCTGATCCATGGAAATCCTCTGAGAACCATCCTCAGAGGTGGTGGAAACACCTGTGCTCCCTCAGCTCAGCCCAGAGCTCCTCTTGGAAATCAGTCTGGTGCTTCTTCCATGGGAATCAATGGCTCAGGCGCTGGCAAAGGGGACAAGAAATCCTCCTGTGCTGGCCATGCCTGCAGCAAGGTACGGTCTGTACCCCCTGGGCATGGTCTGTGCTATGTCCCAGGGTGCCAGCTCCATGTCACAGCCCCTGGGCATGGTCTGTGCCACCTCCTGGGTGCCTGTCACAGCCCCTGGGCATGGTCTGTGCCACCTCCTGGGTGCCTGTCACAGCCCCTGGGCATGGTCTGTGTCACCTCCTGGGTGCCAGCTCCATGTCACAGCCCCTGGGCATGGTCTGTGTCACCTCCTGGGTGCCTGTCACAGCCCTGTTGCCTCCAGAGCAGCAGAGATTTGTCACCAGTTCAGCATCATGTCCCATCGTGGCCCAGCACAGCCCAACCTCCTGTTTGTCAGGCAGTGGAAAGAGGCTGAGAAGAGGCTGCTTTCCCAAATGCCAAAATGAATGAGGCAGGGCTGGGATCACCCCTGGAGCTGTGGGGGGAGATGAGGCTCATCCAGGATTTGCCCTCAACTTCAGTCTGAATTTTCCCTGTTGAAAGCAGAGTCCTGTTTCCTGATGTTCTTCCTGAGCACCTCTGACCTCTGGGGCTGGAGCTCCCATATTCCAACCCCTTGGAATAGCACAGCGCTGCTGCCAGCCCTTCCCTTCCTTGGCTTTTTTGGTAGCAAGGTGGTAGCAGAGCACTGCCTGATCTCCCCTGTTTCTGTTCTTTTTTAGCCTGGAGTGGAGGAAATAAACTCATTTCTGCTAATGCAGACATTTAGGGCTCCCCAGCCAAGGTTAATAATCCAGTGACATCTGAATTGCATGTACTGTAAATAATCAGCACCTTTCTCAAAAGCTGCTGCAGGGTTTGGAACGGGCTGATCACAGACCAGGAGAGGGAAGTGGCCCCATGAATGCTTCTGGAGCAAGACTGGGATCATGCTCTGCTGTGCAGAACAGTGTCAGTGTAAAATGTGTGGGTGCAATGCAAATCTTGGGAAACAAAGGCCTTATTTCCACTTTGATTTATTTTCCTCCTTTGGAAAGATCTTCTCTCTCACCTTCTTAAAAAACAGAACTAGTCCAGAATGCTGACACTCACATTCCCAGTTGGTTCTGCTTAGATCTGTCCCAAGATCTGCCTGAATGTGCAGAGCTGGAGCTGGATCCCAGATTTCTCAGGACTTCTGGACACCTTGGCTAAGGCCTTTGTTTGGGAGATTGTGTGATTGTTTGGGTTTGGTGGTGTAGGATTTTTGGGGTTTGATCCTTTGGTTTGGTGCTTTGTGGTGTGGGGTTTTGTGGATTGTTTGGGTTTGGTGTGACAGCAGGGAGGGACCAGAGCTTGTATGCCAGGATGTTTCCATCCCTGCAAGGATGAGTTTGGAAAAAACCTAAACCTCACTGGCAGCAGCACGGAGGAGAAGGAACCATCCATTCCACCCAGGTGTCCCCAAAGCTCAGCTCATGTGAACCCCTGGCACTGGGTGGGGCTGTGCAGCTGCACCTCTGTGTGCCCAGTCTGCCTGATCCAGAACATGGCTCATTATTGCACAATGGATAATCAGCATTGTGGAAACCTCATCAGAAAAATGCTCCATTATTATATTTCCTTTTCCCTCTTCTGAGCAGAATATAGGGTGTTCCTTCAAAAGAGGAGTTTGTGCTCACTTAGGATCCCAGAATGTCCTGAGCTGAAAGGGACCCACAGGATCATCCAGTCCATCAGATCCCCCAGCAATCCCCCCTGGGCATCCCTGGAGTGCTGCCCAAAGGCTCCTGGAGCTCTGGCAGCCTCGGGGCCGTGCCCATTCCCTGGGGAGCCTGGGCAGTGCCAGCCCCTCTGGGGGAAGAACCTTTCCCTGAGATCCATCCTGAGCCTGCCCTGGCTCACTTTCCAGCCCTTCCCAGGTGCTGTCCCTGTCCCAGAGGTCGGCACTGGCTCTGGGCTGGCTCAGTTGCATGCCACCTCTCCATGGGATGATCCTGCTCCCTCTCAGGCACTGCAGAGATCAGCTCCAAACAGGGGTAGCCCAGGCAGCCCAGCCCTTCCCAGCACAGCACAGATGCATTGGCTGCCCTCAGGTTTTGTTCTGGATTAGGAACATGATGGAGCCCTGACATTTCAGCCAGGAGCTGAGACATTTTAAGTTGTGTGCAGGGAAAATTAAGGTCTTTGCACTTTCCAGCAAGGATATTGCAAGGATATTGCAAGGATATTGCAAGGAGTGGGAAGCCAGGCAAGATTCATTACAGCCCCAAAGTGCAAAATTTCACACTTCCATCTGCAGTTTCCTTTTTTAACTGTCTGTCATTCTGAAATGTTTGTATGAAATACAAGTGAGGAGCAGGAGGGCTGCAGGGATAAAGGTGGCAAACGTGCATACCTCTTACATGGGGCTTTTGTGTTCCTTTCCAACCCCACCAACCCCACTGGACACACTGGAATTCCACAGGCTGGGGAGAGCAGCAGGCCCCAGCCCAGCCCAGCTTCTGTAGGGGAACAAAGGAATGCTCCAACAAGCCACAGAACCTTAGAGAAGACCAGAAATGGAGCTGAACAGGGCATAAAACCAGAAGTTTCGTTGCCACCTATTTCTGTTCATGTTATTGTTATAAAAGCCTCTTAATTATGGGAGGACAATTGTAAGAGGCCTTTTGGTGGGATTCTGTGTTTGGAGCTGTTTGTGCACAGGGAGGTACATCACAAGCAGCCTGAAATGAACCCCTCTGTGTAACTCAGCCAGGTTTTCATCCCATGTGACAAAAGTGGAATGACCCTCTGGGGTCCTTTCCTGCTGCTCTCACAGACTCACCTCTGCACCTCTGACTTCACAGTCCCATGGCCAAGTGATCTTTTCACCTCTGTATGAAGGGATCTTGGTTGGAAACCTGGCATCTTGTGTGGAAACCTGGCATCTGTGTGGAGCAGGGCTGGGTGGGAGAGAAGAGCCCCTGCCCAAGTGGGAGCAAGCTGAGGAGGCAGAGCAGGCACCATGCCCTGAGAGAGCCAGGCTGGATGGAGCCTGGGCCAGCCTGCAGAAGTGCAGCCCAGACAGGAACTGCAAGGCAATGGGAGTTTGATTTCTGTCTGGCAGGCAGCTGGGCAGGGCTGGCACTGCTGGGGTGATAAGCTGGGCTCCATGGCCCTGAGGCTGGAGTGCCCCATCCCTGTGCCCGCTGCCTCCCAGGAAAAGCTGCCTGCCCTGGTTTCATGGCTTGGAGCTGTCAGGTGCCGACAGGGAAGCTGTGATGGATTCATTCTTCTCCCTTATCCAGAGGCTGCACTGCACTTTCTGCAAATACCAACATCTTGAAACGCCCTGGAGACAGCAGAGAGAGAGAGGGCTCCGATAAATCACCAGGGCTGAGAGCCTTTATTGCCACTGACTACAGCACCTGCCAGAGCTTTGTTTTCCTCCTGCTGCTCAACTCCCTTGTTTTGCTTTCTGCTCACCTTCCCTGTGCCCTGTTCCCACTCCTAGCTGTTCATTATTGCCATTAAAAATTATTCATTTGGGTCAGAATCCACTTGAACTTGGTGCTGCAGAAATTCAGAGTTTCATCTGTGTTTCTTCCTTCCCTCTGCTTTCCCTCCCCACATTCCCTCTCAGGGTCCTGCCCCACCTTGAGGTGCCTTGTCCTGAGCTCAAGGGCTGCCTGGATGTGCTCATCCCTGGGAGATGCTCTCACCTGGGGCCGTGGCAGAGGCTTGATTTGGGAATGGGGCTGCTCAGGGCTGGGTCTGGGTGGCAGGAGAGGGCCAAGGGTTTTACAAGTGCCAGACAAGGCCAGCTCAGCACTCAGCTGTGCAGAACAGTCTGCAGGGGCTTCAGTTCATCTTGGCCATTTCCTGAGTCTTAAAAATTTTAAGCAAGCACAGGACTGAAAGAGAAAATGCTTTCCCAAAAATAGTTCTGAAAGCTGTGATGGTGGGAGTCCTCCAGCACTGCAGGAACCAGGGAAGGAGTTCAGCCAGCCCAGGGTGGTGATTGCTCCTGGATGAAGCAGCCTGGCCCTCCAGGGAATGCTGAGACCCAGCAGGAGCTGAAACCCCAGGAGCTGCTGTCTCTGCACCGCAGGAGAGGAAAATGAACAGCTCCAAAAGCCCTGAAGCCATTGCTGGAACACTGAGCTGCCTTTGCAGGGCTGTCAGCTGTTAAACAGCTGGGGATGGGGTCGGCTCCTCCAGAGCTGGATTCAAACCAAAACCCCAATTTGAACTGATTTATTTGGAAGCTTTTGTTTCACTGGGGGAGATGTGTGGGTCAGTGTTTTGGGGAGCACACAAATTACCCAGAACTGTGGTGGTGCCTTGGTCCTGGAGGAAGACTGGAAGCAGATTAAACAAATGGGAGGTTGGCATATCAGACACCTGTAAAAAAAAGTGAAAAGGATCTGACTCTAGCAGGGGCCATAATGTGCCATCCTGCTGAGTTTCCAGGGCACTGAGCTCTTGCTGTCGCTGGGGTTTTGTCACAGACAAAAGCCCTGATGAAATCTCACCCTGTTTTGCTGAAATGTTATCCCTGCCTAAAGCAGAGGAGATTTGCTTTTCTGGGGCTCAGCTCCACAGTGTCTCCAGTGGAAATGGAGAAGCCCCAGGAACATAAGGCCTGTTCTTGCCTTCCCAAAGCTGCTGGTGAACAGCGAGCCCGAGGCTGGAGCTGAGAGGGGTTCGGTGCCATTTGTTCTTGTGAAGGCTTTTGGGGTTTGGTATCACAGGGTAGGGGAAAAAGCTGTTCCACATCCAGACCTGCTGCTGGCTGCTTTGGGTCCGTCCTTCTGGCTCTCTGGATCTGCCCCTTATGAAGCCCAAGGGGCTCTGAAGCATTTTTGAAATGTTGCAGGCAGGATCTGTAAGTGGGAAATATTTTTCATTGATTACGAGAATACTGTATTTCCTCACTGCCTGTGTCCTGCAAATCTCCCTCTTGCCTCTTGCTACATTTTTCTCTTTTTTAAGGGGGGGAGGGAAGTGGAATATAACCCCAGCAAATCTCCTTTACCACATGTAAACCCATCCCTGTGCTTAAGCGAAAACTTAAGCTCAAGTTAGAGTAGCTTTAAAATCAAAGCTTTTCCTTCCCCACTCTTACACTGGGAATTTGGTTTCATGGCTCAGAGGACCTGGTGCTCGTTTGGACACAAAACCAGGATAATACATAAATACAGCCCAATGAGCTGCACCTGCCCCAGGCTCAGGTCATTCCTGCTGCCCCAGGACCAGCCTGGAGCTTTTGCCATGAGCTGGGATGGAGAAGCTGATCCCGTAAAACTGGGAACATGAGGCCTTGGAGAGGAGCTCTGGGCCAGCCTGGCAGGAGGGTGTAAAGCCTCCAGAACTCCTTCAACTCCGTGGACCTCTCTTGATTTACACCAGAGGAGTGCAGGGCTCTTAGCACATGTGCCAGATGGTCTTTTATAAGCACAGGAATTATTTAAGAGTGTGGCCATTACTCCAGTGCTAATGAATTACAAATAACTCCTGAAGGAAAGGACTTTTGCTGACTAAGAAAAGTGTCCCCAAGATAAGCTAACAGTTGAGGTTTAAAGGGTCAGCAATTTTTAAAAACTAGATTTTATTCTGAGTAAGTTAAAGGGGCCTGGAGAGATCCCACTTGCCTCATTAGCAAATATTGCCCAATTTTTCTTTCCCAATGTAGCAGGGGGGAAGAGAACCATTTAAAATAAACACCTGGCAGGAGTGCATAATCTGCATAAATTCAAGTGGTTACACTCCTGACAGAAAACCCAACCAGAATGAGCCTTTGGAAGGTGGAAAAGCTGCCTGAGCGTTGATTTATTTCCATACATGGCTGGGATTTCAGAGAGCCTGGCAGATCCTGGTTTTCTGGACACCCTTAGATCCAGAGGTGGAATGGGGCCAGTCCCAGCTCCCAGAGCACATCCCAGGCCCATCCTGGCTCCTCCAGGTGGGAGGATTGGTGCAAGTTGGTCACAGCCATGAATCTTGAGCACTGGTGCTCCTCCACTCCCCTTGCAGGTGAAATTTCTTGTTTCAGGCTCTGTTGATGCATTTTTTGCATATAGGATTCCTGGTGTTCTCGCTCCTTGGGTCTTTAGGGATGGACATTTCTGCACTGTCCCAGTGACCAAGCAGGGAATGGCTGCCAGTGGCAGAGGGCAGGGCTGGATGGGATCTGGGGCAGGAATTGTTCCCTGGCAGGGTGGGCAGGGGCTGGGCTGGAATTGCCAGAGCAGCTGGGGCTGCCCCTGGATCCCTGGCAGTGCCCAAGGCCAGGCTGGGCACTGGGGATAGCCTGGGACAGTGGCAGCTGGCCCTGCCAGGGCAGGGCTGGCACTGGGTGAGTTCTTAGGTCCCTCAGAGGTGGCTGGAGAGGAGCTTCCCCATGCCAGGAACACTCAAGGCTTTCCCCAGGTTGTCTATCAGGTACATTTGCCTGAAAATTCAGCTACTCTGGGATGCTTCAGTGGGATGAGGGGAGAGGAAAATGCAGAGGGTCTGTCTCTAAAAGGGACGAAAAAAGCATTTTAGTCATTTTTAATGCATGAGTAATTTTTGGTGCCAAGGAACATATCAGCAACAGAGCTGGTCTCATCAGAATAATAGAAAATCCATGTTCCTGGCCATCAATTATTGATAAGGGTTAACAGAGCTGTATCCATCCAGGGTGGTGTCACATTGTTCCTTCCCCTTGTACTTCCAATTTTCTGCTTCCTTCATTCCCTTGTTTCATCTTTTAACCCAAATGTTTTCCATCCCTCCCTAGCTGTGCCATTCCTGCTGGCAGCTGTTCCATGATCCAGTGTGGGCATCAGGGCAGGGCAGGGGGACAACAACCAGCAGCTCCTGGCCAGGATTTCCTCTCCCTTGCTCCAGGATGGGCTTCAGCAGGAGCAAACCCATCATTCCCATGGGAATAGGACCCAGGGCATGCAGAGAACTGAACCTGATGCTGTCTCAGCACCTTCAGCGAGGAGGAGGATTCAGGAAAGCTCTCCAGCTCTAGGGTTATTTCCAGGCACATCCCAGGTGGGATGAAAGGAGGGAATCTGGCCCAGAGCAGCATCCCAAACCAAAATGGCCAAGGGTGGAGGTGCCAACAAGCAGCATCTCCCCAGCACCCTCTCACTGCCAGTTTGACATTTGCTCTTCCCAAAAACCCCTCCCTAACTAGTGTCCTCCAGGCAGGGAAGGGAAGGAAGGTTGATTTCTTCTCCCCACATCCAAAAATCCATATTTGAACAAAGACTGTGAAAAATTCCTATATAGAAGCAACGTCTTGTAATTAATCATAAAAACTATCATTGTGTGGGAATGATTGTTTAGCAAGAGCAAACACCTGCTCTGGTCTATCTTCTTTTTGTCATGGTTTGGACAATTTTCAGTTCACAGGTAAAGCTTGGTTTTCAGTAGCTCCAACTTCTTTTTTTGTGACTTTTCCGTTCTTTTGATTCTTTTTAAACTGTTTCTTCCTCACTGATGAGACATCCCAGTTGGTATCAGGAATTAATGTTTGTTTTCACATCACTTTCATATTTGAGAGGCAGAGTAGGAAGTTGGCAACAAGTTTGAGGGTCCCTGACATGCTGGATGCAAACTCCAAAAGTTTACAGGGCCACGAGTGATTAAATGTGGATCCAAGGACTCAAAGGAAGTGCATGGAACCACTTTGTGTTTGGGGAGGGAGGGAGAAGGGACGAGTAGGGGAACAATGTGGAGTTTTTTGCTAAATCTGTGGGAGTCTGCTGCCAGACATCCCTGTGGCTCTCTGAGTGCTGCCCCTCTCCATGTCCTGCTGCAAACTGGCCTTCCCAGATTGGACTCATGCCTTGTAAATAGTCTAAGGGGGGAAAAAAGTGCCATTATTCTGGTCAGAAAGCACTTTGGCTGAAAGGCTGCATTTTTCTTATTTGTGTGTGTAGCAGTCTACAAATAATAAATAAAATCCTAGGTAATTTAGTTTTAATGATGTTCCCTGGTTTCAGCTGTCCCAGGTGTGCCAGGTCTGGCCCCTCTTCAGCCACTTCATCATTGCCAGGGAAATGTGCAGCTGATTTTCCACCCTCTGTGCTCTGCAGCTTCCTGGGCTCTGCTGCTGGATTTGGGATTGCCTCACTGCCACATGTCCCATTCCAGGCTGGAGCAGCCATAGGAAGGAGGGAGCTGGAACAGCAGGGTTTGGGGAGTTCAGGCAGGGGAACAGCAGGGTTATGGGGAATTCAGGCAGGAAGCTGACTCTTCCTTCCCTCCCTGCAGGACTGCTGTGTTTCCAGCATCTGACACTGCCACAGCAAAGGGCTGATTTCTGCAGATGTCCCCATTCTAAAGCAGGGAATTGGGAAATGCTTGAAATAACCCCTCTGGAACTTTTTGAAGTGAAAATATTCCCTCTGAGGGGGAATATTCCTTTCCATTTAGGTGTTTGGGTAGAAAAGAGAGAGAAAGCAGGATGGGTGATATCCAAAGGGTCCCCTCTGGGGCAGAGAGACGGGAGCTCTGCACTGACCCAGCTGTGAGGGAGGGATGGAGTTGTTTCCCTTTGGATTTCCCTATAGATTGTGCCTCTAATCTGTGCAGAGCTAATCCAGCTGGCAAAGCTCCACATCCAGAGATGGTGCAAACACCTCAAGGTCAGAGCAGGGAACCCTGGAGTGATTCATGACTTTGTTCCCATGCTCAGGTTCATGGCTGTGAATATTCCACGGGGTTTTGAGCTGCAGAGAGGAGTGCTGGGTATTGCTCACGTTTTCCAAGAAAAGGCTTTGCAGTTTTCCTGCTTGCAGTGAGCCCTTTGGATGCCCTCAGTGCTGTGGGAAGACTGCCAGGTCCCCTCAGCAGAGTTCTCTGTCCCCAGCTGTGCCACCTGCCCGTCCTCACGTTGCTTGAGGATCAAACTCCACCCCATAATGGGAGCTGGGGTCTGAGCCATGACTGCACTGGGAATGAGAGCCCCAACCTTAAACTGGCACCAGCAACTGCCCAAAACCAAAACTCAGTGGGGAATGTGAACCCAGCCCTGTTGTGCTGGAGCAGCCTGAGCCGAGGACGAGCGTGGGGCAGCGGCACTCGAGGCATCAGCTGAGGAACTGGGAACTTCCATAACAGCCGTCTCTGGAGAAATCCCAAAGAGGTCCTGGAAATGCTGCCCAGGGCTTGCTCCTGGGTCTGGCTGTGCCACCCTGGTCGAGCTGAGCCATGGGGGAGGCTCCCTGGTGGGGCTGTCACGGTGTCCTTGGGCTGCCACTGTGGAAGGAAGCAAAGCAGCCAGGTTAGGAGTTCAGCTTTGGGGTTTGAGGTGAAACTGCAGAACCATGGGCTTCCTTTGGTCAGAGCAGGGGCTGCAGATCCTGTGTGGGCCATTCACTGAAGAGATGGACTCGATGATCCTGGTGGGTCCCTTCCAATTCAGGACTCTCTGTGAAATGCACCCCATTCCCACCTGCCCCTTTGGGCAAAGCAAGGCTGGCTCATGCTGGCAGTGGGGTGTGCTCAAGCTGTGTGCTGGGAGCTGGTGTCCCCTGCATCCTGCGCAGTGTTATTCCAGCACCTGGATCCAAACAAAGAGAGCCCAGACTAAACCCTGCAAGAGAGCCGTGGGGTTCGGTGCTGCCAAGCCCTGCCTTCAGCAGCCAATTCCCAGAGGGATGCATCTCTTCATGCTGGATATAAACCTTAAATTTGCATCTCTGGTTAAAGAGCAGCTTCCCAGATAAGGCTTCACTCTCTAGTGAGGATGAACAGAAACATCTCCCCCATTAAAGATTTAATCCCTTTTTTTCTGATGAGGAACTGGCTGTGCAGGCATTTTATGGGCTCCCCCAGAGGGGGTCTGGTGCAGTGTTAAATCTTTGCTGTGTCAGGCTGAAAAGTCACTCGAGATGGTGCTTAAACACCTCCTCCAGTCCCCAGGCAGCCGAAAATCCTTCCCTGCTGGATCACAAGTGGGAGATTAAAATCAGCACGTGCTGTGCATCCAGCAGGGACGAGAGGGAGGGGGCCATGGACCCTCCCTGTCCCCTCCCTGTCGCCTCCCTGTCCCCTCCCTGCCACCCTCCTTCTCCAGGGCCACCTCCAGCGACTCCTCTTGTCCCTCCTCCCGTGCTCCAATTCCCTCCCCTGTTCATGGAAATTATTAACGTCCCCGAGCAAGGACTGATCCCCAGCACAGCACCAGAAATTCCGGAGTATTCCAAAATCCACATCACACAGCTGTGCCCGGCCCCCCCCCTCTCTGTGGGCAGCACAGAAACCAACCAAACACAGCCCAAGTTGTTAAAATAACACTGCTTGTTGCTCAAACAGACGAAAGCCTGGGATGTGGAATTAAAGGCTCTGGCTTTATGGAGCTCACCCGGCATCCCGGCCACCCACTGCTCCGAGCTTTCAGCAGCGCAGGAGCTGTGGAGGTGGGGAGGTGAATTAAAGATAAAGTGGCAGCTGGAACTGAGAAGACCCTGCCTTAATATCATTTTTGGAGGAGTGCTGTGCGTTTGATAACATGTGCCATGCACACGGTTATTTCCTTGAATTAGATAACAGCAGATAACACAATGATCCTAATCTGCCCCCCAGCCCGGCGCTGGAAACCCGGCATTACAGAGCCCGGCTTATCTGATCCCGGCGGCTCCTCCCGAGCCCGCCCCAGCTCCCGCAGGGAGACATTGCCCAGGTTAGAGCTGCTGCAAACAGCTCTGCTGGCGCTGGAGCTGCCCCAGGGCATAGGGCTGGAGACCCTCGGGAATTGGGGCTGGAGACCCTCGGGAACTGGGGCTGGAAAGCCTCAGGAACTGGGGCTGGAGACCCTCGGGAACTGGGGCTGGAGACCCTCGGGAAATGGGGCTGGAGACCTCAGGAAATGGGCCTGGAGACCCTCAGGAACTGTGGCTGGAGACAGCTCCTGCCAGCTCCAGGGGCTCTCGAAGCTTTTATAAGGGAGGACAGGGTGGAGCGACCAAGGCTGGATTCCTAAAGTGCCTCCAAGTGCAGCGCCCTGGGTGATTCCCACAGGGAGATTTTCTCCCACCGCTGGCTCACCCTTCAAAAGGATCCATCTCATCTCCTCCTGGTGGGATAAAACTTGTCCAGGACCCACTTCAAGAAACTGAGAAGCCACAAGGGGGCTGGGTTTGGTTGTTTTTTTCCTTTCCTCAATTCTACCCTGGATCCTGGTGTTGGAGCAGTGCTGTGACAGTCCTGCATCATGGGCAGGACAGTTTGTGACAACAGTTTGCTGTGCCTGCCCCCTCCTGGGATCCACCCCATCCCATCCCATCCCATCCCATCCCCAGGGGTGGCAATGCAGAGATCTTCCCTAGAGGCACAGCTTTGAGCCCAGGCTGGTGAGACACCTACCACATCTCTGGTCCTGCAGCAGGTCAAGAGGGCTTTGGACATGAAGGAGAATCCTTTCCCAGCAGCTCCTGGTGGGAAAAGGGGCTCCAACATGCACTGGGCCCATTGCCAAGTGCAGAGACAAAACCAAACTGGCCCCTCTTGTACTGGGCAGGCTGGGAGCTCAGGAGCTCAGCCTCTTCCCAGCCCTTCCCAGCTGGTAGCAGCTCCCTCTGCAGAAGGAAGGATGCTCCTTTCCTCTCTCAGGCATGGAGTGGAGTGGGTATTTATGTCTGTTTTTTTCCTGTTGGCATTTAATGGGCGTTTTAGCAGCACAAACAGAAAATGCTGCATATTCATCTTCCCTGTGTAGGACTAAGATGGAGAGGAAGGAAGGCAGAAGTACCTCAGGCTCATTGCTCCAGTCTTGTCCTCAGCAGCAATCTTGAGGATGAAGAATAACTTCATTTCCAGCCCTCACTGTGTCTCCTTTCCCTGTTCTTTGTGGGTCTGCTCAGGGCTGTGCCCACCCTGGCACATGGGCAGCTGGCAAATCCCTGTCTGGTTAAAATGCCGGGTGCAGCCCTGGCCCCGGCAGGCTCCTGGAGCAGGAGAGGAGAGATGGAACTCGGGCTGCATGTGCAAAGGTCAGGAAGTACAATCTCTTCCCTGTCAGGGGTGCTGGCTTGGCAGAGCAGCAGCGTGGCCCCCAGTGCGGGGCTGGGAGGGATGAGAGGATCGCACTGCACCTGCCTGCTTCGGTGTGCTCCCAGCAGAGCTCCTGGGGATGGAAAAACGCAGCCTCAACATTGCTTAACCCATTCCAGATACAACTCACGGCGTGTTTATGTTCGTGCTTGCCCAGAAGGAAGTGTTAATGGCTAATTAATGCCATTAACATTAATGCCCATGTTTGCAGCCTGTCCTGGCAGAGCTCTGGCTGCAGGAGCTGCACAGGGGCAGCAACATCCAGCAGCAGTGCTGCCACACAGACTTGTTCCACACAACCAAACCCCACCAAGAGCCGTTCTGACCTGCCCAGGAAATAAAAGCAGTGCAGGAAAATGTGGGAAATGGTGGAAAATGGCACATGGATAATTTAAAGTGTTCTTTAGAAGCATCTGGAAATACATTGCAAAGCATTTTAAGGGGAGTAGTTAATGTCATGTTGGATTTTATGCAGGAGAGGACATGCACCCTGCCAGGGTTCGCTTTCCCCAGCTCAGAGTGCAGTTTTCCAAACAGCCAGCCCAGCTCCTTGGGCCCCAGCACAGCTCAGGAGCTGCTTTGTTCATTCCCTTCTTTGCAGAAGGAAAAACAACCAGGAAGCCCTTGGTGCTCACTATCTCATCCCACACAGAAGTTGGTCTTTTCACAGTAATTTGGGGGAAGACCCCTTGGAAGCTGCGTGGATGCCAGCAAAGAGCATTTCCCAGGCAGTGCTGCTGCAGCCAGAGGTGCTGGGGCCGAGGAGGAGCTGGGGCAGCCCTGCTGGGGTTGGTTATGGGGCTCGGGCTCTGCTCTGCTCCTCTCCCAGCACACGCTGCCAACACAGCCCCAGGGAGGTGTTTCACCCTGGGCTGCAGCCCCGCAGCACAGCAAGGATCTCCTGCTTCCCCAAGTCATTTATTCCACTTTCTGTGCTAAAATCCAACATCCAGCCTGGGCTGGAGACCCCAGCACTGCAGGGGCTGGGGCTGGGCAGGGAGGCGAGACACAACTGGGAGAACTGGGAATGCTCAGCCTGCAGAACAGGAGGCTCCAGGGAGAGCTCAGAGCCCCTGGCAGGGCCCAAAGGGGCTCCAGGAGAGCTGGAGAGGGACTGGGGACAAGGGCTGCAGGGCCAGGAGCCAGGGAATGGCTGCCAGTGGCAGAGGACAGGGCTGGATGGGATCTGGGGCAGGAATTGTTCCCTGGCAGGGTGGGCAGGGGCTGGGCTGGAATTGCCAGAGCAGCTGGGGCTGCCCCTGGATCCCTGGCAGTGCCCAAGGCCAGGCTGGGCACTGGGGCTGGAGCACCTGGGACAGTGGCACTGGATGGGCTTTCAGGACCTTCCAGCCCAAACCACTCTGGAATTCTGTGTAATTCTGGCTCCTGTGCCTGTCTGGGGGCACTTCTTGCTGTCCCTGCCCCCTGGGCTTCACCTTCCTTCTCTTCTTCCTCCTCTGCAGCTTCCCATGCTGTTGCTACGTTCTGGTTCAAGTGGGTTTTAATCCATATAAAACGAGCAACATGTAAAATATTATGATATGATGAATATGATTTTATATTGTAGTTAGCTCTAGGCATTCCCTTTCTTATTTCATCATGATTGTTAGACTTCTTTTATTCCTTTCATAAAGAAAAACATTTAATGTAAAAATAAAAGGAGTTTTGATGATTTGGGTGAATTGCAGTGCTCAAGGCTTTCCTCCACATAAGCTTAAATGTGAGTGTGGGCTTTAATGCAAGAGCCTGAGGAGGAAACACCTCATCCAAGTCCTGTCAAAGGCAGGAGGAGTTTGATCACAGAGCAGAAAGCAACAGAGTGGCTTTGGGTGAGGGAAGGAGAGGTCTCTGTCACCCTCACATTTGGGGCCAGGCTGGAAATGTCTGCCCTGACCGGAACACCCAGAAGGTCCAAGGTGATCTGGAATCTTCCCTAAAATTCCCAGCTGGTACAAAGCAGGCAGTGCTGCTGCTGTGGGCAGCATTGTGGGAGAGGCTGCTGCACTCTGAGCCCACTACCCGGCTGTTCTCTCCTGTGAGGAAAATCCAGCAGCAGGGATGAGCACTGGGGCAGGGCTGGGGGGCCCTGGGGTCTCCATGGATTGATGGGGCAGGAGCAGGCTGAGCTCTCCTAATCCCAGCCTCTCACCAGGGTCTCCATCCAGCCTCTCCCACTGATTTCTGTGATCAGATTCTGCCCTTGGCACACACACTTCAGCCAGGAAATGGATTTTGTAAGATTTTTTTTTTCCAAACCAAAGCTGCTTAGTGGGAAAAGTTCTGGAGCTGAGGGGTTCATGGTGGAAAGCAGTGCAGCAAAATCATGGGGATCAGGATCAGGGGCAGTAAATCCCCTGGGACTCTGGTCTGGACCCTTTTGGGCAGTCCCCAGTGCCCCAAGGGACAGCACTTCCAGAAGAGCACTGGAGGAGTTGTGTTCCCATCCCGTGTGGAGCAGGCCACTGCCCTGTTCTGAGGAAAATCCTCTCCTGGCTGTTGGCAACTAGGAGAGGCTGTGCCTGTGCCCTGGAGCCCAGCTCTGGAGCACAGGGATGCGCCAGGAGGGAACTGTGGCTTCCAGACTTCTGAGAGATCGTCACAGACAATAACCAGCCTGATAAAAGCCAATTACTAACTATTTTTAGAAAGCCTTTGACAGTCTCCCCTCTTCAAACCCGGGGATATTTATTCATTACATTCCAAATCAGCTCTGTACCCTGGGGTTGATGCTCATGTCACAGGCACGGAGTGTCAGCAGCTCGGCAGTGGCAGTGGCACTGAGCACAGCAGTCCTGTCACCGCCTCGCTGACAGGGTGGCAGCAGGTCAGACATCCATAGCAGCACTGCCTCCAGGGACAATTAAACACTAAGTGGGCATCAGGCAGGATAACACCAGCATGGGGAATATTCAGGTCACTGCAAAGGATTGATAGCAATGAATCCCTGATGCTGCAGAAGTCACCTGTCTGGGAAACGATGAGTCCTGCACGGGGAGGGAGCATCAGCATCAGGAGAAGTCAGAGCTGAGCTGGGAGGAGGCTCCTGCTCCAAGGCCGGAATGGGCATTCCTGGTGTTCTGAGGGCAGTCCTGGTTTCTCCCTGCCCGGCAGAGGTGTGAGCAGGCAGGGAGGGAGCAGCCCTGGAAAACCCAGGCAAGCTCAGCCCCTGCCTCAGGGCCAGCCCCGCTCCTCAGCCTGCTCAGCCTGCTCGGCCAAGGTCCTGCACAGGGCAGCAGAGCCATGGGTCACCTCCTCCAAACTAAACTTACTCCTGATTTTTAAAAGCTTTGAGGCCCAGGGCCAAATTCAGAGCTGTTGCCCTACATGGCACACATTTCAGTCTCCCCTTCTCTCCCCCTTTCCCCATGTAGAGGTTATTTTAGGCTGGGAGTTATTTTAACTCGCACCTTTCCTTTGGTGCATAAATTACACTTATTTATATTGCTTTCTGCATCAGCTGCCAGGGGAAAGAAGTGCTCAGGAAGCCTCAGCAAACCTGAGAGGCTCTGAATCATGACACCTTCACCAGCAATGCTGAATTTGCCCCGTGGCATCCCAGGGATGCAAACATCCTGACTGGAAGGGCCAAGATGGGATATGGATGTGCTCAGCATCCTGTCCTGCTCTCCTGACCCACGTGAATGGTCCATGATGTCCTGGCCAGGCTCAGAAAGCCTCTGGGATTTTGTCCTGGGTTCAAAGGGGGTAGAGTAGAGCCCACGAGGCTCTTGCAGGGCTCCTGCCAAGGGAAGCGTGCAGGTGTCACCGGGACTGCTCCATCACAGCCACGTGGGCTCCTCAAATCCCCCTGCTGGAAAGGGCTCCCCAGATATCCCCACTGGAAAGGGGATGGTGAAAGCTGCCAGGGCTCTAAGTTTAAAGAAACTGGGAGTCGATTCCCAGCTGACAGCTCCTTCAGAGCCCAGGTAATCTCTCTTCACCTCCTGCGGGAGCAGTTAAAGTGCAGTCAGCTCAGCCCAATTAACAAATTGTGTCACTCAATGTGCATCTTACCTTAAGCTGAAGGTAAAGCCCAGCTCTGAAGGTCAGGCCAGGTCCTTCCCAGGCTAAACCCCACTGTTCAGCCTGGTTAAAACTACAGGGTTTGACCCTGGGACCAGGATTTGCAGCCTGTGTTGTGTCTGGGCTTGTTGGATTCCGAGTGACAATTCCCAGGCACTCCAGTGGACTTTGCATTGAGCCACATTTACTGCTCTGAGCACTGCCTCCATTCTCTGCTAAGTGTACCCAAGTTTTAGTGTTTAATATTTAAACATGAAAGTTCTTTTGAGACATTTAAAGCGGAATTATTAACAGCCCCATGTAGAACTGACAGGTTAACAGTGCGACAATTAAAAAGAAAGGTTAAATACATTTTCTTTTCAGACCAACTGCTGTTGCCTAAGACTAATAAATCCACCAGGAGATGGTTTTTAGAGAGTGTGAGGGGCTGTGTGTCAGCTTTTATAGGCTGGAGTTTTTCAGAAATCACCACACTTCTCTTTCCAGGCAGCTACAGGTTTCAGATTATATTTAGCAGATGGGGCTTCTTCCAAAGAGTTGTGTGAATCAATCTGGAAAGGAAAAAAATTGGAATATGAAAAAGCAAACCCTACCAGCTGTGGGGCTTTAAACATTTAGGCTCACAGTTTGCTTGGCTTTTTTAATGTACCATGATTCTCTTTTGTCTGGATGGTTCTGAAAACACAGGGGCTGGAGAACAGCAGAAATTCTGTCTCTCTGAGGGATCAGTTCAAGTGCTGGACTCCTGTTTCTCCTTTGGAAAATCACTGTCCCCCCTGGCTGGCAGGACACAGCCTCGGGGAGAGCCAGGGTGACTTTCTGGGGACAGTGAGGTGCCAGCTGGGACATCCAGGCCATGAAATGGTGTCCAGCCCCTCCTGGGTGTTTGTGGGCAAAGTTGAGACCTTTCAGAGAGACATTTTCCATCTCTTTGCTATGTCTAGTCACATAAACATTCCCTTAGTGGCATTCCCATGTGCCCTGTGACTGCATGAGAATGTGTGGCTGCAGGAAAAGCAGATAAAGGGTGACCCTGTGACACCCTGACCAAGGTGAGCCAGCTGCCCTGTGACTCTGTGGAAGGAAGGGCACGAGAAATTCAGGATAAATCCATCTGTGACTTTGGAACATGAGGCCCAAGGACAGCCTCCAGCTCCCTGCAGAGCCTGGGCACTGGAATTGCTGCAGGGTGGGCAGCCAGACCAGGGAGGGGTCTTGGCTGCCCCTTCCCTCCTCCCTCCCTCCCAGGAGTTCTCTTCTGGCCCCTCTCAGACCCCACAGGGCCCCAGTCCAGCTCAGCATCACCTTTCCTACAATTACATCTCTCTCCCAGCTTCTCTTCCAAGCTCCAGAGTCCCTCCTTGCCAAGGCTCCTGCTGGACATTGGTTTGGACACAAATTGGCTACCATGAAGGGCCATGTGACTTACAAGTAGAGAGGAATATTTCTCACCCTGTGCTTTTAGCATGTTAAAAACACTGCCTGCTGTTTTAAATGAGTTCCTGACAGCAGCAGTGGAGGTTCCAGACTATTAGAAGCACATCAGAGGAAAGCATTACAGGATGGCCACAAGCCATGGCTATAATCAGCCTAGGCTTGATTTATTAAACTCTATAGCAACCCATATAAATTGATTAGCCATTTATTAAAATGGCTGTTAATCATGGATTATCACTTTTCACAAATTTAGAAGACTACCTGGATTATGGCCAGTCTGAAATACGGAGGGGGAGAAGCCCAGGGTTAAAACTTTGGGGAGATCACCGGGAAACCCTCGGAGGTTTCCCTCTTCCTGCCCTCCTTCAGGCCATGGAGTGAGCATGGACTGAGCGTGGAGAATGACACAACCCTGCCAGCTCTGGCCACAGGGTCCCAGCAGTGTCCCTGTGGTGCAGAGGGACACCCCTCAGCATGGTCAGCATTCCTGGCCAGCCTGGGGGAGCTGCACTGAGCTCTGCAATGATCCAAACAATCCCCAGGCACAAAACCACTCTCGGAGCTGCTGATGTTCAGAGCCCAGGAGCAGAGGGTCCCCTTTAATGTTCAAATGTATATTTTTAAAAGGTCAGTGTGACAGCACTATTGGGGGCCTGGGGATGCTCCACTCCCACCTCAGCTCTGCCCTGTCACCAACAGGTGCCAGTGTCAGCTTTCCCAGCCTCAGCATATCCCAGAGCTCCAGCCTGCTCTGATCTTCCCTTTCTCACATCCCCCGTGGATCCACAACCACAGGAAGGAATTACTGTTGTCATAAAACCGGCTCATTACATCCTTCCAGTCGGAAGTTTTAATGAGCACGGGGCTGCTCAGGGCTGTGATGCTCCCTCTGAGGAGCTGCACGTGGAATGAGTTCCGTGGTGTCTTTAATTCACTCTGTGCAGGGGAGCAGGCAGGTCCTTCCTGCAGGGCACCAGGGGAGCAGAGGAGCCATTGAGGAACACCTTGACCCTGCAGGGGTGCCTTGGGCGCCCTGAAATGGCAGCTGGAGCTCCAGAATGGAGCTGCTGTGTACAGGGGTTCGGTGGGAGTCAAGCTAGTTTGGAATACTGACAGCTCCTGGGACACTGATTCAACAGAAGTCAGCACCTGCAGAGAGAGGAGTTTTCCCATCCTAAGTCATCACAGAATTATTGGGTGGTTGGGTTGGGAGGGACCTTAAAGCCCATCCCATTCCATCACTGCCACGGGCAGGGACACCTTCCCCGGGCCCAGGCTGCTCCTAGCCCCATCCAGCAAGGATGTTATTCCTCAGTATTCCCCGTGGTTTTCACCCAGCTGGTTCATGGCAAACAGACCCTTGAGCAACAGTCTGGGAGAGCCCTGGTGGTCCCAGAGTTGCTGTGCTGGCATCAGCTGCTCCCAGCTGGCAGGAGCAGGACAAGGGATGTTTCCATGGGGCTTCTTTGCCAGGGTGTGCAGAGCGGAGCTGACACAGACCCACAGGGCTCCCAGTGACTTAATTAAAGTTACTCTGCAAATAAATCACCCTGGAGGCAGGAATGGGGTGAACCTCGGGAAGAACAGCCTTGCCCTGCAGTGGGGCTTGTTTCTCTGGAGATGCCACAGTTTCCAGCCTGAGATCTGAAGCATTCCCATGAAATCCCTTCTGGCACTGGATTTTATGGCAGCTTTCTCACCTCAGAGCTCTGGTGGTTTTGCCAGGCAATCAGGCAGAGATGCAGCATCATTTCCCACCCCCAGCTGCTCTGGGCTCAGCTCTACAACCCCACTATCTCCAGCAATGCCCAGAGCTTTAACTGGGGTGGATGTGAGGGTGGGAGGCTGGAAGTGACTGGTGAAGCTGGAAGTGACTGGTGAAGCTGGAAGTGACTGGTGAAGCTGGAAGTGACTGGTGCAGCTGGAAGTGACTGGTGAAGCTGGAAGGGATTGGTGCAGCTGGAAGTGACTGGTGAATCTGGAAGGTCTTTGCCCATCATTTAGCTGAGAGCAGGAATGAGGGTAAACAAAACACATCTTGGCCAGTTTGTCCCTGTGGCTACACATGGCAAGGCTTGGCTGCTGTTAAGAGCCTGAGGAGATTTGTCCATGCAGGGACTCTGCAGAATTAATCTGAATTAACTAAAAGCTGAAATTTCTAATGGATTTGCTAAACTGTATTAAGCCCCAGTGTGAGTTATGCTAAATGAAATGAAGACGATTTTAATTTAAAAAAGGCTCCCGTGCATGTTTGAGGAGCTTGTAGTCATCATGGATCTCTCTCTGGAGGAGAACCAGGGGGAGAAGCTGGGGAGCTGGGGGGATGTGGGGCCCTGCTGCTCATTCCAAAATGTGGGAGAGGGATGTGGTTTTCCCACCCTGAAAAGCTGTGAGGGATGGAGAAAGGACAGTGGCTCTGGGCCATGGTGGGGTTCAGGGCTGGATTAAAGAGGAATCTCTCTGGACCCCCCCAAAGCTGAGCCTCTCCCCAGCACAGCTCCAGCTCATCCTCTGAGGAACAGCAACGCTGAGGATTTGCTGTAAGTCCCTTCCCCATCCTAATCTGTGTCACTATAAGTACAGCAGAGAACCAAATCTGACAGCTGGTTGGGTTTACCCCAGCACCAAAATCTCCATGTGATATACTCTAGGCTTTTAAGCCCTGTTTATGCCCCAAAGTGAGAGCAGCATTAACTCCCTCAGTGCAGCAAACAACCTGACTGACACAAATGCACTTATGTGGGGAAGAGGAACAAGCTGTGCTACCAGGAAGGGCTTTATACCTCCAACTAAATCCACTCTTGCCTTTGTGCTGATACAACTAATCAGCAGTTAATATGCAGTCCCATCAGCACACAGAATAACAAAGCCCTGTTTCCCCAAGATCTGCATTTCATGCTTGATTGCAAGCTCCGATCAAATCCTTTCCTGCCGTTCCAATGGGTTTTGCTAAATTCTCTCCCCTGGTGTGGAGTCTTTGATGACTGGTGAGGTAGAAGCCCACGCTCTGGCCTGTTGTTCAGACAAGAAATGCTGATTGGGAGCATTTTAAGAGCCTTTTCTCCTCTTACCTGACCAGTGTTTTCACAGTGTGGATAAAACCTTAATTGTATGTAAGACTACTTTCCTCCCCCATCAAATCTGCTTGAAACTGCCAATGGCTTCAAAAATTATTAAGGTCAGAATAAACATGCAGGAACGCTCATGCATTCATTCCATCATCATGTAAGCCTAATTTCCTTAGGCAAGCAGCCTAAAAATATCCCCTGTGCCCAGAAGAGGTAATTACACTGGCATCAAAGCACGCAGGGTCGAGCTGGCTCTCACTGTGCTGTGAAGTGGTGCCCTGACACAGCACCCCCGAGCCCTCCCCTGCCCACCCCACTGCAGCTTCCATCCAGGATGGGAGAAACGCTGGGTTATGAATTCCCCATGGCATGGAGCAGAATCCCAGTTCCCCGTGCCAGGATGGGCAGGGATGGCCGAGCCTGGAGGTGCCTGGGGAAGGCTTCCTCTTGGATCATGTCCCTCCCCTGGGGAAGGCTTCCTCTTGGATCATGTCCCTCCCCTGGGGAAGGTGTCCTCCTGGATCATGTCCCTCCCCTGGGACAAAACACTGCTGTCAGGCTGGGTTTGGGAAGCCAGGTGCTGTAATGGTGACAGGCACCATCCCCTGTAAAGCCTCATCCCAGAGCTGGCATTCCCCACTGGGCCTGGGGGGTTTCCCGAGGTGCTGGCTTGGAGCAAACCCCGCAGTGACTCGTGGGCAGCTGGAGCTGGGCTGGCCCTGTGCCCCTGCCCTCCTGCTGCCCTCACACCTCACAGGGCAGGGGCTCTGTCCAAACAATGGCAGTTCCCACCAGAGTTCCAGATTCATCTGGCCTCTCTTTTCAGGGAGAGAACAATTCTTTGTCAGCTACACGTGCACTTGTGTGACTGCTTGAAAATATGTTTGATGACCACAGGTACAGTCTAAGTGTTCCCCTTCCCAATATTTCATACAGAAACAAGGAGTAATAATTATTCCTGAAATTATTTTTAACCAAAATAAGACCGATCACTTCTGATTTTGGAGGCTTCCCTGTGCGTTTTCCTGGCAGTCAGAGGCAACAAGGGGATCAACAAGGAGACTGACACCTTCATTTCACACAGCTCAGCTCCAGACAGAAGATTTGGCTTTGCCCAGTGACCCCAGTGAAGTATCTGGAGTCCATCTCCTGGTGAATGGAGTCAGTTCTTCCCCTGCAAGGCTTTGTGTGCATGATCTCTTGGGACCGAGTCCTTGCCAGGCACCAGTGACCCTTCTCTAGGTCCTGGAGTGGTAAATTCTCCATCACATTTCCCATTTGAAGCTCTCCACACAGAGAACTGGGTCAGTTGCTTGCTGCCATCTCCTCTTAGACAGTCCAACAAAGAGTAATTAACCCTTTGGGAGGAGCCACTCTCCCTTAGCATCTCTCTCCTGGGCACTGCCATTTAAACACATCAGTGGCAGGAGGAACTTTTCCAGCTGCCTGGTGAAAACAACTTTGGGAGTATTTTCTTTTAGCAGGGCACTTTCACCATTCAAATAAAGCAGATCATTAAAAAAATAAACACAGATCTGCCATGTAGCCAAGGCTGAAATTAAAATTGGGCAGGTTGATTACAACCTGTCACAGCCACAAGCCAATGAAATTTCATCAGGGCACGCTAGGACCTGAACCTCCCCAAGAGGAGTTCCGATCCTTTCACCTGAGCTGCAGACTTTGATCAGCTGCTGCCGGGCTTGCCGAGCCCCAGGGGCTCAGGCAGGCTGGTTTCCATCGGGGAGCTGCTGGGGCTGCCAGGAAAGGCCAGCACAGAGATGGGCTGGGCTGGACACGCTGCTCTGGGGGACCCAGTCCATGCCAGGGATGCTCTTTGAGCCTCAGCTGTAACCACCCTTTGCATTTCCTCTGCAAGTTCAGTGCCTTGGGAGGAACCTGGGCCATGGCTGAAAACCCACCCTGAAGGAAAACCTTCCCTAAGCTTCACAGGGGACTATTTAAGGAAGATCAAGCTCAAATTCTAATCTGTTCCTAGGGAATTTCCATAAATCATGTTATTTCTGAATCTTTTCCTGTAAGAATGAAGGCTAGAAGGGGTCCTCTGGTTTCATCTTTTGTCTGGCAAGGGATTTTTTGCAAATCAGCTTTTCAATAGCTGCATCAGTTTATGTGAATTCGCAGTTTAATGCAAAGGAGGATCCTTGGATTTGTATGTGCAGTGTGGGCAGCGTCTTAAATTCTGAAAAAGCTGGAAGTTGGATCCATCTCAAGGAACCTCAGACCAGCCAAGCCTGCACACTCCAGATCCTTTTTAGTCAGGCAGCTCTTTTCATCCCAAAGTGAATTTAATCCCAGTCATGCCATGGCCACCACATCTCACAGCAGTGACCTCCACAAGAGCACTCAGAACCCAAAACACCTCCTGCCAGTCAGGAGTGGCTCTGCAGCACCAGTCCCTCTGTTTGAGGTCTCCTGGAAGCACTGTGGATCCAGGAGGGTTCCATTGCTCCTTTCCCAGTGTTCCTCACGTTCTCCTCCAAATGTTTGGGAGCAATAATTGATGTGCAGAATGCAAGAACTAATTAGAGTGTCTCTTGCTTTCTGAGGGGGAGCAGAAACCACAGCAAATGACATTCCAGCAAAAACGGGGTCAGCTCTGATTAAACTCCCTTTCCATTTATCTTTGGTCCTTAGCATTAAATTTACCATACATATTAGAAACAAATTTTAATTTTCCACAGCATTGGGCAATATCTTCTCCTTAAAGCCTGGCAGAACATTCATTAGCATCCTCTCCCTCCAGTTCAGTGTGACTGTCTCCTCATTTGCACATAAATGTGAACTTTGCTGCCTGGACAAACTTGTCTGAGCGACACCAAAGTTGTGTATCAATACTCAGCTCACACCTCCCCACACACAAACCTCCACCCACACTCCTGTGCCTGCCCTCCACTCTGCTGGTTTGAAAGAATTCCCAACAGCTCTGGGAAGAAGATGCTGCTGCAAACATCAGAATGGAGAGAGAGAGAAGTGAATGTATCAGTTGGACTTCCTGCCCAATTAAAGCAGGTTTCCCACCCCAAAGTCAGGGTTTAGAGTTAAGTCCATGGCATGAGAAGGTATTTCTAGAGGGCAGCTCAGCCCTCTGGGCAGCTGCTGGGAGCAGGAAGGGCAGCCAGTGGTGGACCTGTGAGGAACAGTGCTCAAGAGCCTGCTCCTTCCCAACCTGCCCAGAGGCCCCCCCTGAGTCAATCAGACCCCAAAAATCCCAGGAACAACCCCAAGTCTCATTCCTGTGGATGCCGGAGGTATTCATCTTACCCAGCTCCAGGTGTTTTCAAGGTAGAGGACAGCTCTGCCTCCACAGCCAGTGGGCACACAAACACATTCCCAGGATGTGATTCCTGAGGGCTGAGGGCTGCTCGGGAATGACCCACACCTGGAGTTCTGCTTCCTCTCCAAGCAGAGGACTCTCACCTCCTATGGGACAGTGATACAGAATGAATTTCATGCTCACCCCTCCACAAACTACTGCAGAGTGTGGGATGGTGCCATGGCACAGCAGTGGGAGGCAGGCACAGAGCCCTCCTCAGACCCTGAAAGGAACATTTTTAAAAGTTTTACTCACCCACTGTCCTTTGCTATGTCTCTGGTTCCATCTGAGCACTCTGTTTAATAGCATGTGCCGTTCCTGCAGGCTTCTTTCAGCTTGAGCAATTGGGTTTTTCTCCCAGTTTCCAAGCCAGGTTTAATGACTGCAGAAATCAGCACAGCCATGGCACTCACAGGGTGCCCTGTGTGAGGGGCTGTCAGGGAGCAGTGAAAGCACACATGGCAAAGACAGGTCACAAGTCACCTGTGCTGTAAATAAATGTGCCTGCTGCTCTCAGCACTGACTTCCCCTCACCCTGATCCAAGTGCTTCCCTGAGCTGAAATGCTTTCATATGTGAAGGGAGGGGATGGGGAGAACAAAACTGTTCCCTGAAGATAAAGAGTACAATCATCTGTTTTATTTTCCAGTTTCCACATCAATTATGAGAATCCCTTCCCCTCCAGGAACAGGCAGCAACAAGCCTCACTCTACCCCTCCCCAGGCAGCAGCACAAAGCAGACCCTGGACGTGGAGATGCGAAGCTCCAGGAAGATCAGAGCTGGGACTAGAGGGGAAGCAGGGCCGAGGCAGAGCCCGAGGCCATGGACAGGAGTTACATCAAGGTCAGGCCTTGAAGTTGTGTCTATAAAAGCAAACTGAGGCAGAGCAGCTCTGCTAAGATCCCCCAAAAGAAAAAGAAAAAAAAAAAAACAAACACAGGGAGAAGAAAAGAAGATGGCACAAAAATCCAGGCAGAAGCTGTCACACAAGAGAATGCTTCTTTTTAAGCCAAAGATAAATAATATATAAATAAGGCTTCCTGCTGCTTGCAGATACTAGAGTTGATCAGAAGCTCAAATACCTCAAGGAAATTAGTTTTGTTCACTTGATTTCTTCCTCTGACTGCTCCTTTCATCCCTGTTTTCCCCTTTTACACCAACTCTCCCTGTGCTGTGACATTGTGCCCAACTGAACAGAAAGCTCCCCCCCGGCATGGGCCAGTATTGACTCAGCTGTTGCTCAGATTTCTCCTAAGCCACGGTTTAGGAGACAAAATCTTCAATTTGCCTTCAATTCTGGGATCACAAGAGGTCAGGGAGTAACAGGCTGCACCAAGATCCTTCAGGGACTCAGTCACCTCCAGGGACCAAGGTCCTTCTCTGCCGGTGCAGATTGATCCCCCTGGAGCTGCTTCAGGGCTGGAGCCCCTCTGGAGCCAGGATGGGAGAGGAGAAGCTCCAGGGGGAGCTCAGAGCCCCTGGCAGGGCCTGCAGGGGCTCCAGGAGAGCTGGAGAGGGACGGGGGGCAGGGGCCAAACTTGTACCTGCAAGAGTCACTTAGGCTTCACAGCCTCTCCTTGGTCTCCTTTTGCCCTCCAGATGCTGTTTCCAGCAGGATGGGGCTCAAAGCTCGTGACACACCATGAACAGCCTCGTGCTAAATGCCAGGAAATTCTGCAGCAAAAGCAGGCAATCACTCTGGGCAGCCTAATCTTTGACTGCTTAAATTAAGATCTTTTACAAGGGCTTTATTTTCAAGGAAAGAGTGATCAGCTTGTCCTGAAAATGAGATTCTTTTAAAGTGTTTCATCTGCATTACCCATGTTTGGCAAGTTTGACATGATGGAAGCCCTGGTGGAGGATGTACTTAGAGGGCTTGGTGTAAATTCCGGGCAGGGAATGGATCTGTGTTCTCAGGGAATGGATCTGCAGCCTGCTCCAAGCCATCACTGCCAATGCCTCACCTCTGCTGCTTCCCACAAGCAAATAAATCCTGAATTTGTTGCTACATTCCCATCCCTGCGTTTTCCTTTGCAATTAGGTGCTGCTCTATTTCATGTCTGTGCCTCAGTGTAAAATACATCACCCCCAAGCAGAAGTGAGGGTTTCACTGCCATCCCTGGGAGCCATCAGCCAGCCCAGGAGCTGGCACACCAGTCAGACCAGTATGGCATCGCCTGCGGCTCTTAACCATGGAAGCAATGGCTCCCAATTTTACCTAGGGCAGGGGAAAATTTGATATCTTCATGTACAGTAAGGAAGTGACAAAAATAACAACGGTGCCCTTGGTGAATAACAATGATGGACACCCCCAAAGAGCCCACTGGGAGACACAGCCAGGTGGGAAATGCAAGGAATGAGCATTTTACACATTCCAGTTTGTTCTGCCCTCTTCCTCTGATTAATAAGGGAGAGGAAGCACAGCACATGGAATGGGAAGGAGAAATTGGGTGGCAATGGGGCCTTTCCCAGTAGGCAGCACTGTGCTGGGTGCAGCTTCTGTGTCCCAGCAGGAATGGCAGTGCCTGTCCTCAGGTATGAAACCAAAGGAATGAGCAGTGGGGGTTCCACTATCTTTCACTTTCAGGCAATAGAATCCCATTTAAATAACAGGAATCTTAATTTTTAGCTTGATTTGGGCTGGGCTCTCTTGTATTTAGCACAGAGATGTAGGACCAGGGCTTGGAGTAACCTGGTCTAGAAGTTCCCTGGGCATGGCAGGGTAGGAATGAGATGGGATTTAAGGTCCCTTCAACCCAAATCACTCCATGATTCTCTGACCTTCTTGGGCTAAGCTTAAGCATAGGGACGCCGATTCCTTGAGAAGAGAACTGGAACTGCTCCTAAACAACCACAACCAGGCCCCTCTCTGCACCCCGGATCCATAAATTGTCCGTGTCCTTTTTTGTTCCTCTCTTTTCTTGCTCTTTTCCGCCTGAATTAAGCAAAAGCTGCAACAACAAGCTCAGAGTGTTGGTAACATTAGTTACACCTGGATGGGGGTAGAGCTCCTTTGTCACACAGCATTTGACACAAATCCTGGCACTCCAAACCTCAAAGCATCCTCAGGAAAGACTGATGGGGGGATGAAAAAGGACAGTGGAGAAGAGAGGTAGAGAGGGAGAGGAAGGAGATAGAAGGAGGAGGAAGAAACAAGTTAAGAAGCCAAACTTTTGTGCTTCGGCCAGTCCCACCACATTCTCCCAGTCCCACCACGTTCTCCCAGTCCCACCACGTTCTCCCAGTCCCAGCACACTCTCTCAGTCCCACCACGTTCTCCCAGTCCCCATGCAGTTGAGTTATTGCCATGCTCCCACCCCTGGTGGGGCTTTCCCAGCTCCTGAATCCCATCCAGGTGCGGAGTGCCCGGCCCTGACCCCAGGCAGAGCGAGGGCCAAGAGGAGCCGTGCCCTGTGCAGAAGCAGGGATTGCAGCAGGTTACTCCGGGGAGGAGCAGAGCACTGCCAGAGCCCCCGTGGGGAGGGGAGTCCATCACTGCAGGCTGATGGAGCCGCACCAGCTCTCCTGCATGAGGCACTTCATGGAAAGAACATTTATCCTGCCCAGAGGGCCAGTCACACGCAGGGACTGCTCTCTGCACACAAACACCACTGTGATTTCCCTCCCGGCTGAGCTGGGTTGGAGCCACCGGCCCCGGGAGCAGCAGGAATGCAGAGCAGGAAGGAACAAAGCAGGAAAACACAGAGCTGGGAGAGACAGGCAGGACTGGGGCACAAGGGCAGAGCCACCAAAGCAGCACGAGGGCGTTTGGGCCATGTCCTTGACTCATGGAGTCTGTTTTTAAGCAAAAAACCAGCAATGGAGTGGTCACCCTGCAGGACTGAAGAGAACTTTAAATGCAGCAGTCAGAGATATCCAGAAGCTGTGCTCTTCCATACAATTTTCTGGGTTTGGCCTGTTTCTTGCTTTGGGCTGTGCAACACCTGTGGCTGACAGCTCTTAAGAGCAGCCTTCTCGTGCCTCCATCAGGATCTGGGAATGCAGCAGTGGGAATGTCCCATCCACCTGCAGTGCTGCTCGAGGTGGTTGGAACACAGCTCCCTGTGAACTCACAGCAGCTGGAAAACATCCCCCTCCAACACAGACTGCCACTCAAAATAAGGCTTAAATACTTTATTTGCAAATACAAAGAACAGGAAGAAGACTCCCAGCTGGAGGGAAGCAGCTACTGGGTAAGAGAAGATGTGTGTCCATTCTGACAATTCCTGCAGGGAAACAATTGTTTTAATGAAATAAATCAGAGAAACACAAAATGGGCTGGGTTGAAAGAGCTCTTTGCAGAGCCACGGAGCCTCCTCACAAACCCAGGAGGTTTTTGCAAGTCTCTTCCTGCAGGAAACACTTCAAACCTCCAGCACCTCCCCCTTGTCAGCATCCTGCCCTGGGCTGGGAGCAAGGTCTGACACCAGCAGAAAATGTGGATCCCATTTCCTCAGTGTTGTAGGAAGCGATGAGGGATGAGGGAATCGTGCCTGGTGGCCCAGGGAGGAGCTGGTGGGAAGACAGCAGTTTTCACACAAACCCGCAGGGGGTTTATTTGCCTCCGCTGAAATCCAGTGTGTAATTAACTGATCTTTGATAACATTTGCCTTGTCAGGATAGAATTCAGATTTTATCTTGTCTGACAGCAGCATTTATGGTGTTAATGCTGGGAAAGAAAGGGAAACACTGTAATTGTGGAAACCATATTTAATTTGAGGATTCTGTTATCTTGTCACCGGGGCTGAGATTTCACTAATAGATTCTGACTCTGGCAAAATTATATGTTCAGATAGATGGGATTTCAACAGACAAGATCCCATTGATATTTCTGTGAAGATACAGTGGCTGCACTGAGTATTTAGAGGTGTGGTTTTGCTTTGGGAAATCATGGGAATGAAAGGGTTGGAGCAGAGCAGGATCATCCCAGGGTGGGAGCAGAGGGTCCTCAAAGCAGGCAGGACACAGAACCCCTTGGGCAAAGTCTCCAAGGCACCAGCTGTGACTTGGTCATCCCAGTCCAAGTCCCCACCCTGGTGTGAGCAGAGCAGGAGGACAGGCCCTGGTGTGCTCCAGGCTGGGGCTATAAACACAGGTGTTTCCCTGGAAGGACAAATACCCACAGAATTTTCAATACCCTTCCCAGCTAATTGGTGATCAATTATTTATTAATATCAATTGTATGGCTGTATAATAAACTCCAGACCAGGAACCCATTGCATCTCCATCAAGATGATTGATTATCTTGCAGCTTGCTAATAACTGTTCCTGGGAGATCCCCTCCCTTCAGCCCAGCCTGATTCCAGCACAGATCCTGCAGAAACCCATTACCATGTGCATCTTGGGTGTGCATGCGAATGTGCAAGGCTTTGGAGGACCCTGTTTGCACTTGAAAAATATTTGCCTGGAAAGCAAAGTGGTGATAAAGCTGGCTGTGCCCTCTGTCAGGCAGGAGCATGGAGCAGGTGTCTGCTCCACACCATGAGAACACTCAGCTCCAATAACATAATCCAGCCATGCTGGATTTACCCAACATTTTTATCTGCCTCACTGCTTTTTCCCCTTTTCCTCTGTGTAAGATAAGAGCAACGCTAAAAAAAACAAAGAAAAAATTACAAATAGCCTTGTTAGTAGGTATTGGATGGGCTTTATCACTTTTACTTATTTATTTATTTATTTATTTGTAGCTGATTCATTCTTATCGGTGATGCCAGCTGTCAGCAACACAAATGTGACACCTCATTAACACCTGATTCCCTGGCAGCCCGCACGGAGCAGCAATATTGTTTCAGTGAGGCACCCTCTGGGTTTGTCTCAGGGCCCTGACTTCCCAAATATCTTGCTTCCCTAGGAGCATCCCAGNTTTTCCCTCGGGATGTGGGAGAGCAGTGTGCGCTGTCTGCTCATCCTGTGGGGGATTTGTGCCTCCTGGAGAGAGTTTTAAGTAGCCTTGGGCACTGCAGTTATTCCCTTTTTTGCTCTGAGGAAATGGGGTTCAGGGTGGGACCCCAGTCAGGTTCAGCAGCCAGAGCAGGTGAAGGAAGGAGCAGTGACAGCACAGAGAACTTGGGCAAGAGGAGCTCCCATTTCCATTGAGAATACATCAGCAGTGTGTCACAACATCCTGCTCAAAACACATAAAACATCGACTGAAAGCTACAGCGCTTTTGTTTTCCTGATGAAATATTGAAATTTCATCAGGAAGCAGGCAGAACTCGTGGGGGAAAAAAGATAAAAATCATTCTGGCAAAAGCTTAACAAATTCTATCCTTGGTAGGTAAACCTCCTGACCACACTCTCCTCTCCAGTCAGAATCCTAAAATGGTTTGGGAAGGAACCTTAAAGACCATCTTGTTCCAACATAGGGACACCTCCCACTGTCCCTGGCTGCTCCAAGCCCAGCCCAACCTGACCTGGGACACTTCCAGGGGTCCACGGGCAGCCACAGCTGCTCTGGGCACAACTGCTCAGTACAAGTTCTAAACTTCCACTGCTCTGTGTCCCCAGGTGCCACATCCACAAGCCTTGTAACCCCTCCAGGGATGGTGACTGCACCTCTGGCCTGAGCAGCTGCATCAGAGCTTGACAACCCCTTCCCATGAAGAAATGTCTCCGAACATCCAGTCTAAACCCCCCCCCAGTGCATGTTGCAGATGTTTTCTTTTATCTCATCACTTCTTACTAGGGAATAAAATCCTTTCCTTGGGGAAGAAAAGCCTGTTTGTTATGAGACTTCCTTCTAATTCCATTGAGACAAAAATTAAACTCCCAGGAATATCTGCTTTGCTCCATCTTGCTTACTTTTTATCAGTTCTCTTTCTAAAGGAGTTGCTGAGATACTTTTGAAAGCACAAAGTTTTAACCTCTGCTCTCTTTTCGGAAATTATTTAGTTCAGCTCTCTTATCTGGGCATAATTAAAGGCCTTAAAAGGTGTTTGTATGCTGCTATCCCTCCCTCCTCAGCCATCCAAAAATGCTACAGACCTTAAATAAGAAAGATTAAAGAAAATTAAGGAAAAAGAACAGAGCTGATGGTAAAATATTGTTCTTTTGTGAAGGGGGGTCAGAAAGCAAACAAACCTTCCACAGGTGGCTGGCAAAGAAATGAGGAAGGAAACAAAAGCTGCTCCCAGGGCAGATCTGCTAGGAAGTCTGTGCAAGCCTGCGAGCAGATCAGCTGGCTTTGGTTTGTGCCCGGCTCTGCCTCACCGCTGCCGGCGGGGGACGAGGCTTTGCCCCGTGCACAGAGCTCTCTCTTGGCCGGGCTGTTCTGTCCCCAAGCCTTTCCATGCAGGATTTTTGCTGCGTGGCCCTGTTGGCCCAGGGATAAACCCGACAGTCAGTCTGAGTTTGGAACGGCACCTCCTCCCGCTGGTGTTTTTGTGCCTTATCTGATGGCTCAGCTCTGTTACTGCAGGGACTGGAACTGGGAAACACAAGCGGGGGACACGGAGGCGCTGCCGGCGCTACTCCGGCTCCCAGCGCTCCCAGTTCTGCAGGAACACTGGATTTGTGGAGCCAAAGGACCCTGTGCTCCCAGCCAGCCCTCGCCTGCAGGGTCAGCTCAGGCACTTCTCCCCTCTCTCCCGCTTCTCGCTCCGCTGGGACTCCGTTGTTTCTGCCTGCCCTGAGCCCGGTGAGGGCTGCGGGCACAAATCCCTGGCGGAGCTCACGGGTCACTGCTCCCTCCCCTGAGCCCTCGGGAGCCGGGATCAGTTTGCAGCAGAACAGATCTGGTGTGAATTGAGGCTTTGCTTCCCACGCCAGGAGTGCTCTCAGCCTGGCCCCCACTCCTGAACAGCGGAGCCACGACAAGAAGTAGAGGTTTTGTCCTTCCAGGTGGAAAAGCAACCAACAGTTAATCCCACGCATTTGCCAAACATTTACTGGATGAGATTTGGGGAGAAGGGCTGAGTGTGACCATCCTGCACGCACAGCCCAGCAGGTACCCACGGCTTCACCCGAAATCCTCGTCCTCCCAGCTCCTTGCTGGCAGCACCATTTCCGCGGCGCGCAGAGGAGAGTGGTGCTGGCCGCAGAGGAGTTACCACCGTTTGTACAATAAATCCTGACAGGTATGTGAGGGCAGCTCCACCTTGAAAGGTGATCCGGGCAGCCCTGCCCTGCTCGGGGCAGTCGCTGATGAGCAAATCGTGTGCGAGAGGAGTCAAACGCCAGATGTCGGCGGATGCTTGATGGGGTCGTTAGTGGGAGCGCTGGAGTGGGCAGTGCTTGGGGGAATTAATGAAATCGTTCAGCCCTAGCACCAGGAGAGGGAAGGGCTGATGTGAGATTTGGAAAGAAATGAGGATTTAATGGGGCCACAACGGAGGTTTCTGCTCTAATGGGGAGAAGGTGGGGTGGGAGAAGGGGCCAGGACCTCGCCACAGCCCAGGGGTCGCGAGGGGAGATTTGAAGCGGAGCTGAAGTGCTGGGGGGCAGCCGGGAGGTGCCCCTGGGGCACTGCACAGCAGCAGAACTCCGGAGAAGTGAAAGAAAAGGGGGAAAAGGCCACATCGAGAGCAAGCAGAACCCATTGCATTAATGAGATCAAATCTGCCTCTACTCGGGGTGACTGCGCAAGGCTCCCGTGCAGATGAAGAATTATTGGAGTTTTAAAGAACACATCTTCCCAGGCACACAAATCCAGGGACAAAAGTTTGAAGCTTTTTCCTTGTACAGTCCCAGCGATCTGAGTGATGATGAAAAGAGGAAGGGCACAAGTCCAGGTGGTAAATCAGTCCGGAGAGGGCAGCACAGTGCTGCAGCCCTGCCCTCCCTTTCCCTCATTAAGCACTTTTATAGCTGGGGGTGGGGGCAGATGAATTTGCATTTAAACTTCCATTCTCCCTCCGTGGTAGCACTTTCTGCTTCTTTGAATCAGGAGATACGGAATTGCCAAAGGAAAATAAAATGTTATCTTTTTTATTTAATATTTAACTGCTGCTTAGACTCCTCCAAGAAAAGACCCTGATATTACTGTTTGGATTGAATTACAATGGCTCCACCTGAAAGTTATATATTGCTGGTGCTCCATTATTCATTAATCGTAGCTTTTCCTGTCAAGATCAACATGTACTTCTCAGCTGGTGCCTTGCCTGTGCAATGCCTCAGATAGGGAAGGAATGTAAAAAAGATGCCTCTTAATTGTTTGGGGATTTCAGACACGGCTTTTAAAATGTCAGTGTTGGCTCCTGGACGATGGCATCCTTTTCCCTGTGAGCTCTGATTGCCAACAGATGTTAACAGCTCCCGGCTGCAGCAGCTCCTTCAGGAATGGGAGAGGGAATGAGCAGCAGCGAGGTCTGGGGATGAATTCTGTCCTGGGAGCAGGGTCAAAGCCCAGGCTCGGGGGCTCGGTGCAGCCTGAGCACCACTTGCTGGCTCTGGGGGACGAAGGTCAAGCCTCCATTCCATGGGATGGGGCCCTGCTCTCCTGGAGGTGCTGAACACTTACCTGCCCATGGGAAGCAGGGAATTTATCTCTTGCTTTGCTTTCTTGTGTGTGCAGCTTTTGCTTTCCCTAATAAATTGAGTTTATCTCAGTCCATGAGGTCTCTAGATTTTACCCTCCCGATTCCCTCCCTGATCCCACTGTAGGGAGTGAGCAAGAGGCCGTGAGGGGCTGGGGCTGGCTGGGGTTAAACCACAACATTTCTGCAAGCAGGACATGAGGTGGTACAGTGAGGAAGGAATAACCACAGGTTTCAGTGGAGTTGGAGCGATTTAATGACTTGTACTGAGGAGAAATTGTTCCCAGAGCAGCTGTGGCTGCCCCACCCCTGCAAGTGTCCACGACCAGGTGGGACACTGGGGCTTGGAGGTGGAAGGTGTCCCTGCTCATGGCAGGAGTGGCACCAGGTCCCTTTCAACCCACAGCATATCATGGATCTATGAAGAGCACACAGAACAATCCCTTGACAGTCCCCAGAGACACCCCAGGGTCTGGGGGTGCAGGGTGGGCACCCTCGGGGCACAGGACTGTACCTGGCCAGGAGCAGGGTCTGCCTTGGAAGGAGCCCTGCTGGGACCTCGTTCCCATGGCCATGGTGCTGCCAGATCTGCCCTGCTCCATCCTCTGCCCCTCTGTGCTGTCCCTGTCCCCGTCCCTGTCCCCGTCCCTGTCCCCGTCCCTGTCCCTGCTGGCAGCAACAGGAGGCCACAGTTCAGCTGTGCCCCCTCCCTGATGGGAAGCCCAATGTCCCCAAATGTCCCTAGGACACCGAGGCTGTTTCCACAGCCACTGAATGTATTTGTTATGGGGCAGCCAGGAGCCCAGGCTGCAGGGACACCCCTGCTCCCCTCACTTGTCCTTCAGTTTAATGGGATACAGGCATAAATCATAGATCTGATACTGCACATTGGGCTCTGGCTATATTTTTTTTATAAAGAACATTTGCTCTGATTTATAGAGCCCTGGGTTTTGAATTAGTCTAGCTTGAAAACTGAATCAAATCTTTCCATCAAGTCTGTTTTTTTGCATTATGAATGGCTTAGCTGTTTAGTAATGGAATGCCAATCAGCCATTGCTGCTCTCCATGGGCAATGCCGAGAGGATCATTTCAGAACATAGACTCTGTGATTACCTGAAATGAACTGTAAAATTGTATTTTGTTTAAAGCTTTCTCTTCTGCTGGGAGGTTCCTGAGCAGACTGTGGAGTGGCTTTGCCAGTGGCATGACAGGGGTTAAAGCAGGAGGGTGACACCGAGGGAAGAGGCATTCCTTGAGTTTCTGCCAGAGTTTCCTCGTGTGTGGAACCAGGAGGATCACTTCCTAAGCCAAAGGAGTTCAGCCCAGGTCACATCTCTGGCCTATGCACACAGTGGAATAATGGCTTTTTCCTACTTCCTACCTGTTCTCCCTGCTTGGGGAAGGAGAACTGCAGGAGCAGCGCTCCTGGCACAGAGGCTGCTGGAGCCATGGATCCCCTCACCAACTTCAGCTGCCCCTGGAGCTGCTCTCTGGCTTTGCAGGCAGGAAAAGGTGCAGCAGAACCCCCAGCTTTCACAGAGGCTGTGCTGGGAACACGGTGCCACACAGGGCTGGGGCAGCTCCTGGCAAAGCTGGAGATCCCTGGGGACAGCTGGGAGTTCGAGGACAAGGAAAACCCTGGAATGTTTGGTTTCCACTCCCCCCAGCATCTCAAAGCCTGGCCTGGCACAGAGCAGCCTCCCATGGACACAGAGCTGACCCAGGACCCTCAGCCAACACTTTGTGCCCTAAGTTCAGTCCTCTCAAGCTCCCCAAAGCTGCTGCAGCCCCACCAGAGCATAAGATATGAGAAATATTTAAAAATCCTCAGAGTCAGCCAGGCTGACCCTCCCCAGCAAAGCCCACCCTCCCTCCAGGCTGAATTTGTCAGAATTCAGCTTTAATGAAACTTCTTCCAAGGAAAACCCTCAACACCAAGGTGACAGAGCTCCCCACTTTCAGCTAATATTTTCACTTTGTCACATACACAGGAGCATAAAAAATAAGTTGTTTTTCAATCAAACAACCCAAGGTTGTCCAAATCTTTCATATTCAACCCGAGTGAATTATTCAGTGAATTATTTTGCTGTATTTAATGAGTTCCAGTTTGATTTGACGGCATGTAAGTCTACAAACACTCTCTGTCTGCTCCCATCCATCTCAATATGAGAGATTTGCTGAGATGTTCCTTTAAAGTCACATTTAATGGCTTTGGGTTAGGTCTCATTAATACAGAAATTATTTTACTAAAGAGCTCACATGCTAAACCCACTCTGCAGAATACATCAGCAAAAACACTTTAAATGGGCTGAAATAAATAACTTTCTGGAGCTTTCATATTCAGCTCCAGAACATCTAAGCTGAGATATACTCGAATGGTTACATCAAATCCTTGTTTTGTAGAGAAAACTGATGCAATTCCACACGAGATCACATCAGGCCAGGCTCAGGGGCACAGTTCCAGGCTGGCAGTGGGGAGAGGAGGGGTCCCTGTCTCATCTCAGCTGTCCTCATGTAAATTTGGGAGTTTTGTCTGATGCCTTGACCCCCTTTTCCAGCCTCCCTGCATGGGTTTTGCCCAGTGCAGCAGCATTTCCCCTCCACGCCCCTTCACAAACACAACCATGAGAATTCAGAAAAATCAGGAGGAAAAGAATTATATTAACATGAGTATCAGACTCCAAAGTGGCTGTTTGTTGCAGCTTTGCAGGTCTCATGGGGGACCATGAGTTCTGGTTGAGGCTTTTCCTGCCACTAAATCTCATTTTCCCCCCCATCCTGTGCCACTGCTCCGACATGGAGCTTCACTCAGGTCACCCCTGGAGACTTTCCCCTCTGCTCAGATCCTGCTGACAGAAGGTGGCAGAAGCATCATGAACCTCAATTCCTCTGTCAAATTTGCTGGGAAATAACTAAAACATTCAAAAATGACAGAGGTGGGAGAAAGCAGAGATCCACGTGCTGTACTCACAGAGTGGAGTTTCTTTAGAGCTCATTTTATATTAGAAAACAGACAAAACAGCTGCAGAAAGTTTCCAATTTACAAATTGTGTGCACCAGGAGGATGTGCCAGATGTCAGTAAGAGGCGCAGCAGAGCGGGGCTGTCTCTGCCTCAGTTTCCCTGCTGGAAAGCAGGTCTGAAGGTTTCAAACCCTTTTTATTTTAATTCCCTTTGAGGCTGGTTGACACACGAAGAGCTACCCAAGAGCAAAGCAGTTGCTATTAGGTGGTAGATTCTCTAGCTGGGAACAATAGGTGTTTGATTGTGCCAGTGCCAAGAGATTGCCGTCCATGAGGGTGTCCCTGGCAGCTGCTGGAGCTGGGATCTCTCCCAGTGGGAAGAGCTGTGAGCTGGGATATATGGCTGCACTCTGGGAACAGTTATAGCATGTTCCTCGCAGTGGGCAGCTGCAAAGCAGCTCCTTAAGCTTTTATCACAGCAGGGCAAAATCGACAGCCAATGAACTTCCCCTTCCCCAAGCACTTGCAGAGGGATGAGTGTTAAAATCCTCCACCCGTTCAGCTCCCTGCTGATTTCCATCCCGAGCTCGTCACGGGGCTGTGTCTCACCAGAGAGGGGTTCTGGCTGAGGGGCTGTGCCCAAGGACAGTGGGCTCAGCAAGCCAGCTCCAGGCACTGGACATCAGGGAGCAGCGCCCTTGAGGTGGGGAGAAATACCCAGAGATTTCCTACAGCTGGGAAAATCAGTGGAGCTGCAGGATGACACCGCAGGACCCCATTGCAGCACCCACCCACCCTGCCCACGCCGGTGACTGTCAGGGAGGGTCCCATCCTGGGACAAATTCCATGTGAGGTGAGGAAGGGTCCCAAAGCACCCTAATTCCTGGTGACTGACAGGCTTGGCGCTGCAGTGTGGTGAGGAGGAGGAGGCTAAAAGCATGGAATAAGATACATCTGGACAAACACAACATGTTCGATACTTCACCTCTACTCCGCCTGCCTCCTCCTCACTGTCTCTGTTCTGTCTCAGAACTCCAGCCAAGGGTCATTAAATCACCGAGCAGATTTCCTGGTATCCAACCACTTGGGCTCAGGATCTTTTAATGCCCAGGCACGCGAGCACAGCCTGCAGCACCTCCCCGTATTCATTAGCGGGATCGCTATTATCGACACATCGCTCACGGTCCCTGCATCGATCCTGGCGCACCAACAGGGGCTGCGAGCTGGGCTGGAATCACAGCTCGGCTGCAGCCTTGGGATGGATGGGCAGGGAGCAGAGGCTCCTCTTGGGATCACAAACTCTGGGTGGAACGGTAGGGCTGACAGTCACGTGCCAGGATTTTGGTAATTGCAGGGCTTGGGAAGGGGTCTGGGAGAGAGACAAGAGCTGCAGAGCTGTGCCAAGTGGGTACCTGCTGGAGATGCCTGGCACAGCACCCAGGTCCCAAAAGTCCCTGCATTTGTATTCTGTGTTCAGTTTGGGGTCCCTCAGGACAAGAAGGACCTGGAGGGGCTACAGCAGGGCCAGGGAGGGGAATGGAGCTGGGAAGGGGCTGGAGCCCCAGGAGGGGCTGAGGGAGCTGGGAAGGAGCTGGAGAATTGCTGAGGGAGCTGGGAAGGGGCTCAGGCTGCAGCAAAGGAGGCTCAGGGGCCCTTGTGGCTCTGCACAGCTCCTGGCAGGAGGGGACAGCCGGGGGGATTTGGGATCTGCTCCCAGGGAACAGGGACAGGAGCAGAGGGAACGGCCTCAGGCTGGGCCAGGGCAGGCTCAGGGTGGATTTTAGGGAAAATTTCTGCATGGGAAGGATTGTCAGGCACTGGCTCAGTTGTCCAGTGCAGTGCTGGAGTCCCCATCCCTCTAGGGGTTTGGAAGCTGTGTGTAGGTGACCTTGGCAGTGCTGGATGATGATTGGACTCGATGATCTCAGAGAGCTTTTCCAACTCAAATTATTCTATGATTCAATCCTTCTCCCTAAAAAATGGCTGAACCTACTGTTCCAAAGCTCCTCAATCACTGTTTCAGGAGAGAGCAGGGCTGCCCTCATCCCAAAATCCGGGCAGAGCTGAGGTTCTTGCAGAGGAACTCACCCCCTTGCAGTCAGCTCGTCATCACCTTTGGGTGGCTGCAGACATCTCAGGGCACAGCAGGGCCTGATGTGCCCATGGGAGGAGTGAGATGCACGAATTCCAGCTGTCCAGCTTGATTCATGTGGCAATTCCAGAGGCTCTGAAATCCAGCATTACTTGCGCAGCAAAAGCCAATGCAGTGACTTTCACAATAACTTTCTGTTATCGTTCTGTTGAATGATCCTGCATTCAGGCCCCAGGAAAGGGGACATGAGCAGCTGGAAAGGCAAAAAAAGAAAAGATATTTTTAATTTTAAGGCTTTTTTCCCTGCTCTGAAATGTTTCACCTCTGAAGGCAGAGTCTGGGCAGGCAGGGAAGCACAGCAAGGTTATCAGGAGCCCTGGGCATGGCCGGGGCAAAGCTCTGGCCTCACAGGGAGCTAGGCAGGGCTGCTGCAAAACCAGTGTCCTGTCCTTGTCACTCTCTCCATGAAGCTTTTGGGGGTGAACAAAACCTCTGTCTCTCCACACTACCCTAAACTCAGTCCCTGTCTACCTCCCCACTGAAGCCTCCAGCTCCTCATCTGTGTGCATCACTAGATGAGATAAAGATTGAGGTGTAAGGACAGATGGAGATGGATTAGGGGAAAGCTGTCCAGCCATCCATCTGCTCCTGTACCATCCATCCTGCCTCCTGAGCCCTGCTACACTGCCCAGCACAGGGAGCGAGCTCTCCTTCCAGATGCAGACTGAGAGGAGATGGATGGATGGCTCAGTGGATCTTTATTTAATGCATCCATCTCTCTTCTCCCAGACTGACCCATCAGACCATCTCCACATTTTTCCTCTGCCTGTTTATGCTCAGAAGGCCTGATCCATTCAACTCCCAGTTAAGGATTTTACAGCTCCTCTCATCAAAGAGCAAATGTATTTGACCCTTCTCAGCACCATAAAATTACTTGCATCACTCCTTGGGTTTGTTATGGTTTTAATGGAGAGGAGCAGAGCCTGAGAAGGAGCAAATACCAGGTGCTGTCCCTAATTAGATGTCAAGTTAGTCATCCCCAGGAAGACATGAGCAGCATTCCAACAGCCAGGCAGGGTTCAGCAGGGGGTCCAAAAAAACGCCATAAAAGCCCCATAGCTCCCATGGCATGAATGGATCACATCCATTGGGGTGGCATCAGCTTATCCACTGCTGGGGAAAAGCAGCCCCCAGTGAATGAGGACAGGCTGGAGATTTGGGTCTGACATCTGGAGATGGGGCTGATTTAACCCCCAGCTCCCTCCCCTCTCCAGGCCATGCTGGGTAACTTAGGATGGCTCAGAACACACAGCTGGGAACATTCCCATTGTTCTTCCCTCCCTGGATCCCTGTTCCCACTCTGGAGAGAGAGGGAACAACCCTGAAAAGGTTGGAGCCAGACTTTATCACAGCTTAAAAACCAAGAAAATTAAAGGAGAAGGGAAAAAATATTGACTTGGAGGCCACTTAAGTCCTCAGAGCAATTCTAGGGCTTTAGAAAATGTCTGCTTGGTAAAAGTGAACTTCAGCAGAGAGGAGGCTGCATCCAACCCCCTCCTTTCTGGCTGCCTTTGGGACATTTTTGTCTTTGTTCATGTTTCAGCCTCGATATTTGCAAAATAAAAGACATTTCTGGTTTGAAATGATTCTGCGTTTCACAATGTCGAGCTGATTATCGTGAAATTAATTATTACAAACAGAAAGTTAACATGGTAGAAATGGATACAAAAACCTCCCCAAAATTGCCAAGGGAATTATTTGCACAGATCAAAAGCAATTTACTCTACCAAGCTTTTATGTTGCAAATGGTTTTTGAGAGCTCCTCTTCCCATCCCAGCGTGGTTGGCAGGGGAGGTTTGCTGAGCCTAAAACATTTGGCAGGACAGGAAAATTTTCCCTCCTCCTGTGTAAGTGAGGTCAGTCCCTGGAGGTGGAGGGATCACAGGGAGAAAAACCCAGGGCAGCCCCAGGAAGGGGCTGAGGCATCCCCCTGTTCCCAGATCCACATCTAATACCAATATTGCAAATTAAAGATGAGGGGAGAAGGTGGGAGCACCCAGCTGGATGAGGCAGGAGCCCAGCACAGCAAGAGGGATGCCTTGGGTGCAAAATATTTTGGGAAATGCCCTGGCAGGCAGGAGGGGCCAGCAGGCATGGCAGGGCAGGGAAAGGGCAGCTGCCTGTCTGCTCATCTCCCATCCCAGGCAGTTTGTCCTTCATTTCCTGAGCTACAAATTCACTTGGACACATGTTCTGAATTTAGAAACAAGCACATTCAGTGGAATTCATATTTTATGAGGCTCCTTTTAGGGGCATATTGTAAAAGAAATTACTAAATCTGATTTTTCCATTCTCATCAGTCTCTTAAAACTTCCTAACGAGTGTCAGGGAATATAAAAGGACCTGCTTAGGCTGTGCTGTGAACCAGGAGATTCAAGAACCTGTGAGGATCCCAGAATTTACCTGTACCAATGAGACCTTTAGAATTAGAACATAGTTTCCCCCACAGCAGCCCAGGAGAGCTTTGCCATTACCCTGACACAGGTCTGGGGAGGAATCCAGTTAAACACTGGAGATCTGCAGCTCCAGGAGTGTGTTCTACCCATGCTGGGTGGTCCTGGGTGTGGGGTTTCCATCTTCTGCTTTATTCTTCATTTCATCTTACAAACTGCACACACAGAATCTCATCCAAAACAGCTGAGGCTGTAAAGTCCAGCACTCAGAGCTCTGACAGCTCGAATGTGCCACTCTAATCTCACAGATATGGAGATACATGCACGTCTTTGCACTCCAGCTGTCCACTTAGTGCTGACAAAATGTCGGGGCCTCACCCCTGCAGCTGGGAAAACCCTGGGCTCATGGTTTTCCCAGAGGATAAACCAGACACAAAATGTGGATGTTTGCAGGTGCAGAAAGCAGGAACCCCTCTGCCTTCCTCCAAAACCTTCTCCCCAGAAATGGAGGGTCCTCAAAACACAGCTCTACTTTGCTCCCCAGGATTGCTCCAGAGTGTGGACAAAACTGAAGGAGAAACATTTCAGTCCCAGCTAAGACACCCATGGAGATGCCCAGAGGGGCCAAGTTCACATCCCTCACCCCCAGTCAAAGCTCAGAGGTTTGGGAATTCAAGTGTGCAAACTTTCTCTCCAATCTATAAATCACCCTTCAGACATTTGGGTTGAGGAAATAAATAGTCCCTGCCACAAGCAGCGAGCGATAAAGTTGTAAGTGCTCAAACGTGTGTCTAATCCCTTTACTCGATCTCTTGCTATTAATTCCAGCACTCGCTGTGGCTCTGCCAGGCCCTGTCATCATTCCAGGGGATGATGTGTGCAGGTGGCCTCTCTGCCCCATCCAAACACTCTTCATATTTCAGACTCTGGGCAGTCTTTGCATTCAGCACAAAGCACTGACAGCCACTGAGACATAAATCTGCCATCCATCCCATGGGGATGGGGAAACAAAGAGCTGGAGGGGACAAGGAAGAGGGCCCGAGGTCATTTGGCAGTGACAACCTTCCATACAGCTCCAGCCTGGCACGGTTCTCCTGTTCACTGAATGCTGGAAGGTGCATTTGCCCAGGATGTGTGTGGGACAGTCCAGGGCACAGCACGCTGAGACCTGGAGGGGCTGGAGCGAGTCCAGGGCAGGGAACGGAGCTGGGAAGGGGCTGGAGCTCCAGGAGGGGCTGAGGGAGCTGGGAAGGGGCTGGAGAATTGCTGAGGGAGCTGGGAAGGGGCTGGAGAATTCCTGAGGGAGCTGGGAAGGGGCTCAGGCTGCAGCAAAGGAGGCTCAGGGGCCCTTGTGGCTCTGCACAGCTCCTGGCAGGAGGGGACAGCCGGGGGGATGTGGGATCTGCTCCCAGGGAACAGGGACAGGAGCAGAGGGAACGGCCTCAGGCTGGGCCAGGGCAGGCTCAGGGTGGACACAGCAGGAATTTCCCCATGGAAAGGGAGCTCAGGCCTGGGCAGGGTCCATCCCTGGAGGTGTCCAAGGAACAATAGGACGTGGCACTCAGAGCTCTGGGCTGAGGACAGGGTGGGGATCAGGCACAGCTTGGAGTCGGTGACCTTGAAGGGCTTTTCCAAACTCAATGATCCTGTGACAATTTGGAAAAGAGTAGTGTTGACCTGGGAGTCTCCAGAACAAATCTGGCCAGTTTGTGCGCTCAGAATCGACCTCCCTGGGCACACTGAAGGTCGAGTGGCAAAGTTTCCTGTCTGCTCTGATCACCACTGGATTTTTAAGAGGCAAGGGAGAGCAATTGAGGAGCCACCGTGTCCTTCCCTGAAGTTAACGGGCCCTGACACCACATCCAGGTGCTGGGGGAGCTCCATAGGAGCTTCAGGCTGAGTTTGCAGCTGTCACGTCCCCACGGCCCCACAGGTGCCCAGCTCAGCCCCTTCCACTCGTGCGGAACACGGAGCTACTCAGCAGCCCTGGCTCTGTGGCCAGGAGGGATTTGTAGCCCCCAATTCTCCCACCTCAGCTCAAACCTGTGCCCAGCAAAGGGCAGCACTGCCCAAGGAGAGGGCAAAAGAAAGAATTTAGCCTCCTCCGAGCACATCCCAGCCTGTTTGAACAGCCGCTTTCGCTGTGAGCAGATGCTTCCAGCAAAAAACTGCCCGGCATTAATTTATAAGCAGCTCAGCTCATAAAGCTGGGCCAGGCGCAGGAACTGAGCTCTGCATCCACTTTTCATGTCCCCCGTCCCTCTCTCCGTGCCTTTGTTGGGATGCCAAAGCCAATCAGGAGGTGCTGAACCTCCCTGGCTCATGTTCATTTCTGGTAAATAATGACCATTAGTATTCAGACTGAAGACCTCACAGCACTATCCGGTTCAATATTTGCTGCCCTGTAACAAAGGAAATCCATTTCACATGCAGAACGTGGATATGCAACCTTTTGTTACTCAAGTTTCTTAAGTTTTTATCACAGAAATCAATGAAGGAACTGGAATTCCACATCTCATTTTATGGCCCAGAGAAAAAGAGGGAAAATTATGAAAGAGAGGGAAAGGAATGAAAAACAACACCCAAGCTTATCCAGATATCCTCATAAATTCTTTAACAATTTAATTTCTGGGCATTCTGTGCTTTGGTTTTAAAGCTCTGAATGAGTGTTAGGGTTATTTTGTTGTGGGTCTCCCCCCACACACACAGAGTCCATAGAATTGCTTGTGGCTTGTAGATCATCTTCTTGGAGAAAGAAATTATTCTCCACCCAATTAATCTAATTAGAACATAATCAAATTGTAGAGATCTGTGCAGCAGTGTGAGTGATGAGGAAAAATTACCTTTCTGCAAAGAGTTTAAATTTAATTTTAGTTCCATAATCTGAAGCCCAAATAAAGGAAAGTATAATTTGCACTGCAATCCTTCGTGCCATGCTGCCTCTTTCCTGGCAGAGCAAATTCCAGCTGGATCCAAACAAATCCCCCTCATGTTTCATGGCTCAATCCATGTAAAACCAGTGGGTTCCGTTTTCCAGAGGGAAATGGGAAGACACTCTGCTCAGGATCACACGAGGATGGGTGAGAGCTGCACTGGGGGCGGGGGAGCAGGGTTTGGGTGGGGGGTGCTCCAGGGATGACTTCTATGAGAAGGTTCTGGAAAATTCCCCAGTGGGATGGACCCAACATCAGCTTCCAGCTTATGGGATCCGAGGGAATGGCTGGAGTTGTGCCAGGGCAGGGTCAGGCTGGGTGTGAGGGACAGGTCCTGCTCCCAGAGGGTTTTGAAGCACTGACCAGGCTCCAAATGGATGGATGGATGGATGATGGGTGGATGGATGGATGGATG
>VWYI01008135.1:372220-391064 GCA_013399455.1 Anthoscopus minutus | reverse complement strand
GATGGATGGATGATGGATGGATGATGGATGGGTGATGGATGGATGCATGATGGATGGATGATGGATGGATGATGGATGATGGATGATGGATGATGGATGATGGATGATGGATGGATGGATGATGGATGGATGATGGATGGATGATGGATGGATGATGGATGGATGATGGATGGATGATGGATGATGGATGGATGGATGATGGATTGATCTTTGGATCCATGGATCCATAGATGGATGGATGGATGGGCTTGGAGTGTTGGCTGGGAGCAGGGGCAGAGAGGGAGATGGCAGCTGGTGGTGGAATCACAGAATCTCAAAATTATTGAGGTTGGAAAAGCCCTCCAAGACCAACCTGTGCCCAATGCCCACCTTGTCCCCAGCCCAGAGCACTGATCGCCACATCCTGCTGTTCCTTGGACACCTCCAGGGATGGGGACTCCAGACCTCATTGGGCAGCCCCTGCCAAGGCCTGAGCTCCCTTTACATGGGGAAATTCCTGCTGCTGTCCAACCTGTCCCTCCTCTGGAGCAGTCTGAGGATCAGAGGAGATGAGGGATCATGGAGAGAGAGCAGGAGGGGATACTGCAATCAGAAATTGCATGAAAACCTTTCCTTTCTTTGGTGACACCTGGCCAGGTGATGCTGCACCAGTCACCTGAGGGGCTCACTTGTAAGAATCATCTCTATGTTTCTTCGGTAGTAATGAAATGCACTTTTTGCTGAGAATCCTCAGAATTCCTTTAAATCCGCTGTGTTTCTGCACACCTTCTCAGGCTGAGTATGGCCAGGACAGCCAAGACCCTGTTCTGAATAAAAACAGCAGTGAGGTGAGACAGTATGGTCCGAACACAGAGAATATTCTCCTTTTACCTCAGGGAATATTACTTTTTATGGATTTCTCCTGGCACGTATTTGTAGCTTGTTCATGTTCTGTGCTCTGATCCCACAGGAGGCAACTTTAGGGTTTTTCCCTTTGGGCTTCTCTTGAAAAAATGAAGATTTAAAAAAAAAATAAATTCAATATTCCAGTGAGAAAAGGAGGAGCTGCTGGCAGTGATGGATGTCAGAGACCCCATTTTTATTGAGTTTGGATGTTGCGAACTGAGATCTTCATCTTGCCAGGAGGTCCCCAGGGTTGGTGAGGTCTTGGTTGGTTTCCCAGCCCCCTGCTCCAAGAACAGCCTTGGCAGAGATGCACTGGGTTGTCCTGTTTGCATCCCTCAGAACACATCTCCAGACAGACAGGGTCACTCCTGCCTTGGGACACGTATTTTTGAGAACCAGAATCAACATCTGGGACTTCCATTCACTAAATCTGTGTTTCTTTGGAGCTCACTGGGAAGGAGGTTGCTTCAGGCATGGTCTGTGGGTTCCTGACCTGTGCTTTTGAGGAAAACTCTGACTTTTTCATGCTTTTTGCCTGTTTTCCTGCATACTCTCCAAGGAAAGACTCTGTGACATGGTGTGTTTCCTTCCCTGGCTGGAGCTGTGCTCACATGTGCATCTCACTCCTAGGGACTCTTCCCGAAGTCCTAAAAATCCAACAAAAATTGGTCCCTACCCCAAAAACCTTGAAACCTATATCCATGAGAAGTTCAGAGAAGGAAGGAGGGACAGGCACAGAGAAGACAGTGATTTATCCAAGGTCACCCAACAAATCAGTGACAAAGGATGTTCCAATCCCCACAAATGTCCCTCATAGCTCAAAACTATTTTCTTGTAATGCAAAAAATCCTCTTTCCTATATTTAGCTGCAGAATTACGCCTGAAACACATTAGTTCTCCAGGCTCCTCGGACAAAATAATGTTATTAGACCGAGTGCCAGTGGAGGCAAAGAAGATTTGACATTTCACTGAAAATTGCACACAGAACTATTAAGGAAGGGGAACTTATTTGGATGCACTGCAGGCACGAACTCTTCAGATTTACACTTTTTAGTCAGAGCTGCCTGCAACCTTTCTGCAAAATCCGAGGAGAATTTCATACTTTTCCCCTCCTCTCCCTCTCTTTACTCTGAGACAAATCTCCAGGAAAATTCATTACACGGTTTAAGCGATGGGATTTATCATTCCATTCAGCTTCCCCAACTCACAGCTCTCCTCACTGTCACACCAGCGAGGTAATTCTAATTTGTTTCTTTCATATTTCACCCGTGATGTGCTACTCTGGATGACGGGGAGAAAATAGAGACAAGAGCAGGAAAAGGCTCCGGGGCTGTATGGGATATATTTCAGCATTGTCTGTGTCACTGTCTGGGGCTGGGGAGCCTCAGGGATGGGGGACACGCTCCAGGCCAGGGCATGGGGACCTAATGGTCTTTTCCCTCAGAGCCCTGCAGGAACTCCGGGACTGAGTGCCAGCTGAGGGGTTTGTGAGGCACCGCCTCTCCTCCACGTTTTTTCCCATCTCAGCCGAGACGGGATCCCTGTTCTGTTCCCCTGTTAATACTGTAGTTATTGTTTTTGGTTTACCTTTATATATATATATATTAGTAAAGAACTGTTATTCCTATTCCCATATCTCTGCCTGAGAACTCCGTGTTTTCGAGATATAATAATTCGGAGGGAAAGGGTGGGGGCTTGCATTTTTTTTTCTGCCTTCCCTGACAGATAACTGTCTCAAAAAACCGGGACACCTCCTGAGACAGGATCCCAAACTGAAGAGACAGGCAATGCCAGCAGCAGGCTTGGCCACAAACATCCTGGAGCATCAGGGAAAAGCCACAAGAGCTTGAAGCAACCCAAGGCAGCAGTGTGCCCAGAACTGATGCAGCATCCTCATCCCTGTCCCATCCCTGTCCCTCATCATGGCCCAGCTTGCAGGTCCCATGTCAGGGGAGGTGGCAGTTCCTGAATCCTGACCCCTCCTCCCTCCTTCCCCCAGCCCAGGGGAACCTCCACTGTGTAGGCCACTGTGCAGCTGGAAAAGCCTCAAGTGGGAGAAGCAGTTTTGGACAAGACCCTAAACCTGGCACCCAAGTCCCATTTTCAATAAATCCTTGATTAGACTGACCTTTATCCAGTGTAAATAATAAATTTATGGTGTTTCCTATTAGCCTTGTATAAATACATCTAAATAAACACCTTGGCCATACAGAGAGCCTGTTCCTCTCTGTCTGGAGTTATCACCCCATAAACAAGAAGCGGCTCCACATGATCACCTAATTGATCCGTTTTGCCTGATTCCAAATAAGCTATAAAAAGGTACATTTGGAATGGGAAAAACTAGGGTTTTTATCATCCTCTGCCTCATCTCAAGGAAGGATGAAAGGAAGAAGCCCACTTTATGTTTGCTAAAATATTTAGAACAAGCTGTGAAGGATAGAAAACATTTTAGAACAGCTGTAAGTTATATTAATACGAGAGCCCGTCCTTGAGAATAAACTGCAGTCCCAGGCAGGTAGAAAAGCTATTAAAGAGATAAAGAGATCTTCCTTTGAATTGACACGTATCTGATTTGATTGCAGCACCATTCCCATGCAGTTCCAATGTTCCTGCTCCACTAATACCGAATTAATTCATTTTGATTATTGTTATTATGGCGAATGGCAAACGGAATTAGCGGTGATGAATCAGGCACTTGCTGGGAGCGCAAGCTGGGCTCTCCACCTCCCGCCGGGACGCGCCGGGCCCCGCGCACACTGCGGGGCCATAAAAATGATGGAGGAGAAGGAGAAGGGAATTATCTAGCAGATTAAAAAGATTCCTTGCAAGGTAACGTCTGCCAGCCTTTGTACAAGACCCAAGATCATCCCTGTGATCTGCAGTGAGAGACAAAGGAGATTTTTCTCTGTTGAACTCCAGTTTTGGCTCAAGGGAGGGTGGTGTGGCCGGGGTGAGTGCCAGGGCTGAGCCTGGCCCAGCAGAGCAGCCAAGGGACAGCTGCTGCACCTGCAGGGGTTGGCATTTGAGAGGCAAATTTCAGCTGCAGAAAGGGGAGCATGTCTGGGAAGCAACTCGAAAGCTGCTGCATCGCAGGGGCCCCTCCTCTTGCCCAGACCAGGTTTGCAATCAGCTTCTGGATTTCTCTCTTGCTTGACTTGAACAAAGTTGGCAGCTTTGCTCCACAGCATTACCAAGATAAGGGAGAATCACAGAATGGAACAATTATTTGAGTTGGAAGAGACCTTTAAAGACCATCCAAGTCCACTTTCCACTATCCCAGGTGCCTCCTAGCACCTCATACCCTCTCCTGCAGCCTCCTCCAAGTCTGGTGGTGATGTCTCCAGACCCAGGTCCTTTGACTGGGTACTGCTATCCATCCCAGAGCTCCAGAATCAAGGACAACTTTGAGGTGCTGACATCCCTATGGAGCAGATGCCATGTCTTTGTTTGTTTGCAGACACAGGAGTGGTGCAGAGCTGTTCAGCATTTCCAGTCCTCCCGTGCTGAGCCAGAGAAGCAGTGGAGCCGTGTCTGCCTCTGTTTAACCCTGCAGGAGAGCAGGCAGGGATGCAGAGGTGGATGTGCAGCACAGTCCTGGCTGGAAAAGGATGTGGTCTCTCATGTGCCACAGCCACTGCCTGTTCCCATCCCTTTCCGAGCCAAACAGGGGTGCTGAGATGCAGGGATGTGGGAAGGAGGGGAGGGTGGCAGGGGCATGGGGAGGTGCATTGCTGATCCCAAGTGTGGTGGTCCTTTGGGGTGAGATCTGGGAGGCTCTGATACTTCAGGGGTCTTTATTACAGCAGCAGCCATGGCAGCAAAGCAGAGTTTGGAGGTGGGGGAATGGGTAGCCACATCTCCCATTTCCCAGTGTCTCACCACTCTCAGCATTGCCCCAGCTGCTTCAAGAGCGGGGGTTTTTGCCCTGTTAACTACTGCAGGGCTCCAGCATCCCTTCCCTCTGCATATCCATCTCTGCTGCCCTTTCCCATGTCTGAGGATGCAGCTGTTTCTGTATTACAGGGAAGTTTTAGGAGCAGAATCCATTAGGGACTCATTTACAGCAATGCCCTAAGGCAGATGCAAACCTTGCTTCAGTGAGAGGATATACTCATCCATCAACAGCTCCTCGCTGGCCTGCTTTGTCTGGGAGCAGCTGTACTGAGCACCAGCATCAGCCCACACCTGTCCTCTCACTCTCTGGGCAGCCTGGAGATGCTCCAGCCCTCCCAGACCCCTCTGAGCAGCAGCTCCCAGAGAAAACTGCCCCAGCACTCTCCCCACGAGCTGAAGGGAAGACGTTTCTGCTCCATTCCCTGATCTGCACCCTCTCCAAAGTCCTGGGTTAGGTCCTCCCAGCTGGGTCACAGAGATGGAGTTTGAACCTCTCTGGGACAAAGGGAAAGACCCAAGTTGTGTCCAAACCTTGCCTTCCTGCAAGGATCTAGCAACAAAGTTATATCCAACCTGAATTTCCTCCCAGCTCCCATTTTGATCAATCTCTTATCATTTCTCAGTGTCCATTTGTGATAAGGGTATAAGAAGAACTTCCTGAATCAGATCAAAACTCCATCGAGGCCAGTCTCCTGGAGGGCTGGCACAGGAGCAGGACAGGCCATAAACCATTCCCAGTTCTGGCTATCTGCAGCTCGGGGCCTTCCTGAGCCAATGGAGCTGTGAGTAACCTGTGTTTAAAAGCCCTTGATGGCGCTTTTCTGGCCATGTTTCTCTAATGACTTTCCAAACCCATCTCTGTGTTTGGTGTCCCCTAGCCCTGCCATGAGTTTCACATTTGGATCAGGCACTGTCTGAACATCCTTCCTCCATAAGGGCAGACATAAAGTTATCTTGGATTTCATCTGCTGCTGGCGCTAGTCTTGACTCTAATCTTTCTTAAATCTCTGCCAGGAAGTACCAGCCATGCCCAGATAAAATCTGGTGTGGGGAAGGGCCCAGGTGCTCAAGGGACCCCCAAATAGATCTCCCTGAAGTCATCTATCTCCATAAACTACAGCCTGTCCCTAAAATCTCCCTAATTCTGAGTAAAGGTGCTCCTATTAGGACCATCCCAAAGGTTTTCATTTTCAGACCTTGTAAGTTTTCCCATCATTATCAGGTTCCTGATCTAATGGGAAAAAAGAAATTTTGGTTTTTTTTAAATGGAGAAACAAAAGGAATTAAATTACATTTCTCAAGGTTGTGCCTCAGGAGAGGACCTTTTACTTCCCTAATCAGGCACGAAGAGAAAGCCAATCCTCTCTAGAGGCTGATATCCTTGGTTCACTTTCAGCTGGAGATGGGACAGCTCTGTCCCATCTGGCTGGTTATGGACTGGCTCTGATTAGATAACATCAGTCTGGCTTTCCAAAATTCCCATCAGGCCTGGATCAAGTAAAACATAAACTACAGGTCTCTCAAATCTTGTTTTCAGCCTCTGTGTTTGGAGATGCTCGTGCAAGAGTGCTGTGCTGTTCCCTCTGAAAATTTTCAGATGGGAATTGAGGACAGGGAAACCCACATGTGGCATCTCCACTGATCTAGACCGTGTCACTGTTTAGCCATGAACAGAGTTTTAGTGCTGAATGGTGGAACTTTGGTTTATTGGTGCTCTCTCCACACACCCCAGGTGGTGGCAATGTTCCTTCTGGTGTTTTCTGGAGTAGATGACATGAAATGAAGGATTGCAAGAAATAAAAAGAAAGTTCTTAACAATGAAAGAGATCAGCACACACCTCGATCTCCTGATGTTAAACACTGCTGACACAGGCCCTGCACTGCACAGATCTGTAACTTCCTCTAAATTAGCAATTCCACAGACACAGTAGGAGCTTGCATAAGAATTGTCCATAAAGGGAAGAGAGTCACAATATCAGCCTAGCATGAAACCCTGCTTTCTGCTTTTTAATTAAGATTTCAAGCTTGTGTCTCCCCTGAGGTGCTGCAGGAGGTTTTGCCAGACACAAGAAGCAGCTAGGGTCCCTCTCAGTGAGCTGGCTTTCCCAGCTCTGTTCACACACTCTTCCACACCAACTTCCCAGTGCCAAATTTGGGGTACAGCACCCATGAGAAGGCAAAGCCCATAAGCTGGGGCCTGGAGCCTTCCCTGCAGGCTCAGGTCCTTTTGTGACTCCCCTTTCCCAGCAGGGTATCTGTGAAAGCAGTGAGACTTGGTCCATGTCAGCCACAGTATTGGACAGGAGGGCAGCAATTCCTAGGATGACATTCCCAGTGTGAATACCTCTGTTTATATATTTTTTAAATTATTCTGCACTCTGCCATGTTCTCTCAGCATTCCCTTGGAGCTCATCTTCCCCTGGCTGCTCCCACCTCCTGTGTATCCTGGAAGCTGGAAAGGGAAATCAGAGAGACGTGAACAATCAAACAAGTCACCATCCAGAATTAAAGGCAGATGTTGGCATTTCCATTTGTCCTGGTCCATTTCTCCATCACAACCCTATTCCGTCACCTGGAGTCTCACAGCAGAGCACAGTGGATTACAAACACCTCAAAGGCAAAGCAGGGAACACAGGGCTCCCTGTGGAGTGCCAAAATTACCCCACAGACAAGGGTCACAACCAGAAATCCCTGTCTCCCTCCCTTCCACATCACTGCCAGTTTTGGCCCTGTTCAGGAGGAAGCAGAGGCCCCTCAGCACAGCTCTGCCTTGGCTCTGGCAGTCGCAGATGTGTCAGGACTCGTCGCCGTGCACATCCATCACTCCTGGTAATGCTGCCCCTCCAAAGGAAACCTTTCCTGAGCCCACAGCGCGCACATCCAGCAGCCACCTCGTCCTTCCTTGCCTCTTGCTGCCTCCCCACAGGCGGGGCAGAATCCAGCCCAGCCAGCGCCCCTGAGCAGGATTTGGCTGTATTGGCACTGAACAGAATCCCCATCATCACCACCTGCAGCACAAATGGAGAGGCACAACACTGAGCCGCTCATCCCTGTGCTGACTGTCACCTCGTGGAGGGGACACTGACAAAGAGTGCCCTGGAAGCACCTCTGAAGGTTTCACAATTACGCCCATAAAGAATTTAATGCGCAGTAAAAGCAGCGAGTGAGTTATCGAGGCTGGTGTGCAGAGGGAAGCAAATGTTTTGCCCTACAGATGTTAATAAAATATTTAGTAACTTTAAAAAGTAGGGGAAAATGCAGCTCGATAAACCACTGTTACAAGCAGGTCCACTCTGCCAAGCAGCCCGCGGATTGCAAGGCTCCTCTCGGATTCATTACCTCCCCATGCGGCGTTAATGGGGCTGTGGCCGCTCATTCCTTTTCCCCCACACCACGCAAACAGCTTTATTTAGAAACTGAGATTGGAGCCTGGCTGCACCAATAACGCTGGCCTGGTGTAATTAGGCATCAGCAGAGCAAAACGCCCCAGTCAAGGGAGAGAGGAAATCCAGGTCAGGCAGCTCCCTGCCCACAGCTACCTGCTCCCAGCTGGAACAGAAATGAATTTGGGGAATGTGGTGCTGTGGTGTGGCCTTTTCAAGCATCTGTGTTTGACTGGGACCAGAGGTAACTGTGTAGAAAGTATTTTTGGAAGAAATGAGTTGGCTGCCCTTGGCAGTGAGATGGATTTCATAGAATCACAGAATCCAGGAGTGGTTTGGGGTTGGGAGGGACCTTAAAGCTCATCTAGTGCGGCAAGGACCTCCCACTGTCCCAGGCTGCTCTAAGTCCTGTCCCTGGGCGCTGCCAGGGATCCAGGGGCAGCCACAGCTGCTCAGGGCACCTGTGCCAGGGCCTCACCACTCTCACAGGGAAGCATTCCTGACCCTGTCAGTCTGAACCCGTACCCCTGTCCTGTCCCTGCAGTTCCTGATGAACAGTCCTTCCCCAGCTTCCCAGAAGCCACTTCAGATCCTGGAAGGGGCTTTAAGGTCTCCACACAACCTTCTCTTCTCCAGGACAGCCCCCACCTTCTTAGACTATATTTGTGTCCCCCCCTGCCATGGACCAGTTCAAGCCACATGAGGAAGACCTGCCCAGTGCTTCATCCCCTCCTCTGCTGGCCCTGCAGCGGGCTTTGCTTGGGCAGTGCTTTCCCCCATTTCCAGGTGCCTGTGGGGCAGCCCCAGGCAGGGCTGCCAGAAGTTGCCAGAAGTTTGCAGAGCATCTGCCTCCCCTAAATGAGGGAAGAGCAGGTGATTTCCTGGCTGAGTGGAAAAGTCCTCGTGGGAGCAGCGACGCCGTCACCGCCATGGAGCAAAGAGCTGCATGACATGAGGAGCAAAGCAGAGCATCCTGGCAGTGCCTCAGAGAGAGACAAGAGCAGAAAAAAACCCCAAACTGCTCTTCTGACATTTGCTCATCCCAAATGAGGATGAAAACTTCAAAACACGGAGGGAAAAAAAATAACAGGAGAACCAGAATCCCGTGCAGTTTCCACTTGGATGGGTCAAAACAACTTGTATCGGCACATCAAGCATCAAGCCACTTCTGCCCACACTCCTGGGGAGCTGGGGGACAGCCAGCAAGGCTGGGGGTGGCACCCCTGAAGCCACAGAGGAAAAATGATCCAGCCTTCCTTGAGGACATCGTGGTGCTGAGCATCTCCCTTAGGGCATGCAAACACCTGAGTTCTCATTTGACTGCAGAAAATACAAATAAACAGAAGAAAAGCATTTTGACAAGAATAAAATCTATTCTTTAGGCTGAAGATTTTCTTCTTCTTTAATATAAGTGTGTGTTTTTTGAGTGAAAGGGAATTAAGTGTCTAAAAAAAGTTCTTTAAGACTCATTTAAATGTAAGGCTGTTGAAAGGCAGAACACCAGGTATTGTGCAGAGGTTCCTTTGTTCGTTGTCATAATTCGACACAGATTTGCAAAATACTTTGACTAAATCTGTTCTGAGTTTTCTGTCAGAAACATTTCAGGTGACAATTTTTACCCCAAAAGCTCCACTTGAGGCAACTCAGACAAAACAGTTTAACATCAGCCTGGAGGGAAGTATTTTTTTCTTACTTCCCCAAAGAAATGTACACTTCAAACACTTGCAGGGGGAGATATTTTGCAGAAATCTCCAGTTTTAGAGAAACCCAGGAGAGCAAAGATGTTTGCCTAGAAAAACTTGGTCAAATCCAATGTATCCCATGGTCCTCCCCAGATGGCAGCATCTGGTTTAAGGTGTTATCCCTCCAAAATTCAGCACTGAGATGAGTGCCCAAAACCAGGTGCAGAATTCCCAGCTCCAGCAATCCAGAGCTTACTGCTGGTGCCCAAGCAGAGCCCTGGGAGCTGCAGTCCCCAGGGCTGGCCTGGTCCAGGCTGTGCCCCTGACACTGCTGGGGCAATGGTGAATTCCAGCAGCCAAGCTGAGCCTGGCCTGGAGACCCCCTGAGCTCAGCACCAGCCCTGGTAAGACCTGTGCTCCCCTCCCTCTGTGCCTCTGTGCCTCCAGGAGGGGTTGTTTGCTCAGATGGGGCGGAAGGAGAGATGGAAACATCTGTGCACAGGCACAGCTTTTGCCTCAGGAAGGACCAGTCTGCAGCATCACACCCTGGGAAAGGCTGGGAGCTGATTTATCACCACCAATCCCCTTCTCCAGCACAGCCATCCTGAACTCATCCCTACAGAGCAAGGATTTTGTTCCTCGGATTCTTCCAAGATGACAGGAGTGGCCCTCCAGACCTGCTCCAGTGGTGCCCAAAACCACCCTGAGCTGGGCCCAGGTGGGCTGCTCTCCTGCAGGGCCTCAGGGTAATGAGACCTGAGGAGTCCAGAGCTTCTAGAGTTCAGGGCTTCGTCTCACACTGCTGGCTTGGTGTATTCAAACTATTTACTGAAGTTTAGATTTTTTTCCTTTTCCTGCTTCTTTTTTTTTTCTGTTTTTCATTGGAAAATCTCAATTAGACTTGCCTTGTGCTTTTCCTGCAAGTCTGCTTTGGTTCACCTCATTGCTGGAGGTAGCCCAGGTCTCTGTGGGGTGAGGCCTCAAGGGCAGTCCCTGCAGCCCAGAGCAAGGCTGCAGGGCTTCATTGAGACCTTTGTGGAGTTTTCTCCTGGCAAAAATGTGCATTTTGGATGGTGAAGCAGGAACACTTTCAAGCTCCCTGGTGGAAAAAAGGGGCTGCAGCCAAGTGCTGTAATTTAGAGCAGACCCTCAGCTGGCCTGATTACAGCAGAGCCAGCACCAAACCCGTGCTGGCTCAGGGGTGAGGAGACATCCAAGAGATCTCTGACAGTGCTAGACTCTCTGAGCTCAGCTCAGCCTGTCCAGGTTTGCAGGATTGCATGCCACATCTTGGTGGAGAGGCCGGCCAGTGAAAAATGGAGATTCCACCTGCTCCAAAAATAGCAATTCTGAATGTAAAAGCAAATGGAAATGTTAAGGTTGGCTTGTGCTTGGAGCACAACCACAGAGCTCATCCCTGGACCACTGGGAGCTGTCAGAGCAGAAGCCAAACTTCCAAGCTTGGATTGTTAGGAACCAAACTGGCCATACACTTCTCAGGGTCTTACCATCATTATTGTTCCTGTTATCAGCCAGAAACCCCCAGCATGGCCTTGAAGCAATACAATTTTAAAAACCTACAAAAATATGAACGGTCCTTCTAAAAGGGATTCACATTTTCCTTGGCTAATGGCCCATCCCATGATTCCAGCTGAGACAAGCCCTGAATTCTAAGAAAAACTCCATCATCTCCCTTCTGTTTGAAGGGAAACTGCCAACATGTCTCACCCATAATCGTCTGGATCTGACGAGAGACGTTCAGATTTATGACAGGAGGCAAGGAGCCAAGTCCCATTGATCTCCAGTGGAAATCCCTCAGTGAAAAATCCCTCACTCCTGTTGCTGGCAGGGAGAGCCAGGCTTTGCCTGTGTAGCTGGATTTGTACTCCAGCTCTCAGCACCATACAGTCGGAATTCCTGTTGCTATCCTGTTATTATCTCTGATTGAGAGGGATGGGAGAGGGATTTAAGCCGTTCCTGCACTCGTAGACTTGCGGTGATGTGTCTTTACAAGCCCTTTTTCATTTGTTGTCCTCAAAATCGAGTTTTCTGGTAGAGTTTTCACGGCTGGGGCAAAGTCCCACCCTCCTTTACTCGGCTTTAGGCTCAGGCACAAGTGGGTCAGGGTAATGACTCACTTTCAGCATTTAAAGTCAGCCCAACAAATCCCTAAATTACTTTCTAACAGCGCAGTAAACATAATCAATGCACATTAACAAAGCACTGGGAAGCCAAGAAATTCTTTAGGGGGTAAAACACATACAATGAATCTTCCTATGTTGTTGTATCAGGCAGGAACCACTGACTCCCTCATTGTGTTCAACAGAGACAGATGGGAAATATAGGCCAGCCTAGGCTATTCAAAGAGGATTTTTGGAGCAGAAAGATCTAGGCCTGATTTTTTTATGTATATAAATGCTTTAAGATTCAGGTGCATACAAGAAGGGGTTTTTACGAATGTCAGAGAATTTAAGGTTTAAAGGACCTCTGGAGGTCTTTAGTCCTCCTCAGAAGACATCATGGTTACCCCAGGACCTTGCTCAGGCAGCCTCTGCACACCTTAGGGATGGCAGCTCCTCCAGCTCTCCCAGGGCTGCACAACCTTCCAGGGAAGGGAACTGAATACTGAGAAGATTTAGGGACTTCCAAACTGAGTATATTCCTTTTACACCTGGAGGAGGAAATGGGCCCTTCTCTCAGAGCCAGATTCTGGGTGAGTTTCACTTACCCTGATATAGACAGGGGAAAGTCAAGCATATTTATATACCTCCAGCTCTCTCCATAACCCTTATGGAGGAAAAAACCCAGACAAATCATCTCCTGCTGCACCAGCTCAAAGGGAAACACCAGGTTGTGGAAAGGCTTGAACATGAGACAGTCTCAGGTCAGGCCACAAAAACCCTGTCCCTGGAGCACTCTGAGCTCCAACCAGTATCCCCAGTTACTCCTGACCAGCATCTCCAGCCACTCCTGACCAGCATCTCCAGCCACTTCTGGCCAGCACTGTCACAGGATCCAGAGGTCCTGACCAGCCCTAGCCCCTTGCTGTGCTCTGAGCTGCACAGACATGTAGCCAAATCTCCGCCCAAAAAAACCCCACAGTAAAAATAGGCAAGACAGATGGAGGCACAGATTTCTGGAAAGACGCATAGCAGGTCAGGAGCAGAGTTGAAATGAGAGAGCAGGGAAGTAGAAGGTCTGAGATCCCACAATTAAAGCTTTTCCTTTGGCACTAAGGTTTGTACCATACAGTTCAAAATACCCTGGCCCAGATTCTCTGGCCACCTTGAATTCAGAGTTCAGAAAGCTGCAAAGCCTGAGTCAGACACAGGGCTGAGATACCCCAAAACAGCTACAGGCCCTAAGTGTTTCTCCCAAGGCCCACAGTTCATTCATGTCCCTGGCTTTTAGTGCCCTGAGAAAATTTTCTCTGAAACTGGGCATCCTCTCCAATTCCCACAGCTTTCCCTGGGCAGGTAGCATTACTGATAGTCACCCTTAATTAGCAGCCCAGCAATCATGCTAACTGCTTTGTGTTCTTTACCCTAGCGCCATGTTTGGGCTCGCAGAACACTTACAAATAGTATTAATAGAAAATGCATCAATAATAACCACGGCTGTGAGATGTTTATGTAGCATCCATCTGCTCTGAGCTCCACAGTGACAGAAAACGCCACAGCCATCTGGCCTCACGGGGTGTGCTTGGCTCCTGTTAGCAGGAAGGCAAATCAGCCAGCCCCAACCCCATCCCCATCCCCGCAGCTCCCACTGGTTCTGACTTGTCAGGAGCCGTAAATCACTTCCTAAACTGCAGACACTCCTGGAGAGGAGATGGCTAAAGGGTTGGGAGCTAGGCTGAAGCTGGGAGCAGCCAGATGTAAAGCAAGAGCTTCTCACTGCAGTGTGCCGGGAGGAGAGGGGAATCTGCAAACCCACAGTGAAATAAGGACAGACACCACTGCAAAGGCACAGGCACTCCCAGAGCAGTTACAGTCTTACCTGAACCATTTTTTAAAGTAACCCTGGATCAGGTGTGGCTTTGAAGGGAATCACCCTTGTCCTGGGTGCAGGGCTGGTGAGGCCCTGGCACAGCAAACACCACATAGGGTATATTGAACACCTGAGACACATCCCATAATGTCACACCATCACTGTCCCTGCCCAACAAAGGACAGGATCTACCAGTTGCAGGAAGGGCTCTGAACAGAGCCCAGGCTCTGCTCCAGCAGGCCCAGCAATGGCAGAAGATGCTGACACATGAATGAGCCAAGTGCCTGCTGGAAATGGCTGAAAACATCCCAAAAATGGATCTTTTCCAACGTCTTTTTTCTTCTCCCCAGTGCCCAAAGCAAGAGTCCCTGTTCTCCCTGCAAAAGGAACCCACAGGGAGGAACTGCTGGAAGAAGCCACCAAAGCTGCAGCAGTGACGTCCTGCCCCAGGAGCTTTGGCCTTGAGCACTGTGCCCAGAGCAGGGTTTCTGTCCAGCTCTTGCTCAGGTGGTCTCCTGACAAGTCTGAAAGCCACAGCTCTCAGGAGCAGCCTGGCAAAGGATTAATGTCTATTCCTGCTTCCCATGGAGCCCTGAGTGCCCCTGGACAGCAGTTCTGCTGTGCTTGTGCAGTGCTGAAGGAAATCACTCCCAGAAAAAACACCATGGGCAGATTTGAGTTCTTCAGGAAGGAGGCCCTGCAGGGACAGACAACGCGGCAGTCATTCCAACCCTCCAAAGCCTTGGGATCTCCAGTTTGGCTTCTACAGAGCTGTGGAAATTTCCAGTTCTGTCCCAACATTTTGATCCTCAATGCCCTGACCCCACGTGCTGGTTTCACTGGCTGGAGGGAAAGGGTGATGTGTTTGCTGCCAGCAGGAAACTCTGCTCTGCCCAGGAAGGCACTCAAGCAGCACTTGCAATTTTGGAGGAGTCACTTTGGCTTGCTGCAGCCAAGACAACTCAAAGCAGCCGGGTTGCTGGAGCCCTGCCAGCTCCTGGCTGCTGGAAACACCTCATGGCAAACTGGGCATCTCCTCCGGGCTATCTTGACCTGCAGAGAACTGTACCAGAGCAAATCTCCAGCAGACCCAGCTGGAAAGAGATGTTCTCTGAGACAGGAGCTCCAGGGGATTTGCCCATGAAGAAATCCAAGACAATGCAGCCCAATTCCAACTTAGACAATGAGCTATTTCTGTGAAAATAGTAGAAATCCTCCCCAAAAAGCTTCTATTTACCTGAATTCTTTTTCTACACTCTTTGAGGGAATTTTACAAGTTTTGAGGGCTTTCACAAAACTTTCTGGTTTCAGTCAAAAATATATTTTCTTGTTAGAAACTGCATTTGAAGGTAAAAGTGCTCATTCTAAGATAAATATCTGTCAAATATTCTCATCAAACAAGGAAAAAGATTCAGGAAATGTGGCACTTTATGGATAAGAAAAGTTTTGACTGCACCATCTTTTTTCCAGTGGGAATATCCTTCATGTGGAAGTGTGTCCCGTTTCCTGAGCCACATTCCTAGGTGCTGCATGTTCAGGAAAAGCATCAAGATTTGGTTTTCCCTTGCTTCCAGACACACAAAACTCTCCAGCTAAAATTAGGGGAAATAACCACATGTGTAAAAAAAGAGAAAAAAGTTTCAAATAAACTCTCCTCATTTTTTTGCTCCTCCCAGCTCAACTGAAGCTCTTCAAAGTTTCTGCTCTCATGGAGTCGAGTTATTAGTCTTCAGATAAGTGATGCTTGAGCCTTTGATTAAAATGACTGGGGAGCGTCTCTGCTTGATTAGAGAGAGATAACACAATAAAAGGAAGAAGGCCTTACACCATTATTATGGCAAATAAGTGCAATTCCCAACCTGGGAGCTGCATCAACTTGTCTAATGTAGTAAATGCTTCCCCTGCTGGAAACATGTCAAATCAGGCTTTGAGATGTCAGCCTCGAGTGTCAAAAGGCCTCGGAGCCTTTTGGGGCACTGTGTGAGTGCCAGGCTGAAGTGACACAGAGCCAGAGGTGACACTGCCCCAGCTGAGGGAGCAGCTGAGAAACACCAGCACAGGGTCTGCCAGCTCTGAGAGGTGGGAGAGGGTGCAGACAGACCCACAGATGGATGCAGAGAGAGAGGAAAGAGTCTGGGGAGGCTGAGGGATAGATGGGAATGTGGCACAGGGTGCCCAGAGCAGCTGGGGCTGCCTCTGGATCCCTGGAAGTGTCCAAGGTCAGGTTGGACAAGGGCTTGGAGCAGCCAGGGACAGTGGGAGGTGTCCCTGCCATGGCAGGGGTAGTACAAGAGCTCGGAGATCTCTTTTGACACAGCCCATGCTGATTCCATGACCTGCGATCCAGGAGAGGCTGGCTGGACCTGTGCAATGCCCCTGCAGGTCTCCCCAGGTCAGAGCCACCAGCTGCAGGTCCTTGTAGGGAGACTACCTGGGGCTTGGGCAAACAGCAGGGGAACAGCTTTGTTTAGGCAGAAAAAGCATCATTTCCAATCTTTGCCAAACTAGAATAGCTGCTCTGAAGGGGGAAAAAAGCCACTTTTTGTCCAAAGCAAATGTCTACCCAAGGATTTTGTTAGATCTACCCAATCTGCTTTGCTGATGGAGACCAGCCAGGAGTCTCTGCTCTCTTCTGGAAGAAAGGATCATTCATTCCCTCCCCTGGCACAATGTGGGGCTCCATTCTCTGATTCAAGGAACTGCTGTAGTGCTGTAGCTTGTAAAAGTGCAGACAGATAGTTCACAGATGCATCCTATTTGTGGCTTAAAATACACCAGTTTATCATGCAAATGATATGTCAACAGAATAGCTGCACTTCGCAATACTTCCCAGAGTAAATTAAGCAGTTAAACATGCCATGTGTAATATTAAAGAGGTTATGCGTTAAATAGAGTAAGCACTTGAAGCCAAGTTGTCAAGAAGCCAGGTTTCCTCGGGAATCTGAAATTCAGCTCACAGAAGCCAAGGTGTTCCTTCCCCCTTGAGTGGGGGATGTTTGGCGAAAATGGGGGTTTCTGCCAAAATACCTCGAGGCGCCGTGGTCCCAGCTGGGCATCGCGGAGGATTTGTCCATGGGATGAATGGTCCAGCCCCAGCTCCCTGGCATTTCAGGAGCCAGGGCACACCCAGGGCTTGCTCTGTGCATTTTCCACAGCTTGTGCTCTGTGCATCTGGGAACTATTTGCAAGGGCAAAAATATTGCAGGATCCAGTCTTCTCAAGGAGACTTCCACTTCCTGGAGGGTGGAAATACCAGGCAGGAAAAGTTAAAAAAGAAAAAAAAAAGGTCTTGGATTGTTTCAGCTCTGCAAATTGCTCCCTGAGGCAAGTAATTGTTGCAAAAAACATACACAAACATTCAGATTCAAGTTTAACCAAATACCAGGACGTTGGGATTTATTCAAGTGTCAGCAGCCCCCAAGCTTGCCTGCTTATTTCAGGCTCCCCTACATCAGCAAATGTTTTGTTTTACACAAAGTCAAACCTGGGGGCTCACAGGGCCCAAAAGAGTAAAATAAAAATGTTCCTTGTGTGCCTCATGAACCAGCTCATTACATTCTGCTCTCCTCAGGGGAAACAGCTCTGGAAATTTATGGGGAATCAAAGCTAAAATCCCATTTGTTTACAGAGGTGATGCCTGGCTCCAGGGTGTTGTTAAAGTGAGGCAGAAGCTGTTCCTCAATCCCGCCCTGCCTGGTTTCTGCTCCACCCAGCCCCCAGCCCAGACCTCCCCTTGCCCAGCACTTCCAGCCTCTCCCAGCTCCCCATAACCATTCTGCACCCAGTGTCTTCATGGACTCCTCACTTTGAAAGCTCTTCTCTTCCTCAGACTCCAAATTTCAAGACTGCTGTGAGCATTTAGGGTAATATTTTTCACACATCCTACAAACTCATCCCTCCCCCTGCACACCCATGTGCACATTCCTTATGGCTTGCTTCTCATCAGGTCCCCAAGGGCCTGAAGAGATGATAAAGTCTTTGTAAAGTAGGTGTTTCCCAAGCATTTTCCATAGTTCATGACCCTGTTTAAACCCCTGTGAGAAACAAAGAATGATGCATCATAAACCTCTGCAAAAGGATGGGTTTGAGTCAATTGCTTCAAAAATATGCAGTGATGAGAAATGCAGAAATACAACTGGACAAAAATACCTCTGCTTTTAAAAACACCACCCTGCTCCCAGGCTGGGCTGTGCTGGCAAAGCCCTCTAGGCACTGGTGCTCCTGCAGCCTCTCTCTGCCAGGATGGGAAGTTTTGGGAAAGGAGTTTCTCCTCCCTGCAGGTGGGCCATCAGCCAGATATTACCCTCACTTTGCTAAATTAAACCATCACAGTCCTTGATTTTCCCTCCTAAAAACAGGAAATCACACCCTCCTAAAGGTGTAATTTCCTATTAATTCTTGGTTTTTTAGCTCTTCTTTGAATCTCCTCCAAGATTTCCATGCCCTTTTGGGACCAGGGATCCTGAGCCAAGCTCAAGGTTATCACAGCCTTCCTGTGCAGAACTGGCTGCTGGATCACAAGTTGCTCATCAGGGACCTTCTGTCCCCAGGGCTTTCCTGGGCTATCAGTTACCCAATCCTGCAATGATCCTCTGCATTTCCTGGTTCCACAGCAGGGCATCCTCCCAGATTTAGCCATGTGGGAGCTGCTCATTCCAGCTGTGTGTGCTGGTTTTAACCTTAGTTGGTATTGGAAAAGAAGGAAGTAAAACATCCCCGGAAATGGTTCTCCTGAGAGAGACGCTTGGGAGTTTCAGAGATAGCCAGTGACTGTCCAGTTCTGAGAACTGACAGCTCTGTAAGCTATTCAGAGCTAAGTTCCACCCCCGTGAATACCATTGTGAAGCCCGGGAAACTCTGAACTCGCTCTCTTGGTTTCCGGCGGCTGAAGGTGACAGAGCTGTGAGTGAGGGGAAGCCCGGCCCGACCTGGGCCCGGCTGGGCCGGGGCCAAGGCCGGGGCCGGGCCGGGCCAGGCTAAGCTACCAGCCGCTGCCGCCGCCGGGGCCGG
>VWYI01008135.1:289336-371770 GCA_013399455.1 Anthoscopus minutus | reverse complement strand
CCATAAGTTGACAATGACCCATTGACTTAATGAAAGAAAATGGGAAGAGTTTCACAACAGCAGAGTTTTTTCTGAACCGGGCAGCTGCTGTTTTGTGAAGATGCAAGCCACAGAGAACTGTTCTTGTGGACATATCTCCAGAGTGTTGAAAAAGAAGACTCCTTGCCCTATGTGAAATAGAGAAAGATTGTTGTAAAAGTGATAACTGATTTTAAAAATCCCAGATTTCGTTTTTGTGTTGTCAAGTGGAAAAAAGATAAGTGAGTGAGGGAGGGAAGTGTTCTCGAGGTTTCATTTGGACTTTTCCTTGTTATTTCCTTTTTAGTTTTGTTAATAAATTCCCCTTATAGTCTTAAGTTTAAGCCTGCGTTTTCCTTTCCTCAAAAATCATATCTCACAACAGAACATGAGTGGGCTAGTGAGTTTTGGCTAGCTCTAAACCCACAACACTGTGTCAATAGAGAGAAACAGAAACAGGCATTTTCCAGAGGAAATCCATCCCAGTCCCAGGGTTATCTAAGGTCCACAAACTCCTGCTTTGGAGGTGCCTCTACCTGTCCCAGGACCAGCACTGGACCCACCTTGCCTGAACTTTAGGTGGCCTCAGCTCAGGGAGATGAATTATCTGACATCTGACATCAAATATGGTGTTTACTTGACCCGAGGCTCAGTGTCATTAACGGGGGCTCTACAAGAGCCCCTTTTCTTCCCCAGTCTTTGTGTCACATCAACATTTATCCATGAAGATTTTACAACTTCTCTTTTTTTCCCCTGGCTTCTTCCACTAAACAGGACGGGGTCAAGACCAGCCATTTCAGGTCTCCACAAGAAAAAAAGCTCTTTGCCTGGAATGTCCTTTTAAGACTCCACTTGGAAACCAATTACAAACCCCATTTATTCGATATGCACCATCTTGATTTTGGATGGCTCCATTTTATCCATTAGGATTGTTCTATGGCATGAAGCCAAATGCTTGGGAGAAGTGTGGCTGACGTAACAACCAGTGTAGAGGTGGCTGATGAGCCTGAGACTGCTAGTCTGGGAAGGCACAAAGGATTGTAACTCCCAGGGGTCTGACCCCAGAGTGACACAACTGTAAAATTCCATCCATTAGGCTTCTTTGAAAATCCCAGCTATAAATCTTCCAGGCCCAATGCCTTCCCTGCAGAGCTCCCCTGGAAGCAGCAGTTGCTCAGGAAGCTCATTGGGATGCTGGTGAGGACAGGGAGGGAAGGATTTGGCTTCAGCTGCACTCAGGTCTCTCCTTCATATGTTGACCCAGCAGCAGAGTCCCAAAAGGATTCATATTTTCCATGTTGCTAATTTTAGGCTTTAGCTTTCCAACACCCCCAGACTTGGAGACACAGCCCCGCTGCCTCTCTGCAGCTTAAAGGCTTCCAATGGCCTCAACCCCGAGATTTACACTGAGCCAACTCACTTTGAAACACTTCCATAAAAACGCCTTCTGCAAACAGATTTGTTTCATTATCATCAGGCCTGAAAGTGCCTGAAGTAACAAACAACTTCAAACTCCTTCAGATTTATTGTGGCACCAATTTTGCACTTCACTGCAGTCCCAGGTACCTGGGAGCGTGTCTGAGTGGGGACAGGCAGAGGAGGTGGATGGAGAGCCCTGGTGCAATGGATTGGTGATTATAGTGCAATAAATATTGGATGGAGGATCTATGATAACATCTATTAGGGCTTTATGAAATATTGATAGTGTCTGAATACATATTGCCTGCTGAGCAGCTCGTTCCGGAGGTGTTTAATGAAAGACATCTGTCGTTTTATCCTTGAATCTCCATGCAGGAAAAGGATGGCCCCAGTGAGGGCTTCCAGAGCAGAGAGGAAATGGGCTGAAAGACTCAGGCTCACCTATCCAGAGGCATGGAGACACACAGACTGTTTTATGTACACAGAGACTTTCATTTGGAGAATGAATTAACTCCATGCTCCTCCAAAATCAATCCCTGCACAGACAACTGCCTTTAATGGGGCCAATAAAAAGAATGCACAGATTGCTGTGGAAAGTGGTGGGAGAAACTGGAGACTCCAGAAAAAACCGTTCTTCCTTCAGGCTCTTATCCCTGATCCTCCCCTCTCCCCACTGAACCCTGTGTGCAGGACACAATGTGCCCCACTCCCAAGGGGATCCAATCCATGATACACATTCACCCCAAATCATGGAATTGCAGAATGGTTTGGGTTGGAAGGTCCTGAAAGCTCATCCAGTTCCACCCTGTGCCCTGGCAGGGCCAGCTGCCACTGTCCCAGGTGCTCCAGCCCCAGTGTCCAGCCTGGCCTTGGGCACTGCCAGGGATCCAGGGGCAGCCCCAGCTGCTCTGGCAATTCCAGCCCAGCCCCTGCCCACCCTGCCAGGGAACAATTCCTGCCCCAGATCCCATCCAGCCCTGCCCTCTGCCACTGGCAGCCATTCCCTGGCTCCTGGCCCTGCAGCCCTTGTCCCCAGTCCCTCTCCAGCTCTCCTGGAGCCCCTTTGGGCCCTGCCAGGGGCTCTGAGCTCTCCCTGGAGCCTTCTCCTCTCCCCAGCTCTCCCAGCCTGGCTCCAGAGCAGAAGGGCTCAGCTCTGTCCAACTATTGCCCAACTGAGAAGAGATTGGCTCCATTCTAGCAGTGTGATTTTGTGAAAATGAGAGGAAGACTTTGCCTTTTCCCCTAAATTTCTCCACTTCCTGCTTGAGGCTTCAAACCAATTTAGTGAACACCCTGAAAGCCCTTGTGTGAACATTTCTTACACTGGTAACTTACAGGGGATATTAAATAGCACCTTTAGCTGAATGAATGGAAGTTTAAGTAGAAATGTAAAAAAATACAAATTCATGCTTCTCGGGACCATTTATCCTGTTCCAAATTCATTGCCCCAGCCCACTCTGGGGTGCTCCAGGCTCTCAGCTCCAAGGAGGATCAGATGGACATGGTCAAGGGCCAGCTGAGCACTGCTGCAGAGCAGGGCTGGGGCTGAAACTCCTCTCCAAGAGAGCAGAGGGACAACTCGCCTGTCCCCAGGCTCGAATGGAGGTCCCCTGTTTGAATATGCACACCACAGCCAAGCTTTGTCCTCCCCATCCCACCCTCCTTCACCTCCTGCCATCCATGGCAGCATATTTCTTCTCCCTGCCTCCCTCAACATCCCTTTTCCAGCAGCATTTCTGTCCCTGCTGCCAAATGGATGCTGAGGAGCACAGGGACGGTGACACGCCGCTCTAATGTCCCTCACTGCTGCAGTCTCCTCCCATTATTGGGAGAGCAGCGTCAGGTTAGATGCTGTTAATGGCCTCTCCACTGGTTTATAGCTTCTCTGGCATCATTCCTGGGCTCAGCTCTGCGGGTTTACTGCCCCTCTCTGCTCTGGGGACAGGTCCCCTCCAGCAGCGGGACAGTGTCACCTGTGCCATGTGTGGTGCCACACATGGGGGCCAGTGGGGGCACACTGAAAACACGTTAAACAAAGCCAGTGAGCCTCAGCTGGGGTGGGAGGGGGCTTGGGGGAAAAGGGATTTTTATTTTGTTGTGTGAACTGAATGAATAATTCATAGGCAAATTATTGACATGATAAATTCCTCCATTTCTCCTCTTTTGTGAATCGACAGCAAACAACTTCCCCATTCCTCCCCTCTGCATTTTCATTATTCAGAATTATTCACTAAACAATTGCTTGGAATAATTCTGGGGAGCAGATTCTCTGCTGAGGATGTCGTGCTGATGTCAGTGGAACTGGAACCAGCAGGAGGTTCAGAGGCCCTGAGCCTTCCAGCACCAGGATTTGGGCTCCAAGTTTGAGCCATCCCAACCAGAGGGGGCACAGAGAGGCTGGATGCCCCTGTTTGCCCTCTCATTGCATGAGCAGAGTTCTGAAAATCAGGTTTTCCACCATAAAAATGATGTTTACCAATGACCAGAGGTTGGAATTGCTGGGATGCAGTGGGAAATTGCTGGGTGTCACAGCAGCAGCTCCAGCAGCACTTCTGCCACTGTGTCTCATCTCCAGCCCTGCAGGACCAAGGGACAAATGGAGTTCTCCATTTCCATTTCATCTGGTGCAAATGAGCCCTGCCCTTCCCAGGAACTCCCTGAAAGCACTGCTAGGCTCACCAGTGCAGCCCTGCCTTTGATATTCATGCAAAGCGAAAAGAAAACAATCCAAGGTTTGCTTTTTAATTTCATGGGAAATTTTGCAGGTGGCTTTTGCTTGGTTCTGCACTTCATTTATTCATTTACACACTGACCCCAACCCCACATGAACATCTGAATGTCTCCAGAATACCACAGCTCTGACTCAGAAAATCTTTGATATTTATCTGCCTGCAGTTTTCAATAAGTTAAACCCAGCTGACCTAAAATACCAAATTCCAAGGGAGCCCTTTGGCTGATGACTCCCAGTATCTGACAGCAATTGTCTGGGGTGCATTTTTGTATTTATTTATTATAAATGAGACACCTGACACCATGAGATCATAAGCAATTTCCAGCTCTCTCCAAATCACTGGTAGGGTTCCAGTTTGGAGCCTCACAACATCATCAATTCTGCTGCAAAACTTTTCTGTGCTGATTGCAGGTCATTTGCATCATGTAAGATGGAGGGAGGGAATTGCTTGGAATTGCTTCCAGTTATCCTCTTCACCTTCTAGTGGAAATCAGCCCGTGTTGAGCAGGCCAGCCAGACTGTTGTGACCACAAAACCCCTAAAAATCTGGAGATCTAATTCTCCTTTGATTGTCAAAATGCAAACATCACATCCCTGTTTCCAGCCCTCCCTCTGTGAGCATGTTGACTCCTTTGGTCATTTATTTTGTTTAGCATCTGCTTTCCCCCCATCCCACCCCTGTATCTGGATTTAGGTGAACTCCTGTCACCACCTTAGACCTGTTTACAGATTGACAAAATAATTTCCCAACAAGAGACAACATTTCATAAACTTCATTTCTGCAAAAATCTGCAAAAATTAGGATCTTCCCTTGCTGCCAAAGCCCTCTCATTAAAACTCCTCCCACCACAGTGAGGAGGATCTCCCACCAAGGGAACACAAATGCAAACCAGCTTTGCTCCCATGGAGCTGCAGATAATTGCCTGAGCAAGCTGGAAGGAGCTTCCTGTGCAGCTGAAATCTTCCAATGTTTCATCTTCACCTCTTTCAATCCCTCCTTTGGTGCTTCTGCTCACCCCAGCCCATGCTGCAGGGGTTGCAGGAGCGACAATGGGCAATGAGGTTCCCATTGGTTCCCAATGGGCTCCTGGCAATGAGGAACCCATTCCCTCCCATGCAAGAGCTCCTCGCACCTCGAGGATTCACTCATCCCCCAGGGATGCTGAACTGGCTCCAGCTGTGGTGCTGCAGGGGCAGATCATCCCAAGCTTCTGCAGAGATCAGGACACACTCAGGGGTTCACAGCCTCAATCTCACTCTTGTTAGGAGATGCAGCCCTAAAGCGCTCCAGGATGTCTCATTTCTGTTATGAGACAGCTTTTCCTGCCCATCACCCTCCTGTCCCAGTGTCTGGGGAAATCCCAACTCAAGTTCAAGTGCCCCACTGTACCATGGACCATTAACAAGCTGATCCAGTCCAAGATGACCCTTCTCACTGCGGGGGATTGGCCTAAATAACTGGGTTTTGTCCCTTCCAACCCAAACTGTTCAACCCAGCAGCTCCCACTGTGTGCTGGGGAATGCTGGGGACAGAAAGGGACAGTGTGGTCCCAGACTGGGAACCGGGTCAGCCAGATGTCCATAAGGGACATGAAAGGATTCTCCAGCTGCCCAAGGGAACTGTAGGTGGATGTGTTTCTGGATTTTGGCTTTGGCTGAAGCCTGTCCTTTTGTTGGTAATTAAAAGCAATGGTGCTGCAGCAGAGCAGTGACACAGAGCAGAGCCAGTGACCGAGCTTGTGAGACCAATACAAACTCTAATTATTATAAATACAGACCCTAATTATTACTGACCCAAAGAAATCCCCATTCCTTCTTTACTGGGTGCAGTTCACACTACTGTAAAAGTAGAGTAGGCTGAGCCATAACTTACATTTTAATTGCTCAGCAAACACCAGGCAGGGACCAGTGCCAGGCACCCTGGGGACAGGGCAGCGGGGCTCAGTGTGGGCACTGCCCTGAGCCCAGAGCAGCAAGGCTGGCACTGTCAGTGCCCAGGAAACACAATCTGTCACCGTAGCATCCTTTCACTGGGGCTCTGGAGGACATTGTGCCTTTCAAAGAGGCAAAAACAGCAAACGAGATCAGAGAGGACCTGGACAAAAATCTCCCCAGCCCTGACTCCTCCACACCATCCTCTGAGACAGAGATCATGAGTCAAACCTTGCTCTTCCTCCTCCCCTCAAAGCATCCTCGCTCCTCTCAGCTCTAATTAAAGGAAGAGAGTGCTTGGAGCAGGGAGATGAATCCTGTTGTGAAACAGGGCTGGGATGAATCATCTCTCGAGGGCATGTTCTGCCTGGAGGCTGGAGGGTCCTTCTGGGACAAGAGGAGGCTCAGCGAGGGACAGACACGACTGCTCCCAGCCAGCCCTTACTGTGCCCTGTGCCAGCTGGCACAGCTGATGCCATGGTGCTCTGGAGCATCCTTATCTCCCTGGAGAGGCTTTCAGTGAGCCCTCGAGCACTGGGAAATGGAGATGCTCAACTCATCCTGCTCTGCAAATCCTTCAAGGGGAAGATACAAAGGGGAACAGCTCATCCCTGCCTGTCACCCCATGGAGGCTTTGCCCTCCTTTAGTGACAGCTGATTCATTCCCAACCAAGCTCGGGCAAAATCAGTGCCCATGTGATGGGAAACCAGCAGGAAGTTTAGCTCTGGCCTATAAATGACCCACTGTGGGTCAGGCAGCACAGGGGGAACAGAAAGCTTGGATCACACTGTCCACAGGGCCTGAGGGTCAATCCCTTCCAGGAGAGTTGTAAATCCACAGACTTTCCTTGCCAGAAGCTCTCTCCAGCCTGGGATGCCCATTTCCCATGGGGGAGGGAAGGAGCCACTGCCAGTACCCAGAGCTGGAGTGTTGGAGGAGAGGTGGCACCGAGGAGGATGGAGCCGAGCTTGTTGTGGTGACAGTGCCTACAATATGGTGCTGAGATGGGCTGGGAGGTGCCTGGTGCCTCCCACCACCTCCTGCACCTGCAGCAGGGCTTTTTCCCAGGATATCGGGGTGGGAGCAGGGCACCGAGGGGAAGTGGCACAGGCTGGCGCAGCCCCGACCCCCAGACACCCACACGGGTTTCAAGTGTCCCCTCCCAGCAGCACAAAGCACCAACCTGCCCTCCTGGGTGCTGCTCTTCTGCTGGTGTTTTGTGAGTCACATCACTGATGTCACATCCCCATGTCATCAGAGCTCTGGGATGGATTGAATGAAGCATTTTGTTTTCTTCAGCTAAGAAAAACCTCAAAGAGGCTCAGCCTGCAGCATCCTGAGGAGCCAGCAGGTCGTTCTGCCACTGTCTCTGTCCCCAAAGGAGGACAGAGAACTGCAAAACAGGCCAGCAGGCTGGCTGAGAGCTTCAGACACCTAGGGACAACATCCAAGTCACTCCAGAACTCCTTTGTCCTCACCAGAACCTGCCACGTGCCACCCTCTCACAGGACAAGGCAGGTGAGCCCCTGCTGTGGCTTGCACTGCTCTGACTCCATAAGGGAACAAGGGACAGGTGGCAAAGGGGCAGTGCCACCCTGCCTGTGACATGGGACAGCATCGCTGGAGGCCTCTGCATGAGCAGCTGAGGAGTGTGACATTCCTGGCTGGAATTCTCACCCATGTGCTGGCACTTACCTACTGTCACCATGCTCTGCCCCACAGTCTTGGGGCCACCAAACCCAAGGGACAGAGCCATGCTGGCATCTCCCTGGGGCTGCCCAGCAGCTTTAGCCACACCTGAGGAGTGAATCCTGTACACCAATATACACAGGGAATTCTAAGCTTCTAGTGCTTTAAATCCAGAGGAATAAATCATTGGAAAGCAGAAGGGAACAAAATTCATGATAAAAATCAAGGGAAACGAAGATCACTCTTTTTTCTTCTATGAAGGTCACTAGAAAGGGAAACAACAAGTGAGGCCCCTGGGAGTCCAGCAGTGTAAATAGTCAGTGGACAGAGGGCATCTTCTATTAAGTGTCTCACTAAAATACATCGGCATCATATAAATTATTGGATAATGAAATTCCGGTTAATTTGCTGCCTGGTCAGCCACAACCCTCCTGCCACGCTCCTAAGCACAGCCAACAATCTTAAGAAAGAATTACATTGGTATGGAGGCAGCTGATCAGTGGGATCTGGGAAAGTTCAGCTTCTTTAGGATGGGAGGAGCAGGGAGACACTGCAGCCCCACAGCGCCATCCCCCTTGTCCTGTCCCTCCAGGCCCTTTTCCAAAATCCCTCTCCTGCTCTTGGAGCACCTCAGACACTGGAAGTCTGAGGTCTGCCTGGATCCTCCTTTTCTCCAGGTGAGTACCCTCAACAGCTCCAGCTCCAGGCTGATCCCATCTTATCTCAGGCAGTGTCCTGCCCCAAGCAGTAGCCAGCTGCCCTGGAAGGATACACACAAGGGATGGCCACATGAGCACTTCCCAGGAAATCCCTTCCAGCCCTTTCCCATTTTCAGCTTTGCAGTGACCAGCCTTAGCTGGATCCTTTGCCCAGTTGCTCCCAGACTTCTCTCACTTCTGCCCTCAGCTCTTCCCTCTCTCCTGGGGCTGCAGACAGGACAGGGATTGTTTTTGTTCACTGAGACTTCAGAGGGATCAGAAAAGCTGAGGAGATGACCACCCCCTTGCTGCAGGGGTGCCTTGATTCCATGGGAAGAATGGGACTCAGGAAGGGGAAGGTTAGGAACTTCTTCCCCTTCAAAAGAAGAGTTGCAGGGTTTGAAAGCAACGACAAAGTGCAAGATCAGGTCTTGGACCCACAGCCTGAGTGGGTTTCCAGTACAAATCCCATTCTAACTCCTTCTCATTACCCTTTTTCTTTCTCTCTGCTGCTCTGAACCACTGGTGCTTCATGGCAGCAAATATTCTGCATGTTCCGTGTAATTTTAAAGCCATTATGTCAGCTGCTCTCTCCCCCCAGCTCCTGAGGCCCCCAGTTGCTGTGTCAGAATGTAATTAGCTTTTGATGGGAGATGTTAAGATTTCTCAAGCTCCCATGGAGAGGCAAGCGTGGGGAGAGGCGAGGCAGCAGATTGTGATTGTCACTCCCCGTGGGAAGCACTTGAAGACCCTGGAAGTCTCATTTACAAAAATGTAAAATAAATACATAAATAAATAAATAAATCCAAAAGCAGCAGACTCAGTAGGCTTTGGTTCCATCGACTGGAATCACAAAGACTTTTTTTCCTCCATGCTCTTTCCTGCTTGAAGAAAAATGGGAATTTACTCCCTCATGACCAAGGTGCCGTGGGGGAGACAGCAGCCGGGCTTTATTCCACACCCAGCTCCTGGGAAGCTGGGAAAGCCCTTCCTGAGCTGTTCATCCCTGTCTGTGAGAAGGAGGTGCTGTGAGCTTTGCTACTTCCCCCAACCCCTGAGCTGGTCCATCCACCCCAGAACCAGTCAGGAAACACTTTCCTAAACAGAAATCTGCCACAAACTCCCTGCAAGTGCAGTGCCCTGACGTCAGTACAGCCCTGGCTCTGCATTAGTTGATGGTGTGAAACACAGGTGTACCCAATGCAATCCCGAGCCCATCGAATGCCAGTTAATGGATAATTGCCCCTGTTGATTGCTGCGAGGGCCAGACCAATCTCACTTGTCCTTTCGATGGTTATTGTGCCACTCTCTACATTATTTCTTCCCAGCAAAATTAATTCCTCTTTGCCCACCCCTGTCCCTGGGGATGAGAGCATGTTCCAGTCTCCAATCTTCCAGAGGTGGCAGTTAAGAAGACCTCTGCATGGACTGGACTTTATTCACTTCTAAACTGTTGTCAGACAATTTGATAATTTTTTTTGTTTCTTTCTAATACTGCCACTGGCATTAGTGGAAAGAAAACAATAGCTGCATCTGGCCACTTAAGGAGTCAGCCTCCCCTTCCACAGCTCTGCTGACATTTCTGTTTCCAGCCTGGACAGTAATGCATTCCATTTTAATTTTAACAAATGCTTTCTTTATGATCAGAGACATATTTCATTTGTATGTGTTTGCATCTCTCTTAAAATTCCATATTTCATTTGGGGCTGCCAGGTTATTGCTGCTCCTCAAAATAAAACATTTGTGGCACAGGAATATTTCAAATTATTTTCTCTAGTTTCCTCCACTCAAGAGCAGGAATTGCCTTTCCAGCCACTCTGGGAGGAGCAGAGAGGAGTCAGTCCCAGTCCCTGTCCTCTGGATAGTGAAATAGGGGAAATGGGGCTCCTTGGGGCTGCCCTGTACAGAATCACCCAAAAAAATCAAGAGAGGCTGGAGGAGATGTTCACCCTCCTTTGGCCATCACACCAAAACTCCTGGGAAAGACTTCCCAGCAAATAACTTTTTACAGTATAATCCTATTTCCCGTGGGGTTCAGCACAAGATTCCTCAAATGGTTGGGATCCATCCTGTGCCTGCCTTGAGCCAAGAAACCCGAGGGAAATATTCTGCAGAGGGGCTGCCGAGGGTTTGTTTGCAGGAGCCTGTGCCTGCCTGTGCGCAGCCACCCCAGGTAACACCAGAGCATTTGCACGAGGGAGCAGCCTCTGTGCCAGCCCCTGAGCTAGCAGGGGGAGGGAAGGAGCCATGCAGGGATTCCTGTGGAATGGAAGTGGCCAGCACTGGAGTGGTTCTGGGAGCAGGAACTCATCTCTGCTCTCCCCTAACAACAGCACAGAACTAAAGGGTCCAGCCCTGCCAAACCCACCTGTGCCATCCCAAGGCCCCACAGAGAGCCCTGCAGGAGCTATGTTTGCACCAGGAGAAAAGAGATCATGTTTTATATCACTGATAAATGTAAGCAGCTAAAATCAGGCTTCAATTCCTAACTGCTGATTTTCCATAAAAATAAAGGCTGGATGCTGAGCTGGGTAACCCAGGTGAGATGGCAGATCCAGGCAGCTGGCTTGGCTTCCTTTAAACACTGCGGTACCTGGGGGTGTGAGAAATCTCACCTCCTCATTACAGAGCAGCCCCTTGTTAAAAGTCGATTAAAAGTCCCACCTCTAAGCATGCCCTAACAGAGCAGGGAGCAGCTCAAGGTCAGACACCTCCTGGTGCAAGAGCCCTCTCATCCCCAGGTGTTCTTGTATCTGCAGCATTTCCCCAGTATTTCCTTTCCTGGTGTTTCTGCCCAGCCCACGAAGTAATAAAGCTCCCATCATTTCCCCTGGAAGATTATTCCATGGTCTAATAGATTTTGCCATTATAATTTATTTTTTTTCTTTCCTGAGACCTAAAATTTGATGAAGTTTAATTTCACCCTGTTATATCAATGTACAGAGAGAAAAGAGAAAAGCCACAGAAGTGACAGAGAGGACAGAAGGATCTAGCAGGGGTCTAGGCAGGATGGAGCTAAGGAGTGACAGATCCCATGACAGCTGTCCCAGCCTGCTGCAGAATATTGGATAACCCATCTCCATCTTCTCCCCAGTCTCTGGGATATCAGCCCCCCAGCTGCTCAGGGGCTGTGCCTGCACTAAGGAGATGCTTCCAGTGACCATGGGCTGGGCAGGACAGACACAAACCCACCAAATTCGGTGTGTAAACTGAACCCAGCAGAGAAAAGTTCAGAGTGTTGCAGTGCTGGCAGAATATGCTCCTCCTTCCCAGTAATCAGGATGTACTGTTGGGGAAAAATTAAGACAAGTCAGGGGGTAATTAAAGGTAATTAAGTGTTCTCAGGAGGGAGTGAGATGCTCGGGGGATGCTGCAGAGCTGACAAGCAGAGGAGCTGCCCTGGAACGGTTCTGTCCTTTGGGAAGGCGATGAGACTTCCCGGGATAGGGCCACAGCTCTGTACAGGGGCTGGGCCCTCCCCGACCATGCAGGAACCAACCCTCGAGGCCAGGCAGGCTCAAGCTTTTTGGTTTTTCCCTCTGGAACATCTTTCCCGCAGTAAAAAATGTGTTTCTGAAGAAGCTGAGGAAGAGCTGGCGGGACAGGGAGAGAGCGGCAGCCCAGAGAGTGGCTTCCAGACTGACTTGTCCCCAGATGTGACGGGGTGGGACCTGTGACAGATGAGCGGCCACAGGATCCGGGAGGGGAATGAAACCTCTGCTAGGACTGGAAAAACACTGACTGCAAACACTGCAAAACACTGAGTTCAGCCTGAGGAGCTAAAGCTTTCCCCAAAAGCCGGCAGTCACTGTCCTGCAGCATTCGGCTACTCTGGATTACTGGGAAAAGCAAATAACTCCTGATTTCTCAGAGCTCCTGCTTACACGTGCGAGGAGCTCCATAAATGCCCGTTTTACACGAGTGCCAGCCACATCCGACTGAGCAACAATAGGTGGAGCTCCAAGAGCTGCCAGCGCCCAGGGAGGAGAGCAGAGCCCTGCGGCGGAGAAGGGAGAGACACGCCCGGAATGTCCCTGGGTGGGAGAGGTCCCGCTGCCCTCGAGGCCAGGCTGGGCCATCCCACGAGCTTCTATGGACACGGTCTGGCTGCCAAAATAGTCTGCATGGGAAAGAGTTTTGCTTTGGGAAGAACTTGTGCATTAATGAACTTGGGAGGGATTTAAAAGCCATGTGAATGTGGCACTTGGGGACAGGGTCAGTGGTGGATTGATTTGGCGGTGCTGGAGGAAGTGTTGGACTCGATCTCAGAGGGATTTTCCAACCTAAATGCGAAGTCGTGGCTCTCACTGCAGGTTCTGTGCCTGGCTGTGGCCTCGCAGCCAGCGCTGTCAAACCTGGCTCCAGACTTTGCCCAGTTATTCCAGCAGAGCCAGACTTGTAGCTCTCTGATTCCAGTTTAACTCACGCTAGAGGTGCACAGCCTGCACCAAGCCCCTTTGGGGTCTCTGGAGGGATTGCTCTGCCTGTATGAATGTAAACAGGGAGTGCATCAGCCAGCCAGAGCCTCACACGCTGTCAGGACCTGGTTCCTGCAGCAGGACCCCATGGATGGGTGCTCCCTTTGCACCATGCAGGGCAGTTCTGCAGAGCTTGTGGTCTCAAGACACAAGAAAAGCACCGCAGCAGGAGCGTCAGGCAGGGTGGGAATACAGCATCCCTGGGGTGACATCCGTGTGCTGCCCGTGTTCCCAGAGCGTGTTTGCCATGCCCAGGGAAACAAACCCCCCTGAGGCAGCCCTGCTGCTGCCCACAGCGTATCAGCATGACCAGTGGAGGCAGTGATGACAGTCCCCAGGGATCCCAGCGCTGGGTAGGACAGATGTGTCTCCTGGCCTGTCCCCATGTGTCCACAGGGCTCTGGGAGGCCCCATCTGGCAGGGGCTGCTGGCACTCCTGAGCTGCAGGGGCTGCCTGGATGGAGCCCCCCCAAACCCCATCTGCCAGTGTGGGCTGGAGTGTTTCCAGCCTGGATGAAGCCTGGAAAACCTGAGCGTCTCAGAGAGGGTGGAACCCAAACTGGGGAGGCCATGCCATCTCTAAGCTTTGGACATGAGGAATGTTGGCTTAAAGATCAACATTTTGCCTGCAGATCCCAAAGCATCTTGTAAGACACTCACCTGCTCCATCACAGCAGCAGCACATCCACAACAGCCATACATCTGGGCTATTCCTACCCAATTTCTGAATCAGGCCCTTCCCTATAATCTGCTGCCACTTCTGTGGATACACAGCTGTGCATCAAAAAAGGGTTAAAACTCCAAGGCAGCTGCTGATGACATTTTTATGTACTTCAGAAAGGCCAGTGAGGCCCTAGAAGCAAACATTTTCCCTTTTAATGACACCCTAATGGATTAAGAGGGACCTGTCTCCCCACAAACATTGAAGCAAGGAGATGGATTACCCTGCTGACCCCAGTGAGGGATCTCCTGTGCACAGCTGGTGTGGAGACACCAGGGAAACAGCCTGGAAAGAGCCATAACAGCTTTGGGACAGACATGGCCCAGGCAGGTCAGCAGCACTTCCTTCCATTCTCCCTGCTTGTCCCCAAACAGCCACTGACAAACACAGTGGAGCTGTGCCAGAAAAAAGAAAATGGACAGCACTTTTGGGGTGAGAGGAGATGTTATTGCAGATGTTATTGCAGGGTTTCATCTAAAAGGGCAAGGAGGGGAGGGGAGAGACAGTGGGGAAAGGAAATATTTATCAAGTTTTGAAAGAAGCAGATGGTGGCAGTGGAAGGGAAAGTGCCTCTGGGATGAGTCCAGTAGGAGTGGGATTAGTCCCAAGTTTGTAAAGGTCTTTAAGTGCTCCTGTTCTGGGTCACCACATCAGTGTCAAAGCCTCAGGGTGCTCTGCACCAGCCTAGGGGCTCTGGGCAAGGCAGGGTCCTGTGGCTGCCTGCGGGGGTCCCCAGGGATTTGGCAGCATCATCCATCAGCACCCTCAGTGCTTTGCCCTGGCAGTCACCCATCCAGGACTCCTGTGTCACCATCCCAGTACCACCAGGACACCCAGCTGTCACCTTAGCTGTCCCCAGGCCATGAGCCATCTCCAGCCAGGACGGGCGGAGGACTCAGCGACCCCTCCAGCACTGGCAGGGGGATGCTGGCCCTGTTGGAACGCGCTGGAGGAGCCACTTGTCTGTGATTGGCAGGATGGAAATCTGCCTAATTAGCACCAGTAAAAGCAGCAGCAGCAGCAGCAGCAGGGGCCCGGGCAGCCCCTGCCAAGCAGACATGTTCAAATCAAACTGCAGCTTCTTTGCTCCAAAGTTTACAAGATGTTTCTTTCAAACCCTCATTAAGTCCTTCTGTCGTCCCCCCGTGCCTCGGTTACGGTGCCAGCACACACAGCCCTGCTCCAACCCTGCTCCTGCTGCTGCTGGGCATGTGGATGTGGGCATTGCTGGCACAAGTGGCATGGAAGGGTCAAGGAAGTCTGAGGGACTGGATTTTCCAGTGTCCAGTCACCCTCTAGACACAGGTGCCTCTGTAAAAGCCCCAGAACAGTGTTTGGAAGTGGAACTGGAAACATTTCCTGGCCAGAGCAGCCCCGAGTGCAGCAGGACAGAGACTGGCCTGGAGTGAGCTGGTCCTGCTCCCAGCCCAGGCAGGGAGAGGGCAGGGCACACAGGTACATCCCTGCCAAGCTGTTCCTTGGCATCAGCAGAGTGCTCTGACATGGGAACAGCCCAAGATTTGAACACGATTTTTGGAAAGAATTTAATTCCTTGGACTCTAATTAAGTGCTGGGCACCAAGTTCTAGCTCTGGGTGAGTGCCTGGGCTGTTTCCATGCTGCTGGCACAGCCCAAAACTGTCCCTTCACCAGGTGGTGCCTCACAGGAGCTGGGACACAGCCCCGAAGAAAGAGCCAAACCAAAGCCCCATGCTCCAGACATATTTTCCTCCTGAGCTGATACCTGCACTTCATCCTGAGGGTCTACGAACACCTCCCCAGGGTTTAGGGCCCCCAAGCTTTGTGCCAGGGGTGGCATCTCATGGCATGTCCAGCCTGGGAGCAGCGAGCAGGGTCATGCCACAGGGCAGCCCAGCCAGCTCCAGGCATTGGAAAAGCTGAACACTGCCAATATTTACTCAGTGCTTTGGGCAGCCAGTCCTTTTCCTTTTGCTGTGCTCAGGACTGTGTTAAGTGCAGTTTACAGGCAGCAAAGTGCCCCACAGAGAGACTGAGAGGCAACAAGGGAAACATCAAGAGGGGAAACTAGATGGAGAAACTCAGCTCAGCCCCAAGCAAAGTATCCCTCCCGCTGCCCTGAGCACAGCACTCGGATCCTCCTCCTCTCCAAGCACTGCCTGGCTCTGGCTGGACTGCAGGAGCACGTTCCTGCCTTGTGGGGTGGCTCTGCAGGCATCACCCCGTTCCTGGGCTCTGCAGGGGCACTGGCGTGCTCGCCTCCAGCACCTGCAAGGGGCAGATGATAAAGCAAGAGAAAGAAATGCAGTTCAGTGCTGGCTGCTGCTGGCCTCTCATCATCTCTGCAAGCCCAGGGCCAGGGCCCAGTGAGCCTGAGCCAGAGCCAGAGCCAGAAGTAGAGCCAGAGCCACAGCCAGAGCCACAGCCAGAGCCAGAGCCACAGCCACAGCCAGAGCCAGAGCCAGAAGTAGAGCCAGAGCCACAGCCAGAGCCACAGCCAGAGCCAGAGCCACAGCCACAGCCAGAGCCAGAGCCAGAGCCAGAGCCACAGCCAGAGCCAGAGCCACAGCCAGAGCCAGAGCCACAGCCAGAGCCAGAGGCACAGCCACAGCCACAGCATCTGCAGCACAGCCTGGCTCGGTCAGTGGCTCTGGGTGAAAGCAAACGGGAGGTGAGGCAGAGCCAGCACAGCTTGTCCAGCGCTGTAGGAGGAGCACAGAAGGATTTAGGCTGGAGATCTTTAATGTCATCAAGTCCAGCCATTAACCCAGAGCTGCCAACCCCACCTCTCACCTTATCCCAAATTTCCGCAGCTACACCTGGTGTTAACTCCGCTCGGGGCCAGTGACTCCAGCACCTCCCTGAGCTGCGGGAGAAGAGCCCAGCCCTGGCCCCGGGTGGGAAATGCTGGGCTCAGGAAGGATCCGTGCACAGGGTCTGGGCTCAGGGGCAGCACAGAAACCACAAAGCTCCCTTGGAAATGCACTCCAATCTCTGCAAAATCTGTTTGGGTTTGTGAAGTGGGGGAAGGATGGGGAAAAAGCACCATGAAACATCAGGTTTCAACACTCACAGGGCTGTGTTATTCCCCTTCTGGTGCTACTTTTTATTTGGATCAAAAACTGCTTTGCGGTCTAACACAAACCTCCCTGTTGCCCAAAGAGCCAATGTCAACAAAGAGTTCTGTGAGCTCCTCAGAGCAAAATGTTTAGAATTACAGAATGAAAAAGTAAAAATTAAAAGCATCAGCCTGATTTTTCTGAGCTTTGCTCCTTCCTCCCAGCTCATTCAGCATTTTTTCTCTTTTCCTATGAAACACTTTTTGAACATTTTGGTGTCCTACACCACTCACAGCTGAAGCAAAGCCCAGCTCCCAGGTGGGCAGTATCCAAACCCCTCTGCTCCCACCCCTGGATATCATCCCAGGGGAAAGACTGTGGCTGGCTTTTCCATGCAAAATCTCTCCTCTTGGAACCAAGTCAAACACCTTCCCCTCTTGGCATAGTGTGCAGAGCCCAGCCAGGCAATCAGCAGCTATTTAGTTAATGCTGGAAAAACCTTGGATAAAAAGAACAACAACATTTTCCCACAGAAAAATGCAATCTCCATCCCCTTCCTGTGCTCAATTAAAGCAATGCTGCTAATTAGGCTTCCATCTACCCATCCCACACTCTCTCCTGGGCCAGCAGTTTCCTGCCCACCTTTGTGCAGCCTTTAGCCAGCCTTTTTCCAAATGAAAAAGCCCATGAAAGGCATGAGATTGGGCAAGGACAGGTTTGCAAACAACCTCAGCTTCTGGAGCTTGACAGTATTTGGTTTCAGCCAGAGAAACTCAAACCAAGAGGGACCTTTGCCAAATGGTCTGGCACCAGGGGAGCCAATGCAGGGAATTCAAGGTATTTGTGCCCTAGCCTTGCATTTTCTCTTGCTGTGGGAGCAGGGAAGGGGGAATTCTGTACTTCCACCTGCATTTTTGTGACTCTGAGTGGCTCCAGACAGACCCACTAAAGCATCTGCCCATGTGGACACATTTCAGGTGCACTGAGGGGTGTCAGGTTGTTTATGTGTGTGTGTTTATGTCTCTGTGCTCTGGCTGTTTGTTGGAACAGGCTGCACTTCCCCCTGCATATGTCTCTGTGGCTACGTGCCTGACTGCGTGGGAGAGCTTCCCGTGGCTTTTTGGTGCCATTCCCAGGCAGCTCCGACAGCAAAAGGCACACTCTGAAGCAGGAAATTATTAGACAGCAAGGGAAGAAGTGGGGAAGAGCTGAGAAAGCGTTAATCTGCAGAAAATAATCCAAATGAGCAAAGAAAAACCACAGAGGGTGTTTCTGGTGGCTCCTCCCAGACACATGGAAAAGAGGGGACAGGGGGTTTGGGAAGGGTGAAAGGGAGAGCCCCAGGGTGGGAATCATGGTGCAGGTGCCGCACAAGTTTCCAACCTGCATTTTATTCCCATTTTATTCATTCTTCCCACTGACCCTTGTCTGACATGTGAACCAGGAGGTGTTGGGAGAAGCAGCAAACTCTCCTGACAGCACCTGCATGGCTCCAGGAATTCCAGGCCCTTGACACTGGTGTCCCACAAGGCTTTTCCCAGTGGTAAGGTTCCTCCCACAGCAACTCCACACAGCAGCCTCTGAGATAACCACTGGCATGGCCAGCTCTGCAGTCCTGAGAGAATCTAGGGGGTCCTGTCCATCCACAGCCCAACCCAGGCCGTGGAGGAGCATCGCTGGAGATACCTCCAGGGTGAGGGTCCCTGGGGGTCCCATCCATTACACTCCTACCAACACACTCCTCAGTTCATTTCTTTAACAAATGTTCCCTATGCATCTTGGTGGAAACAGCCCAGAGATAATAACAGTAGATATGGGTTGACCTATGGGATTCCTGGAGTGATCAAACTGTCAGATAACAGAATAAATTTTTCTCGTGTGCTGGGATTAAATCAGAGAGTGTTGGCTGCTGCGGCTTCGTATTTATTTGTGTTCTCTTAAATTGCATTTCCCTTCCCCCCATGAAGAGCACTGGCTGCCTGCAGCTGTAAATTTCTGCAAACCTTCTGGTGAGTTGAGACACTGAGTCTCTTAACCTTGCACACATTTCCTGCTTCCCTTAATGGTCTCTGAGAGCTCTCAGGAAAGAGAAGGCAAAATGGAGAACATGATTTGATGGGAAGTTCATACCTTGGCATTGCCCAGCAGCTTGACCCCATCTGGAAGCCCTTGGTGTGGAACTCCTGGGTGTTTGATGGCCTTGGATGCAGCATTTCCTCTCTATTTCCCTAGCTGCCTCCTGGCCCTGGTTCTCTGGAGCACCTTGGGGCTGGGCTGTGCCTGCAAACAGCCCTGGGAAGCTGAGAATCACAGCCATGGAACCACAGAGTCATTCAGGCTGGAAAAGACCAGTAAGAAAAGGTGGAACAGGGTGCCCAGAGCAGCTGTGGCTGCCTCTGCATCCCTGGCAGTGCCCAGGGCCAGGTTGGATGGGGCTTGGAGTGCCTGGGGCAGTGGGAGCTGTCCCGGCCATGGCGGAGGGGGGGGGGGCACTACATGGGCTTTGAGGTCCTTCCAACACAAACCATTCCATGATTTAGGATTCTAATATTACTGAGTCTAACCATGAACCTGGCACTGCCAAATCCACTTCCCTGGAAGGAGTCATGGCACTGCTCTCCTGCACGAGCACATTCCCAGAGTTCCCATTTGCTCTGGCAGGGGCAGCACGTAGATAACTGGGCTCAGGCAACATCTCTGGGACTTGGGTGGGAGATCCCCATGACAGCTGCAGACAAAGGGCCCAGGGCTGGCTCAGGAAGGGTGCTTGGAGAGATACCCAGAAGGGTTTGGTCTCTAGTGACCAAGTCTAGTGACAAGTCAGGAGAAAATTTTGACAGGGTAAAAATATGTCCTTCTTTAAAAAAATTTAAAAGAAGATAGAAAAGAAAAAAAGTACAAACCAAGCCCAAACCAAATCAAAGTGTGAAATTTGCTGTGAAATGATTCTGGAAAAGTTTCTGCATTTCAGTGCTTAAGTCCCAGTTTCAGAGCAGGCTCCTGCCTGACCCCCTGGTGCTCCTCCACCTCCCCAGGGTGAGTTGCAGGGGAGGCAGAAGGGAGATGCAGGGAAGCTGGGGTGGATGCATGGCAGGATATCAATACAGGCTTACATAGGAAAAGCTCTTACACTTTCTAATCCTTCCTTGGAGCAAAACTTTCCAAATCCCACCCCAACAACCCCCATTGCCAGAACTCCAGTGAATTCCCAGGGATCTGCAGAGCAACAGCACATCCTCAGGGACAGCCTTCCCCATCCCAGCCCTTCCCACAGCCACTCCAAACTCCCTGCCATGATCTAGACACTTCTTGCCATAAATCCTGAGGAAAAAATCAGGCTATGAGACCTAGTTCCCAGCCAGACATTTCTAATGAATCTAATTCTGTAAAAAGAAAAGTCCTGGAGATGCCAAGTCACCCAATCCCTCTTCAAACCTCATTAAGTGTACCATGGAGCAGGGAGAGATGAGCTGCTCCACATTCCCCTTTTATTGTTGCTGTTTTAAGCAGCATCCATTCTGGAGTGGTGAGAGCTGGATCAGTAGGCAGCACCTGAGGTTTGTGTGCTGGGCTGTCAGCAGGCAGGGTTTCTGCCAGCACCTGGCCACTGCAGTCACTCTGAGTGCTGGGGCCACCTCCAGAGCCCAGCTCAGTGCCTCCTCTTGAGAGTTCTGGCAGCTCCAGCACCCAGCTGAGCCCTCTGCATGGGCAGCCAGCAGCAGCAGCAGCAGCCTGGGTGCCCTGAGCGAGTCCTGCCTCACCGGCACTGCACTGTCCTTGCCCAGGAGCTCTGTCAGAACCGGTCAGGGCGGGGCAGGGCAGGGCAGGGTGGGGTGGGGCAGGAGGACACAGTATCATTTTCCCCAGGGTGGCAGTAAGGGATGGGAGATGCTCTGCCCCACACAGGAGCTGCCCTCAGCCCTTCCCCAGGATGCCACATGCAGGGGAGCAGCCCAAGGACTCCAGCTCAGATAAATCAGGCTGGGTTTAGGAAGGGAGAGGTGGAGCACTGAGAGGTCTCCTGAACATGCACAACGAGCTGCTGGCAAATTCCACTCCTGCCTTACCTGAAGCACCATCCTCCAGCCCGCAGCAAATGGGCATTTCTCAATCCATTTGCTGCACCAGTGCAGTTCCTTTGTGACTGAAGATCCTCCCATCACTTTCTTCACCTCCTGGGACTGGAAAGAAATTGTCACTTGGCCACTGACCCTGAAATGCAGAGGGTCTGGCACGTGGAGATGCAGCTCCATCCATGGAGACGTGGATGCAGAGCCTTTAATGTGGAAGGGCTGGCTGAGCCCCATCGTGTCTGTCAGAGACTCCCTATGAACTCCAAGGGCCCCAGGCTGCTCAGGAAGGGGGATATCGATTCCCTGCTGCTGTTCATCTGCAGAGACACCTGAGACCACAGAGAAATCACAGGTTAAAGCTGTTCCACCTCTTCCAGCGGGAACACCTTCCCTGTCCTGTGAGCCTCAAAGACATAACGCTAAGAGGAAAGTTAAATGATTAATTTGTTTTTCAAAACCATGTAGTGAAAAAAATATCAAAGTTTTTAGCCAGCAGAAAATTGTTTTGGCAGCCCAGGCCTCCAGAGTCTGTTTGGGAGCTCATTTTGGTTGACTGAGTATGCTCACACCTCTGTGATTAGACACTCACTCCACAGATATTTTTGTTAACCTCCTTATTTGAAATTCTCCCAAGCAGGATTTTCTTGTCCAAGCATTTGTGTTTTGTATCCATACTGAAATACTGCTTTATAAATAGCAAGAGCTTTATCTTGACTCTAACCAACAACCTCAACTTAAAGCTAAATGCATAATTTACTGCAAATTAAACTTAATGAGACTGGAATAATTATGTTGACTTTTGGAAGCACTTAAGGATAAATACATGATTAGATATTTTGCACACCGTGAGGAAATATTTATTTCAAAATACAAATTCTTCCCATTGAGCCTTTGGATGGAATATTTAGAGGTGACATGAGCAGCATAGAGATTACAGCCCAGTTAAGGCTGCTTAAATCAATTATTTTACAGCACCTTGGAGAGGTGGGAAGTGTCTGGAGGAGTGCAGTGTCTGTGCCACTGGATCATGGCTCGGGGACATGAGCACATCCGTGGATGGGGCTGGACATGGACTGGTCAGCCTCCGCTCCCCACGTCCCCTGGGGATGAAGAGCCCTGGGCATCCCCAGGCTGTCCATGGGAACAAGGTGATCCCACCCAGCCAGCCCTCCCCACACCTGAAAAACCAACCAAGCAAGGACAGGCAGGTGCTCTGGGCACATGGCCCTGCCCCTGCCCCAGGGACAGGAGTGGGATGGGTTTGTCCCCAGGACAGGAGTTTGTCCCCATTCCAGTCTCCACAGGCAGGCATGGGCAGCATGAGCAGGTCTCTGCAGGACAGGGATCAGAGAGGGGATGGAGAGGATGAGCCCAGCCTGAGCCACAGCAGGTTTTGGCCTCGCAGGGACATCCCAGGTGATAAAAGGGCCACTGGAATTAATTGAACTGGGTCTCGTTTTAATGAATTAATCTGCCAAGAATAATCAGGAGGGTTTAACACAGCCTCCCCCAGCCCTGCCTCTGCTCTGCCCCTTGGCAGCTTCCAAAAAACCACATCAAAAAAGCCCAAACTTTAGAGGGCTGAAATACCATGAGCTGCTGGGAGGGATGGAGATGGGGGCTCCAGGTGGGAGCACCACACTGGGAAGGGACCCACTTCTGAAGCACTGAAGGAGAGGAAGATGAATCCCTGCCCACCATTCCTTTGACAACCTTGGTCATGGCCCTTGACACCTGGGTAGGTGAGATCTGGGCACCCTCCTGACAACACTCCCCGTGTCCTGCACAGGTTTTAGGGCTGTGGGCTCTCCAGGGGCAGGGTGGCCACGGTGGGGCTGGTGAGGACAAAGCTGAGCATCCATTGCGAATACCAGCCCCTGGGGCAGGTAGAGAGTGATGGGACAGGGGTCCCCACCTGCCACCTCAGTATGAACTGCTGGACACCCCCTGGGCTGGAGCTGAACTCCCCAACATTTCCAGTGCTGTCTGTCAGCCAAGATTAGGGAACAAGCCCATGGATGGAATGAGAATATCCAGGTCACTTCCAACAATACCATATCATTGGCTTAGGGAAATTATTACCAGCTCTACCAGGCATGTGTGCTGCAGATAACAGCACAAAGGAGGAGTGGAGTTGGCAAGCAATTCCCAAGAGCCAAGAGTAGGGCACTGGACATGGATTTGGATTAGTTACTGACATGCAAAATGCCCCCTTGAAGAGGCTGTGATCCATCCAGCCTGGCAGAGCAGCAGCAGCACCTGAATGCCTCCAGACACGCCATGCCAAGCTCTCCTGGCTCTGCACAACAGGGAAAGAGGGGTCTCATTCCATTCCATTCCATTCCATTCCATTCCATTCCATTCCATTCCATTCCATTCCACAACAGGTTACTCACCAGGACACACTGATGACTCCGAGGTGGGACAGGACATCTCCACAGGATGAGCACCTGGACTTCTGCTCTGGTCCTGGCTCTGAGGCCCTGCTGGCTCTCTGGGCTGTCCATGCCCCTTCCAGAAGTTGCAGGAATTAAGTGAGGAAGGACACTGATGCCACCCAAGTCCCTGAGCTCTCAGGGTCTCTGAGAACCACCAAACCCAGTGGCCACCACCCTTGTCCCCACAGAACTGCTCACTTTTTTACCTTAATGAGCCACAATTCTCAGTTCCCGGTGGGAGCAGCTGCTGACCAGCCTGAGCCCATCCTGCCCTCCAGGACAGCCCTGGGAACACAGAGCTCAGCCCCAGGGACACCCCTGCCAGGGCTGACCCCACACACCCAGAGCCCTTCCCAAGGACAGGACTTGGTTTTCATTTTCATGATCCCCCTTTTTATTATTTATCAGTAAAGTGTAATTACTGCTTCCTTCATGACCCTTAATTAAAGATTAAAAACAATCCTGACAAGTCAATTAAATTTTTTTTCCTTGGTCTCCATTAAATTAAGACTCAAGTGTTACTGGAAGTGCTTCATATCACAACACATTTAACTGAAGGCTGCTTTGTAATAAATAAATCACTGAAGACAATGCAGTAACTTTTCCAGAAGGCTCTTAAAACAGGATTTCATTTTCCAATTGGGAAATGCCCAGGGGCTCTTTTTCCTCCACTCCACCTCGCCCAGCAATGGGGAAGCTCCATCAGAAGCTGTGGGTGACTGGTAAACCCTGCCCAGCCCGAGATCTCCAGGAGAACAACAGCAGCAAAGCTCTGGAAGCACAAGGCAGCCCCATCTCCTCTGTTCCATGAGAGCTTTGTAGAAACATTGCCCTGCAAACCTACTCCCAAAAATACCCTTTAGAAGAGAGGGCTGAGAGAGAGGCTTCTTCTGCACTTCACAGCTCCCCACGTCACAGCTCCCAGGTCAGAGCCAGAAAGAACTCCAGAGGCCATCACAAATTTGGAACATTTATTTATGCAACTGATTTTCTTAAAAGGAAAGCCAAAAATAATATAATAACAAAATAATTAAAAAAAAACCAGTAACAACAGTTGGATGTGCATGGTAAAATCCACATCAGACATGTCCCTCCCTCAGTCTCACTGCTCCATCCTCCTCCATGGTGGAGCAGACTCGTGATCCCAAGTCCCTTTGGCACCAGCTCTGGGATGCTGCCAGCTTTTAGGATAACTTTGACTGCATACAGACAAAATTGTTCCAATTCGGTGTTTTTCTTGGGTTTTAATTTTTTCCTCTTTTTTTTGTTGTTTTGTTTTTATTTAACAAAAAAAGCACCACTCCAATCTCTAATACCAATAAACATTATCCATCTTAAGAACAGTATTTATATTTTTATATATAGATTTCTATATATATATATTTCTATGTACAGGATGTCCTTGCCTCGTGTCAGAGAAGCAATTCAGTAGGAGTTGGAGATGGGTTGGGTTTTATAGTACTCAGATTTCAAAATCTGCCCTTCACCAGAGATGCCCTAAAAACCCAGAGAAATCCAGGAAGGAGGTATCAAAAGAAAATAAAAAGGAAAAAAATCTTGATTTTGAAATGTATCTACAGCTCCTCCAGTCTCTGTTGTCTCTGTAAGACTAACTGGGGTTTCAACTCTCTTCCTCTTCCTCCTTCTGGCAATACTTTACCTGGAGAGCCCTGTGGGACGCTCCCTCCCTCTGGACCGCAGGATGTGGTAGCAGCATCCCTCCTGCTGCAAGGGCTGGACAGCCCCCAAACCATCCCATTCCCAGGGATTTTGGAGGCTTAGCTCAGCCACTTTCAGACACAACCAAACAATTTCTGCACCCAGCATGCAGTGCCTCCCCTAGGACAGCACAGACAGGTCTGTGGAGAGATGGGGACTGGGAAAAGGACATTAATCTATCCAGTGTGGGTAGTGGTGTAGCCAGGTACTGATGTCACCAGGTACTGGTGCTCCTGGACCATTTGAGGGTAAAAAAGACCTTTTGGTGGTATGACAGAATGGCCACACAGCAGGTGAGACAGCAGGGATGGAAAGAAGGAAGGAAGGATGTCATATAGCCCTTGGAATAAGTTACTGTCAGGCTGCAAATTCCTCAGGGAGGAGGAGGGAGAGCCAAGGGTCTGGGACGGGGCTGAAATCCCCATCACCACAGTGGTAGCACATTGTCCAAGGGGAGAGAGGGCAGGGATGGCTCTTCCTGCTCTCCTTCACCCTTAGAGAAGGTGGATGGAAACATCAGGGTTTGCTCCTCCAGCACACAGCCATTTCAGCTGTGCAGCTTACGATTCCCTGGGGAGAATTCCCTGGGCAAAGGGATCTCCAGCCCCAGGCAGCCAGGGTGGGGAAGCTGCCCCTGCCCTGGGGAAGTGGGGCTGGAGGATGGGGGAAACACAGATGGGGGTGAAGGATGGCAGAACGATGAAGGACAGGGCTGCCCACATAAAACCTCCACCATCTGGATTACAGTTTCTCATCTGCTCTGCTCCTTCCCCGCTGAAAGTGATGATGAAAGGTTCTGCCTGGCCCCCAGGAAAGAACCAACCTCCCTTCAGTTCCCTGAGCAGACCCCAGGCCTGGATCTCTCTGGCTGCACCTTCCCAAGGCTGTTTACTTTATTACAACCCGGCTGAGAGCAGAGTCCCTGTAATTAGCACAACATCAGATGGGAAAAGTGCCATTTCACACCTACCTGCAGCACGACCTGAAAAGCATCGGGTACCTTCAGCCGCCAGCCCCACTGGCACAGGAGTCTGGGGACCTTCCCCTGTCCAGCCCCAACGCACAGCCACGGCTTCAGCACAGCTCAGCCCAAGCCAACACCACTCCAAAATCAATCCTTCACCCCTCCAGGCCCAGCAAAAGTCAAGAGCATCAACAGGCAAGTGCCCAGGGGTGGCATCCAGGAAATATTTGGGACGGACCCAAATTTTGATGATTTTGCTTCAATTGCAGTGACACAGGAAGGAAGGGTTAAAAACAGACCCATAAGCCAGTGCCTGTGGGACACCAGGAGGAATTCACTGCTACAGATGGAGAGGAAGGTATGGAGATGCTGGGGAACTGTCCCCTCAAAAGCTTTGCAAAAGCACCAGGAGGGTCCAGGTCAGTCCCTGCAGAGCGACATTGCATGGCCAGTGCTCCCACCCCTCCCATCCCTCATCCTTGTCTGTCCAGGGCTGGATACACAAAGGGTTGGAACTCACAGAACTACAACAGGATCGAACTCGTGGTGCCAACAGGCAGAAACTCAAGAGTTCCTGGGGGGTCTTTGCTCCAGCTCAGAGTGAGTCTCATCATGGGAAAACCTCTGGCAGCCTCCAGGCTCCTCAAGGAGCAGCTTCAATTCCACATACAAGAGAGCAACATCTCCCAGTATCCATCCTTCCCTGCTGGGAAACAGCCTCAGCTCCTTCTGGCCTCCTGTTCCTCCCCTCCCTGGCCTCCTCTCCAGCAGCTTCAGAGACCCACCAGCACGGCAGGGCTGCATCCCACACATTCCAACCCCAGGCTGTGATTCCATGGAACAGGACAAGCTGTGGGGTCCGCCCACTTGGACATGCCCAGGGAAGGAAGGAAAGATGAAGAGCAGAGGATGAAGAAGGAGAGTGGCCAACACATCTCTACATCCTTTCGTTTTCTGGATCCGAAGAGTTTCCTGGTGGGTCCTTTGCTGTTTCCCTCCCCATCCCAAGCAGGAACACAGCGTCCAGCTGGGAAATGTGGTGGGCACAGCCCCTGCCCAAGCCCTTGCTGCCCCTCTCGTGGCCAGGTGCTATCTGGTCTCCAGGGATTCCAGGTATTCCAGTGCTATGTCATAGCAGAAATGGTACTGTTCCTGTTTGGAGAGAGAAGAGAGGGTGTTACAATCCTGAGGGAACTATTTCCCAAAGTTATCCCTATGTGAGGAAAACCAGGTATCAATGGCCCTAAGGAAACACCTGGCAGACTGCTGGAGGCCCCTGACAGTTCTGCTGAAGCCACAGCCAGGAAAGACTCCACTCTGGGCAAACAACACCCACTGCTGAGGCAGGGGCACGGTGCCCCAGATCCAACAGCCCCACACACACTGAAATCCAGCATTCTGGGGACACACAACACCTTCACCTGCCCCAAGGCACAGACCAGCACTGCAATATCCCCTTACTGTGAAAATACCTTTATTCACCACCCCAGGTACAAGCAGCACTGGGGGCTCAGCAACCTGATCACCTCAGTGATTGACATGTGTCAATCAAATGGTGACAGAAATATGGGAATCATGGAGTCTGGGATCAGAGGTGTTCACAATAAAACCTTAGGCAGAAAATCAAGGACTTTTTGTTTCTGAGTTCAGCAGAGGCTGGAAAAAGGGAGAGCATCCAGGCAAATATCCATGGGTGGAGGGGTTGGAGATGCCCTGCCCTGGCTGCCAGGACATTGCTTTATCACAAGCAGGACCGAGCTCGCTCTCCTGTCTTTTCCTGAGACATGCAGGGATGGTGTCAGCATCTTCCCACCCTTCACTCCCCATCAGCTGCGCAAAGGGAAAGCCCAGAGTGGCTGACTCCTGGTTTTATAACAAAAATCCCCAAACTGGGACTTCTGAGGGCAGACTCATCTGACCCTGTCCTCCTATCCATGACCTCTTCCCATGCTCCCTAGCCCTCATTACAACTCACAGCACAGAAACCTCAGGAGAGCTTCATCTGTGGCAGTGCCCATCCCAGGAGATGTTGCTCCAATGAACAAAAAGTCAGAGTGGGGGGAAAAGCCCCAAACAAATCAGGATGTTGGTGCTGCTCCAGGCACTGGGAGCCTCTCAGTGTGGGAGCACTCTGGGTGTGACAGCAGGAAGGGAGAGGGGAGAGCTCATCTCTCCAGACCCTGACTGCAGGATGGGGATTGCAGCCTGAGCATCGGCACGAAAATCCTGTTCTCCCACACAGGTGGGCGGCCAAGGGATTCCAGGTGGGAGCAGGCAGAGGGGGAGAAGGACTTCAAAGCAAGGAGGCTGTAGCAGCCCAAATTAAAAGCACATAATTCTTTTTGGATTAAGGAAAGGGATTGTTTCCATTTATCATCAAATAAAAATAACCCCTAGGGCAAACAGAGGGGGAAGAGGCGCAGGCAGCGGGAAGTGCTCTCTGCTGAGCTGAGCTCCTTACACCAGGCATGGATCCGGCCTCCCGGTGACTCTGGGAGATTGAGATTCCCAGAATAGCCAGTTCAGGTTCATTTGAGGCAGGAGGAGGTTTTGTGTCCTGATGGGAAATGTTGCCTTTTTTTAATACCCTTGCTATTTAGCCCAATGGGTCTGGTGGCTTCATATGCTTGTCACATCATCTTTCCATTATCTGCATCCCTCCCCCTGCTCCCCTGTCCCCTCCCTCACCTTCTCCTCCGCTTTTAATTCCTAATGCAAATCACACCCCCTCCTCGAAACCATTTCATTTTGCAACTTAGGGATTTTATAATCCAAACAGGGTAAACATTTCCAGCTGATTTGCTTTTAAAACATCGTGTGGCACCTGGATCCCTCCACCACAGGGATGAACACATGCTTGCTTCCTCCCCTGTTCCATCATCAGGGGCCTGAATTAGGGCAGGGGCTTTTTGCCCTGACCTGCTGCCAGCTCCAGCCTCCTCCTCAGGACACATCACTTCACTGCTGCTCCCAGCAGCTTGTCCACTCATTCATTTCACTCCAAGTGGTCATTCCCTTTTATATTTCTGACACGAATTTATCTGACTCCACACCAGTACTGCTCCCAACACCACAAACCTTCCAAAGAACCACAGTTGAATCTTGGGGGCTAATGAGACTCTGCCTTAGGACTCCTGGAGAGGATTTCCAACAAGCCCAGCACTGACCCCGAGGCCATGCTGGCACAGATAGATGAAGGCAAGCCCAAGGCTGCTTTGTGGAGCTGCCTCACTTCCCAGCCCATCCCAGCACAGTGCTGGCATGAGGATGCCCATGATGCTCATCAGGATTTGGGGTGGAAAAGGTAAGTGTTTTGGGACGTGAGCATCCCCAGCACGTGTCCTCCGTGCTGGGACTGGCAGCTAGGGTGGACAGGGAGGGTCTGGTGCTTACCAAGGTCTCCACCATATTTGGTTTGTAGTTGCGGAGGGTCTTGGCAGCAAAGAAAACATCTGCCATGTTGTGACACTTGATCATCTCCAGGATCATGGTGGAGGCACAGAAGGTGCCGCTCCGGCCACCTCCATTCCTGGTTGGACAAACACACATGTCAGGGGTGAGAAGGTGGCATCAGAGCCCCTTCCTGCTCCCTCCAAGTCTCACTTTCTCTATCCAACTCTGCTTCTCAGGGGATGTCCCAGAGCAGGAGGGGCTTGTACCTGTACCAGGGGACCTGAACCTGCCTCCTGGGGTGGCAGGACAATGATCCTGCCCTCCAACCCTCACAACAGCATAAAAACACCTTTTTGGATCAGCAAGGCTGGATCTTGATCTCATTTGGGCTCAACTCCCAGCCATGGAACAACTCCTTCTGACCTTGGGGAAGTTGCTATGTCCCTCCTGCCCTGCGCAGGGTGACCCTGGGCTGGGACATGGTGGGGCTGCTGCCTGGAGGAACCGCCCCACATTCCACATGGTTCCACTAGGAACCTCCCCAAATCCTAGGCTAAACCTCTGTTCCCACACCACCACACCTGAAGCCTGACAGGGGAGAGGAATAGAGAACAGGATGCCAGAACTTTATAAAGCATGTTCTCAAATTATCCTTCGGCTAACAAAGATGGACAAGGGTGTAATTAGTTTTTGATTCAAGGCTTGCCTGCTGTCTCTCTCCATCTGTGAACGTGCTGGATCCCATCCAAGGGGAACACAGACGGTGTTTGTGAGCCAATCCCACTAGGAGGACAGGGGTGCAGACCATCTCTAGGCTGGACAGGGCTTAGAGCACCCTGAGGTGTCCCTCCCAGTGGAACAAGACAAGCTTTAAGGTCCCTTCCCAGCCAAATCACTCCATGATTCTCTGTTCCCCCCTTCCAAAATGAGTAGCAAGTGGTGGGAGTGGCGCAGCTCCTGCCATGTCCCTTTGGAGCCTGTTACACACAAGGGATGTGGGGACAGGGCTGGGACCTCTGCCAAGGGTGGGGCACCTGCACAAAGGGCAGGTTGGTGTCACCCCTGCTGAGCATCTGTCTCACAGAGGAGGTGACCAGAGTGCCTCACCCAAAACTCATGCTGTGGCAGAGGTCCTCATCTGGGAACAAAGTCACCCCAGCGAGGGCTTTGTGGAGGGTGTCCAGGCAGAGCTGTGGACATGGAATCTGGAGTCATCTCTCCCCCAACAAAGCCTGCTTCTCCCCAGCTGACACTCACAAGCAGTGCACCACAGTCCTGCCATCACCACTTTCCTTCTGCCACCTCTCCACCTGGGCCAGGAGGTGCAGGAAGGACTTCTTGGAGTCCGGGGTATCTCGATAAGCTGACCAGCGCAGGTACTGGAAATGCCGGACCATCAGGTGCCCCTCCTGCAACTGAAAAAGCAAGACTCATCAGCTGGAACCCATGGGCTGCCCTCGTTTGCCTCCACTGGAGGTTTGATGGAGGGCAAGGAGGGGTTTGTCATGCATGGACAGTAGATGCAGAGAGGAAAACCCTTTCCTGCTGCTTTAACATATGGATGGTTCAGCCCTGGCCTCCAGCTCACACTCGTTCCACCACCCTATCCCACCCAGGAGAACTCCAGCGACTTGGTTTATCCAGCCTCACAGACCTTAGGCAGTCTCTGTATCCCCCAAAACCTGCTTCCAGGCCTGAGTCTCCCCGAGGCTTCTTCATCACACTCTTTTCTTTGCATGCCAAAGATCCATGGGATGTGGTTCTGTCGTGCTCACTGTAAACCAGGAGGCTGCTGAGAGGCTGCCATGGAGGTGAGAGCTTAATACCTGGTAATCTGGTTAGTTTGGAAACCTAATCTGGTTAGCTGGATCCAGGAGGAGGATTACATCCACACAGCTCAGCAGGCTTTAGCTGGGCAGATGCGGGGCTCCTGCTCAGGAGCACTCAGAGCATCCCAAGGATGGGATGAGACCACAGTCACACCCTCCAGACTCAACCTGGGGCTCACAGCTCTTTTGTGGAGAGCATGTGGAGGAGAAAGGGGGGTCAGGCACAGATGGGGGACACTCAGCTCTGGAGGATTCTGTTCACCCAGTTTCAAGTGCCTGCTGAGTGGGATGAGCACCAGACCTTCTTCACCCAGCAGGGACCAGGTGTTCCTGTGGGGGATTTGGTATTCCTGGGGACTGGGAGTTGGGGGCATTTGGTGCCCACTCCGACATGCACATTTTAAACAGGGGTTTTTCTAAACCTTTTTGGAAGCTTTCCTGAACCTTTCTGGGAGCTCAGATGTGAGCTGGTGATGTGCCTGTGAGAGGCTGAGCACCCCAGGCTCCAGTTTCTGCTTTCAGCTGGAAGCCAGGAAGGCAGAGGAGGAAGAGGAAACAAATAAATGGAGTTAAAACTCATTCTTCTGGAGTTAAAACTTCTCAAAGGAGAAGAAAACTCCTTTGACACCCTGGGAAGGACAGTTTTGGGATCTGCTTTGAAATGAGGTGAAAGCTCTGGAGCACTTGTGACAGCCTCGACGCTCATCTCCATTTCAGCAAGGCCTGGCACAAAGTGGCTCCATGCATTTCCCAGCCCTGCTCCAGCAATCTGCTCCCCAGAGGAATCTCCTCAACAATCCACAGATTTCCATCACACTGCATTTTAATTTAGCCCAGAGTATATTCTACCACCTGAGAGCTGAGCATATTTGGTGTAGGATTTTGTGCTGACACCCAGGAAATGCCAGATGCTCCCTCAGGGAGCGTGAACCAAAACCCTCTTTGTGTTAAGAGTTCAGATAATCAGGATTTATCTCCTCTGGCCCCAGCCACCCTGCCAAAGCACCTTCCCATCTGGGCCGTCAGCCAAGCCACACGTTCCTTTCCAAGCTCCCTAATTCCCATCTGCCCAGTGACCTTCACTGGGGCACTGGCCTCAGCCTCTTGGCAAGCATCAGGAGTTTAAAGACCTCAGGGATGTCACCTCCTCCCAGCTGGCATTTGTAGGTAAATCGGCTTCTTCTTTCCATGCACAGCTCTGCATCACCACATCCCTACCCTGCTGCCCTGCATTTCTCTTCCTTCAAGGCAAGCTTAACCAGCCATGAAACACTGACAAAGGGTAAAAATCTGTGTGGATCTTCTCATCCTGCAGGGACAGGGCTCGGCTGGTGCCAGGGGAGCTGCCATGCCCACGTGGGGAGTGGCCATCCTGTGCTATGTGTGTGGCAGGGCAGAGACAGACCTTCAGACAGGAGGAAAAAGGTATTTTTTCCTCCTTCCAAGGAGATGTGAACTCCAGAAAGGTTGGATGGAGCAATGGCAATTTTACAAGTTCCTGTCTGGAAGGAGGAGAGCTGGGGCTGCCTCCTCTGCAGGACCTGACTTGGGCTGGAGATCCCAGCAGTCAGAAAGGGTCTTACTGATCTCAACAACTCCCTGAAATGTTGAAGCCAGGTGCGTGTCAGTCTCTTCTCCCAGGTAACAAGTGATTAAAAAAGAGAAAACAGCCTCAAGCTGCATCATGGGAAGTTTAGATAGGATATTAGGGGAAAATTTCTCCACCAAAAGAGTTGTTAAGCCCTGGCACAGGTTGCTGAGAGAAGCTGTGGCTGCCTCTGGATCCCTGGAACTGCTTGGACAGTTGGTTGGACTGGGCTTTAAGCAATCTGGGATAGTGAAAGGTGTCCCTGTCCACGGTAGGAACAAGATGGTTCTAAAGTTCCCTTCCAGCCCAAACCATCCTGGGATTCTGTAATTTGTATAAAGCAGCTCACCCGTGTGATGTTCTGGACTCGGAAGAGCCGGGAAACGACGTCCTCATCCGCCACTCCGGAAATGAATTCCACCTCCATGGGGCCATACTGCTGGAGCCCTGGCTCGGGCCAGTACTGCAGGCAGGGCTGTGGAGAGAAGCACAGCTCACCGTGACTGGGAATGCAGGCTGGGACCCAGGGAAGGGCATTCGGGCATCAGGAAATGCCTGTGAAAGGAGCAGCTGGTGCTGGACCCTGGGGAGCTGCTGGCACGGGGTGGCCCCAGCAGGGGATGGTGACCCCAGAGTGGGGTGCTGGACCACAATGCCATTTCTCACACAGCACATCAATGGCTGGAGGATCTCCCAGCTTATGGAGGGATCAGAGATCAAGGGTAAGGACCCACATCCACCCAGCTCCCTCACACTGCACGGACACAACAGCTGACACTGCCAGGAATGGACACTGCCATTCCAGGAGGATGTGGGATGGCCTGTGCCCCAGTTCCAGCACTGATCAGATCCTGCACAATGATGAAGCAGGGCTGGCCTGCTCCCAGTTGGCTCTCAAGCCCTGTTGGTTTTAGGAGCCACTCTGCCACCAGCAGCGAAAGCAACATGGGATGTCAGCACTCCTCATCCCAGGACATCCCACCAAGCCAAAACAATCCCAGCCTGCATCTCTGGGAAGCAACTCCCCCTCCCCGTGTCCGTCGTGGCACTGACGGATGGCTTGGTCCCTGGAGCATGGGAGAGATTGTTTTCAGTGTGACAGCTGGGAAACCAGCACCGACACAAAATATACGATGTTTGTCACCACACTTTCACAGGGCATTTAGCAACGCAGGGCAGCCACGGCCTGGGTCCAACTGCACGGCAAACATGTCTCAGGAATAATTGGTTATTAATAGGAGCTATAAATCTCTGAGATCTCTGAGCCTTCCAGACACGGAACTATAATTTGGATATTAAAGCTTCCCTTGGCAAAGTGTAGTTCAAGTGAGGGCTGTACCCTCAAAGTCACCTTTCGGAGCTGCCTGCTGATTTATTACCTGTTGGTCTTACACCAGTAAACATTTAGGTTCCAGCTAAATATTGTAACCCAGACACCCCTGAAGAACAGACAGTGAGAGAGAGGCAGGGTCGAGTAATGAAGAAAAATGGCAGAGGGAAGGAAGGTTCTGGGAAGGGATTGTGCCCTGTTCAGGTAAGACCCCACCTTTGGAGCTGCCTCCAGCTCGAGGAACATGGACCTGTTGGAGCAATGTCAATGCCAACAGCAATTTAATGCTAACACCAGCTCAAAGCCAGTGCCAACACAATACCAATTCCAAGCACTATGCCAACACAACGTCAGCACAACACCAACACCATGCACCCAGGCTGGGCTGCTGCTCAACACCTCTTTGGTTCCAACTGGCCACCCCTGTGTATACAGGGGACAAATCCTGAGTGCTGCAGACAGTCCTGAGTCCCCTAGCAGAGGAGAAATTGCTGAATGAGCAAGCCAAGGGGCTGCAGGGCTGTCAGGGTGATGGGGACAGAGCAGGAAAAAGCCACTCACGGGGACAGAGCAGAACAGAGCTGCCTGTGGGGCACAGTGTCTGTGGCAGCAGCACTCACCCAGGCAGAGTTGGACTGGTTGAGCTGGTTGAGCATGACGATGGAGGTGCAGCCGTAGTCGTACACCAGCCGCCAGAAGTCGGTGGTGGTGTTCTGCAGCGGGTGCAGCGTCACAATGAAGGCAGCGCTCTTGGTGTAGCTCTGCAGAGAGGAAAGATGAGCACCAGTACGGACATGGTGGTGACACTGGGGTTACTGTTGTCTGATGGTGCAGCAGCAGAACCCACAGACGTTACAACCGTCCAGGTTCCAGCTGAACCACAAGGGCAATCACAGCCAGCAGCAGTTGCCCCTGTGGAATCAAGGAAGTCTAAGATGAAATCAGAGCACCCAGGCAAGAAGGATAAGAAAGCAGGGCCCTCACAACCCACAGGGGAGCCAGAATTTCAGATCATCACTGAGTCCCTGACGTATGAAAGTCTCCGCAATCTGCAAAAAGACATTGTGCAACGGGGGCATGAGGCTTATACAACCTGGTTGCTTCGGGTCTGGGACCTTATGGGCACAGGTGTGCAACTGGATGGGGGTGAGGCCAGGAATTTGGGACCCTTGACCCAGGACTCAGGTGTAAATCAGGTATTTGTAAGGGAGCCAGGGCCCCTTTCCCTCTGGGAGCGGCTTTTAATGAGTGTAAGAGATAGATTTGTGCACAGAGAGAGGATGCAGGAGTACCACCATAGAATTCGCTGGAAGACCCTTGAGGAAGGCATCCAACAGCTGAGAGAAGTGGCAGTATTGGAGGTTCTTTTTGGGGAGGGGAGCGTGGTTTTTTGGGTCCTTCTGCAGAAGAGCAGGACAGACACTCTCGGAGCTGTTTCTGCTGGGAGAGGAGGTTTTTTTTGCCATCATCCAGACGAAGCGGCTGCTTCTTCTGCTTCTGCTTCTCCTTCTTCTTCTTCTCCGTGTTGTGGCTCCCTCTCCCCTGTCCTGCCGGACGTGCTGCAGCCCCAACTGCCACTGCAGAGCTGCTGATCCATCTCATCCACCGGCCCGGGATTCCTGCTCATCCCTGCCATTCCAGCGAGGTGTTTTCCTTAGGGCCCTGCAGGAGCTCCGGGACTGAGTGCCAGCTGAGGGGTTTGTGAGGCACCGCCTCTCCTCCACTTTTCCCATCTCGGCCGAGACTGGGTCCCTGTTCTGTTCTGTTGTTAATACTGTAGTTATTGTTGTTGGTTTACCTTATCATATATATTAGTAAAGAACTGTTATTCCTATTCCCATATCTCTGCCTGAGAGCTCCGTATTTTTCGAAATATAATAATTCGGAGGGAAAAGGGTGGGGGGTTTACATTTTTTCTTTTGTCTTCATTTCAAGGAAGGTTCCTGCCTTCCTTGACAGATATCTGTCTTACAAACTGAGACATGTTGTCACACCCCAAAGAATCAGTGCAACCAAATGAGTGGGACCAAAATGCTCTTCTCCATGCCTGAGCAGAGGTGGTGTCCCTGGCACAGCATCAGTTCCTCTGGTCATGGGGAGATCCAAGTGATCCCTGCCCTTAGTAAGAATGAAAACACCCACATTTTCTCACAGAAAAGAGTATTTTGCATAAATAATTAGGGAAAAGATGTCACCTTTGAGCAAAGAACAAGCAGAGGCTGTGGCTCCCAGAAGACCCCAGACCCCAGCTCTGCACTCTGGACTCTGGCCCTTACTGTAAGTATCACCCATGGCATTACCCCCACCCACAGCATCCCACCACCAGGCAGCAAGAGCAGCAGAGACAACCACTGACCTGGGCTCAATTTTTTTTGTGGGGAGGAAAGAAAACGCCAAAAAAAAAGATCCTAGAGACTGCAAGAAGGAAGTGGGAGGGAAGGACATTACTGTATCTCTGGTTTATGCTTTGAACAAGATACATCCCCTTGGTCATCCTGCTGTTGGTTTGCCAAGGGACAGCTGAGCTCAACACTGCATCAGGTACACTTAAATTAACACAGTTTGGCTCAAGCCTCTTCAGACACAGAATCAGCACAGGTCTCTGCTAATGAGGGGGGTCCTCTGCCTGCAGCAGAATCTCCTGATTGAGGTAACAAAAATGCCTTTATTGAACCATTCCCCTGGCCCTGTCCACGGGCAGCACTCAGCAAGAGCTTTCACCCTCAATGAGAGCAGTGAACAAAAGAGATTTCCCCAGGTGCTGCCCAGGCTTGCCTTGGCACCCTCCTCTTTCACACAGGTGTAAGTGACAGCAGGGAATGGAGCAGGGCACAGCTCCACTGGCACCAGCACCACTGATGGGTGACACATGCCAAGCTGATCTGAAGATGGACAGACTGACTGAGCAAACCACTTTGGCACTTAAAGAGAATGAGACTTTTATTTTTTTTTGTATTACTCAAAGAGGGAAATAGGTTTTATCCCTTCCGCAAGAATTTCATTGAAAGGGCTTTATCTGTCTATAAAAAAAATTTCATTCACTGACCCTTTAGCAGATATTAAGGGAAGCTCAGTGATGCATAAAGATAAAATGGATATGCAAACAGCAAGCAAGCTGGAAACAAAACTCCCATCCCACTGCAGCGGTATGAGAGCCACTCCTGCCACTCCCCACCACCAGCAGCCCACTCTGCTTTACAAACTGCTTTTGCTGTGGGAGCAGGAATCAGGGAGATGTGATCTGCACAGAGATCGGGATAAATCACCCACAGCATGGAAAACATAAGGCTCAGCCTGGTGCCAGCACTCAGCTGTGACCAGGACAGTCCAGGGAAAATGCCTGAGGTGTAGGGGGCTCCATGCCGCCCATGCTAAGCATTTCAAGAAAAGGGAAGCGGGGCTGGTGATGAATGACCCCATCCCTCAGTGTGGGCTTGGAGGCTGCAGCATCCTCTGCTCTGCTTTGTGATCAGCCACTAGGAGATAGCTTTGTCACCACAGGGTCCTTTCTGACTGCAGCAGGGGAATGCATGGTGGCTCTGGGAGCAGTTCAGAGCATCCACAGCTGCATCAGGAGGAGGGGTAGGAGGATCACAGTGCAGCTGACACCACATGGGGGGCTTAATGCTACCAACCCCCCCAACAGCTCCCTCTCCCTCCCCTGCTCCACTGTCACTGTAAAATCCTCAAGTCCCTCAGTGCCTGGCCCATGAGAGCAGGAGGAAAGCTCTTGCAGGGTGCTACTACACCAAAGAAGGGGTGCAGGACCCCATGACACCAGTCCCAACCCTTTCTTCCCCTGCACACAGGTGCCATGAGCCTTCCTTGTGCAAAACAAGGCCATGAATCCAAACTGAGTGAAGTTTAGCCATGAAAAGTTGTCTGAACCCACGAGAAGCAGCCCCATCCCTCCCCAGGGAACACTCACATCAGTTAAGGCCGCGTTGATGTAGTTGTTGCTGTCTCCATCCACGGAGATAAGGAAGGGAAGGCATCGGTCGGGTGGCAGGACGTCCATGCTGCGGTTGCGCTCCCGGTTGCGGGGCAGGAGCGCGATGCTGCACTCCTCCACATCCAGGTGTGGGGTCACTGAGTTCAGGGTCTGTGGGTACACCAGTCCCCCTCAAAACTCTGGCAAGTCCAGCAGGCATGGGCACCAGGAGGGTGAGGACAAGGGGAACTGCAGAGGTTTTGGGATGCTGACCTGGAACTCCTCCCGTAGCTGCGAGGAGTTGCTCTGCGGCTCTATCCTCACCATCTCCTTATAGGTGGGCTTGAACTCACTGGCGGGGATGCTAGTCTCCCCACACAGGCAGGCCTCCAGGATGGCATCATGGATGAAGATGTACTGCTCCTTTTGGGAAGAGAGGGGACAGGGCTGAGCCTCCAGAAGCAGCTGGTGATAGCAGCCCCACGTGTCTCTGGCTGTCCCCAGCACCTGCTCACCTCCGTCTGTATCATGTTGATCCTCCGCGAGCAGAGCGTCTTCACGCAGTTGTAAATGTCCACAACGCCCTCACACTCAGCCATGTCCAACATCACATCCAGGACAATGTAACAGCCAGTCCTCCCTGTGCCAGCACTGGAGAAGGAGGGGGAAACAGCAAACACATGCCCAGCCCGTGCTGGAATCCACATCCAGCTCAAAAGGCTGCTGGGCACTGAGCAAGGTCTCTGTGGGTGAGGGCTCAACACACAGACCCTATACCAGGCAGCCCCGCAGGGCTGCCAGGACCTCACATAGCTTCAGAGCCTGGTTTAGCCTTAAACCTGCCCAAATAACCCTGCTGAAGCTCCAAGGGTGTGTGACGCTCAGGCTGTGGGTGGAAACCCTTTCTAAAGTTCATTTTTAATTTAAGATAGCAGAATGCATGGTTTTTGCAACAAAACCAACAACTGAACCATGTAAGTGCCAACAGTCCTCTGAGATCCCAGCCCAAAAGCACCAAGGAGGGCTCAGCTCTGAGCGCTGGGAGAACAGGAAGGCTTCCCTGCCATGAGCAAGTCTGAATCCCCCAGGGGAGATTCTCAGGGTAAGGCTGAGCCCAGCAGGATGCCCAGAGACAGCTCCACAGGGGTGACATCCCAGGCCCTGGCATGGCTGGAGTCACAGTCAAAGATTTACTGTGCCCTGACCCCCCATCACCATGATGTGTCAGGAACAGAACCACCCCCCTGCTCCTTTCCTACATTCTTTTCCAGTGAAATATTAATGTCTGGGGCTGATGAATCACTTGTCGTGATTATCAGCGATTACAGACTACGGGCACTAATCACACTGGCTGGTGAATGAACACTGATGAGGCGGTTGACAGGGAAAAATCAAATAAAAAATTAAAAAATCCCTCCCACTCATCAGCTCCTCCTTTGCCCAGTGGAGGAAGAGTCATTAGCCCATCACGTGGGAATGCCTGCTCAGGGCACAGAGAGCCACTAAAGCTGCTCAAATGTGACACTCATGTCCCTCCCAGCTCCAGCACCCTGGTACCTGAGCCCTGCAGGGTTCCCTGTGGGTAACCCTGGGAATGGGGCTGATCTGCTGCCCCTGCCCCTCCCTTCAGCCAGACCCCATGTCCTGACCATCAGCAGTGGTCAAGCTGCCCATTGCCATTTCACCCTTGCCCACTGGGACAGAGCTGTCACCAGTAAGAGGCTGGGGCAGCCCCAAAACAGTGCTGGTCCTACTTGTCCCCCTGGGCCAGGCCCAGCCCCTCATCCCTGCTTCCCCCAGCCCAGTGGTGACCATTTCACTGATGCCATCGCAGAGGGACACCAAGGCTAGGTTGGACAGGGGTTACAGGAACCTGGACTAGTGGAAGGTGTCCCTGCCCATGGCACAGGGGTGAGTTTAAGGTGCTCTCCACAAGCCCTCTCCTCACCTGCAGTGGATGATGACAGGGCCAGCGTCAGGCGGAGTGGACGCCTTCACCCTGCGGATGAAGGCCAGCAGCCCTGTGGCATGGTAGGGGACACCGTGCTCAGGCCATGACATGAAGTGGAACTGCTTCACCTCGTGCCGAGCCGAGTAACCCCGCTGCAAGGGAAGGGTCAGAGGGCAAGGTCACTCAAACACTTGATTTTCTCAGGAATCCATGATTTTGCCAGTTCAGCATCCAGGCAGATGGACCACACAGCAGTCATCATGCTTGGGCAGCCCCACAGCTCTCTCCTCTTGGCTGCAAGACAGTTAAAACCCACCAAGCAGAAAAAGGAGGTGGCAGCAGCCTCAGGTCTCCCCGCCCTATAACCAGACAGTAATTTGACATTCCTGTAGATTAAGAGGTAAATTGCACTGGCTCCATCTCCAGTTACCACGCTGCAGAATGATGGCTACATCACCTCCAGCCCAGAGGAGAGGAACACATCCTTCACACCCACCACTCACACAAAAATTAAACACTCACTCACTGCCTAAACAAAGGTGGGACTGAGCCACCTGCCTGGCACAAGGTACAGAGCTAGGGAAAAGGCAAAGGAAGGAGTGACTGGTGACCCCATATTGGGTTAAAAAAACCAGGATACTGTAAATGCTAAGCTGTGGAGGGTAAGAGGTGCCCAAGGGGAGATCTCTCCCCAAGGCAGGGGCAGGCAGGGGTAGGGCCGTACCCTCTCAAGGGCGAAGGTGCGCACAGCGTACTCAGCCAATGTTTCTGACTCCACCAACGTGATCTTGATGTCCCCATACATCTCAGAGTCATCTGGCCAGTACTTGGAGCATTTCACCTGCAAGGAGAGCACAGGATGGGGATTTGGCTCTGTGGAGGTGGCTTCAAGCAGAGCTGAAGCCCAGAGGGATGGGACGGGATGGGATGGGAACCTTACCCGGCCCACCTCCACCAGCTTAGTGATCATCACAATGCTGGAACAGTGCTCCTGCCACACCATGCGCCAGAAGTCGTACACCATGTCCTGCTTGGGCCCTGTGGGACACAGTAAAAGCCCCCACGAATGGATGGGCACCACCAGCAGAACCCAGTCCTGGCTGCCAATGCCACCATGTCCCCCCTCCTGTTTCTGAGCCACAAACAGCTCCCCAGCACCTCAGAGCCCTTTTCCCCAGGGCTGTGCAGTGCCAAGGGGAGGCAGAAGGGGTAGGAGTTGCTCCACACTGGCCCCCTCCCTTCCTTTCCTGCTCCTGCAGGGTTTAATCCTACCAGCAACAAAACCTGGCTGCTACATCGGGAGCTGAGGAACCACTGGCTGAGAAGGCAAGGTATGACTCACCTTGTGTGGCTATGAAGTGGTTGGACCTGTGGTAGCCCTGCAAGGGAAGCAGAGACATCAGTTCCAAGCTGTGGCACAGATCCCTAGACAGTCTGTGTCACCCAACTGGTAGAAATTCCCCACAGACAGTGGGTGAGGTCCTGCAAGTCCTCTGCAGAAGGACAAGGAGGTTCAGCAGCCATCCCACACTCAGTACACCCTGTCCTGGGAAGGTGCATCTCCTGCATCCCACAAGAGGTTCATGTAATGCCCAGCCTGCACCCCTGGTCTGCACCAAAATCCTTCATCAGCACCTTGAGGGATCTATGAGCTCTGCTCCAGCTCTTGCTGCCACCACAACGTTGCCAGGAGAACCCCACTGGTGACCCCTCACTCCACAGCAGCCACCTGGTGCTGAGAGAGCCTCACTCCCCTCCTTCATCCCACCTGCCCAGCCCTTAACAAGGACATGCCAAAGAGCACACTCCAGCCAGGCTACTGCCAGAGAGACAGTGAACCCAGCATCTCACACCCTGGCCATGGCTCCACCAGAGTCAAACCACACCACACGCATGGAGGTAGCTGACAGTGGCTTCTCCATCCCCCATGGGTCTTTTCACAGGGGATTTTTGTGGGTCAAATTCAAGCCCTTCTCTGAGCACACAGGCCCTGCTTTCCATGCCTCAGTGCCACACAGACCTTGCTTTCTCATTCCCTGGACCATTCCCAGATTTATGGAATTTTCCCAGCCTGCCTCTCCCTGATGGTATTTAGACCACACTGCCCAGCATGAGGCCTGGCAAGAGATGGGAGCAGAGAAGGAAGGAGAGGGGGAACAGTCTACTTACTTCTCGGTTAATCCGAATCTTAACGATCCCGTTGGGACACAGGTTTGAGAGAAAAAGATCAAAGATATTAGTGAGGCACAGAGCAGAGAGGGGTTAGAGCACCTGCCCTGGAGCAGGCCATGGAGAGACAGGGCAGAAAGGACACAGGAGACAGGGACAGGCTGAGGGACAGACACTGCTTGGGCACTGGGATCAGGCCACCACTGACAAGACAACATCCTCTGGGCAGGAGGGAAGAGCTGGATTTGCTGCTGCTTCCAGGAGACACTGGAGCCTTCCTGCACTTGCTCTGGTCTCAGCACCACTGGAGGTGACAGGAGACATCGTTCTTGGGGACACTGCTCTCAGAGAACACCAGGGCTGGGCTCTGCCCAGATTCACACACACCAGCAGGATCGAGGGGTGAGCCCCAGATCCCCTTGGTCCTCCATCTGCATCCCCCACCCATGGTGAAGGAGATCCACGGCCACATGAGCAGGTGAGGGGGAAGAGGACAGAAAAGCAGAGAGGGAATGAGAAAGGAGGGACAGAGCAGAGCAGAGCAGAGCAGGGAGAGATGCAACGAGCAGAAACTTCTGATGAACACAAATAAGTCAGGCAGATCCTTCATGATGCTCCAGGGATGCAGTGACCAGCCCACCCTGGCTCTAAATGCTGCTGGACAGACCCAGAGAGTCCACAGGAAGCTCCTGTTGCAGCCCAGAGCCCCAAGGACACAGACCCTGTCCCCACTTACGTCGATGTAGTTGGCATTGATATAGTCAGAGTTGGGGTCACCCAGCAGCGGGTGCAGCTTCACGCGGTGACGGTCATCTGGGGAAAGGGGACAAGGAGCCATCAGTGCCTGGTCACCCTCCAGGGCATCCCAGGCAATCTCTGGCCAAGGAATCCGCTTTGGGGTGTTTAAGCCTTTGCTAAAGGCACTCACATGTGGACACATGATCCTGTCTCCCTTTGGTCTTGTCTTTCTTCTTCGAGGCATCCCAGCCTTCAAAGAAACTCTGTAAGGAAAGGATGGACATCTCAAGCCGAGGGCAGGACTTTGGGGTCCCCCCAGCCCCAAAAGCTCCCTGGGGAGCGGGACAGACAGGGTGGCCCCTCCACCCCAATACCTGTCTCTTGCAGCCCCAGCTCCACCTCCACATCAAACTCTGCCAGCTGCACTCTCTTGCTGCATGCACAAAATGGGTCCATTTTCCAGCAAATTACAGATTGCCTGGTATTTTTTTTTCCAGAGTTGGTTGTAGTTTTTTTTTCCTAAACCTTCCCAGCTCCTTTCTCTCCCTAGCACAGAACAGGTTTGTGTGTAATAACAGTGACATTCATAGATTGGCATAAGAGGGGGAAAGTGGAAGGAAATTACATGTTTTCTCCCCTCCCATAATATCTGAGTGCTTTCAAATGACTAGTTCCAAGAACATACAGCAGCTTTTCAAGGAGTACTAACGATTATCACAAGCCCTGGTTTGTCCAATGTATGGAAGTGGGAGAGAGCTCCTGTTCCTGAAACAGCTGAGCATTAAACAGTAATTTCACTGGGAAGTTTCAATCTCCAGAACTGTGGGACACTGAGAAGTCAGAAAATGACCCCACCGGCTGTGCTGAGGCAGAGGCTTTGTGAAATAACCTGCTCTGTTACAAGTCTGAGCTGGCCAGCTGGCATGGACATGATGCTGCCAACAACTTTCTTGGGAAAAAAATCCCTCGCTGGCATCACCCTCCCCAGCATCCTCTCCCCAGCGTCTCCATGGTCCTGGAGCTGCCAGATTGCAGAGGATAAGCTTTCCTTAGTCTATGGCCATGCTTATCACAGACCAAGTGTGCTGGAGAGCAGAAGGTGACACAGGAATGCCCAGGGGAGGGAAAGGGAAAGGAAGGAGCAGCCCTAGCCCTTGCAGGAAAGCTGGGATGAGGCACTGCAGACAAGGCTGGCTGGGCTGGTTTGGCCCATGTCAGGGACCTGCTCAAGCTGACAATTAACCCAAAGCTGCGAGCAGCAGCCACTTGATCCAGACTCAGGGACACCCCCATGCTGACACTGCCAGCCCAGAGCTGTGACCTTCAGCTCCTGTCCAGAGCTCCAGATCTGGAGCATCCTCTCCTTGTGCACAGATCCTATCTGTGTTCCCCTGTCCATCCTACCTCCTACTCCCCCTGAGACACTGGCACAAGCTGTCCCCACCTCATACTCCTGCTTGAAGCCGTAGCCTTCCGCCGTCTTCATCTGGTTGATGTGCTGCAGGAGGTCGGCCACGCGCACGGCTGGGTGCAGCTGCCCCGTGTGGTACGGCGAGCCCTTGCGGCCACACGGGCGCCGCGGGGAGCCCCCCAGGAGGCTGCTGGACTCATTGACCACACTGCTGCGCTGGTCACCTGCACAAGGGAGGGACAACCAGGGGCTATCAGGACAGCAAATGCTTGGGCTGTGTCTCCATCACCTCCTCACACCCACAGAGGGGTGGGGGAAAAATCCCCAGGAGATGCTGGAGCTGCAGGCCCTCTCTGGGGATCACCAGGGGTCCAGCCCCAAGTCCCACTCCCACCTCCTCATGCTCTCTGCAGCTCTTCCTACACCACAAAGCAAAAAATGCTCACTACAGCCTTGTAAGACCCCAGAAGATATATGAGAAATCAGTGGGCAAGGCCATAAGGGGGTAATAACCTCATTTCCCACTGGCTGGAACAATGAGCTGCCATGCAGACAAGCAAGAGTTCCATGCCCAAATATATTCACACAAGTTCCTGAGTTCCTGAGAAAATTCACCTTGCCAAAGTCTCCAGCACAGCTTAACAGTTCAGTTCCCTCACTGCTAGAGACCAGCACTGGATTCTTCAGCTGCCACAAATGGAGCTCACTACTGTTTGATGGAGAGTCTGCTCAGTATTTACCTGGTTTATGCCTTTGCTGTGTCATTAGCAACAGAACCAGGCCAAGACCTGTGTTTCTCAGGGAAAATTTCCACACCAGATCCCAATATCTGGGCAAAAACTTGACCCTCTGAGCTACTCCCAGAAATGGCATTCCATCCCATGGAACAGCTTGGGTTGGAAGAGACCTTAAAGCCCATCCAGTGCCACCCCCTGCCATAGGCAGAGAGACCTTGCACTGTCCCAGGCTGCTCCAAGACCTGTCCAACCTGGCCCTGTGCACTTCCAGGGATCCAGGGGCAGCCACAGCTTCTCTGAGCACCCTGTGCCACGGCCTCCCCACCCTCACAGGGAAGAATTTCTTCCCAATATCCCATCCATCTCTGTCCTCTGCCAGTGGGAACCAACAGCACAACACAGGAGAGTGCCTCCACACCTCATGATCTGACCAATGGGCTCATCAGATGCTGGGATTAATGAAAAATTAATTGCAGGCATTTGCTAGGTGCTGCCACAGCCACACGCTGAGGAATCACGTGGGTTTCCATGAGGATTAGTGACTTTCTTTTAAATGCACAGAAACTGAAGCATGGGGGAAACAGCCACCAACCAGTTGCCAAGTCATTAATTTCCCTTCATTAATTAAGGATATTTACAGGCAATGGAAACTCTCCCAGCCATAGCAGGCAGCCTGAGCTCCCCAGGTCAGCCCCATCAGCCTTTGAGAGTTTCAAGGACAGCAACCAAAGAAAAAATACACCTAACCTAGCTCTATGTATGAAAAAGAGAAGTTTGCCCCCTGGGCTTTAATGATCCATGAGACAATGGTGGGCAGAGCATTAATCCCACAGCCAGTGTGGAGGAGCCCCGTGCAGGCAGCATCTTGCAGTTACTGGAACAGATGTTATTAGCATATGGCTGAAACTGGGGCATCCAAAGAGTTATTTTACAACTAAATCAGCATGGAGATACATCCTCCAGTGGGTGTGAAGTTATCAGTCTCCCTCTGCTGTGAGCACAGGGGCTCTTTAACCCTTCGAACCCCAGGCTGTGTGGGGAAGGCTGGGGGAAAGCTTCCAGCCTCAGTGTAAGCCAGGAGGTGAGATTCACCCAGTGCCAAGGGGGCTGCAAGCCAGATCCCGAGCCCAAAAATGGCCTCAACATGCCCAGCCACAAGCTCACATCTCCATGAGAAGACAGAAACCCAGCTCCCCATAAGAGCTTCCCCTTCAGCACAGCCTGGATGGTGGCAATAACTACAACACCAATGAAATCCAAGCTCTTGGAGATTTACACAGGGCAGCAAAGAGCCTGCTATGCCACACGCATCAGTCTAACACAGATGTAACACCAAGCCTTCAACAGAATCACAGAACATCCTAAGTTGGAAGGGACCCACAGGGACCACTGAGTCCAACTCCTGGCCCTGCACAGACACCCCAACAATACCATACTGTTCCTGAGAGCATTGTCCAAACATCCCTTGAGCTCTGGCAGGCTGTTTCTATGACATTATGGGGTTTTTAGACACCTTTGCTGTGGCTGGAAGGAAGCAGGGGCATGTCAGGGTCCCCATCCTTACCTTGGTTGCCACAGCTGTGAGATGGGAGAAGGGGGATGCTGGGTTACCACCCTCACCTCTGTTTCCATAGCCATGGGTGTCCATGAAGGACAGCCCCAGGCGCTCGTCCTCCTGCAGGGTGCTCTGGTCGGTGAAGCTCCTGTCAATGGCGCTCATCATGTGCGTCTTCTCGTGCCGGTAGTTTATGGTGGCTTTGGTCATATTCACAGGTTTCCTGCAGAAGGGAGGAGCACAAGTGAGCAGGACTCATCATCAGGTGCTCTAAGGTCCCCTCAAAGCTCCTAGGCTTGGATGATTCCAGGGAGCAGGACGGATTATTTCCAGCAGTGTGGTCATCATGCTTTGGTGCTCTGCTGTCCCGAGCTGGTCACAGCCACACGTGCAGCATCCCTCGCTGGCTGCAGCAGCTGCTCAACCTCAATGTCTCCTCCTGTCCCCTGCCCTTGGACAACCAGGAGTGCTCCTTGTGTAAAGGCTCTCTACAGCCATCTCCCTTACACGGATCTGCCCCAGCCCTACTCAGCCCCATTTCTCCAGACATGACCTCCTGATCTAGTGGAAGGTGTCCCTGCTCATGGCCAAGTTGGAATGAGATGAGCCTTAAGGCCCTTCCCAAGCCAAACCATTCTGTGATCTTAAAGCCAAGTCAGGGGCCAAATCCATCCCAAGAGATGGGCTGGACCCCCCTGAGTAAAGATGCACTCAGCACCCACTGTGGAGGCTTTCCCCCGCCATGCCGGGTCTCTTTATGCACCTAATGAAGATGCTAGGAAATCCCAGGAGTTCTTATTGGGACAGAACCTCTCACCTCAGATTCAAGTCATTTACGCAAAGAAATCTGAATGAATGTTTTTGAGAGGCAGCATCAGGTTCCAAAGCCAGAGCAGTGATTAAACCAGAAAGCTGAACAGGAGATCTGAGCCCATGTCAGAATCATGGTGGGGCTGGAACACTGCAAAGCACTGCTAAAATCCAGAATTCAACTCAGAGTCACTGACCCTTCCCCTTTGTGCTGCCTTCTGTCTCTAACAAGCTTGGCAGCATTATTTTCCCTGATCCAAAGGGACCCTTAAAATGCACTTGGCAGAGATAAGGACTTGCTGGAGCAGAGGGCTGAGGGGGGAGGCTGGGAGGAGGGTAAAGCAGGAGAATGACAATTACTTACGGGTAATAGGAGTAAGAATAGTAGTTCCTCCTGGCAAGCGTGCAAAGAGAACAGCAGAAACTGCATAAGCACCTTTTCCCCAGCATTGGGAAGGGAGGTTACAGGGCAAGTCAGTTGCCAGAAAGTTCAATGCACCATAAAGGAATCTGGCTCCCCCGTGGCACCCACAGGTTATTTACTCCAGGCAGGAGCTGGCATCCCAGCAGGAGAGCACAAGCACCAGCACTCAGTGTGACCACACTTGATACACAGGGGTGTCCACAGCATCCCCTGTCCAAGGGGATATTCCAGAGTTTTTAAGAATGAACAACAATTATATCCCAAATGCAGGGATTTCTCCCAGGCTGCTGGTTAGGGATCCAGAGGGGGAGATGGGGCTGGGATATTACATTCCCAGTGCACCATTTACTACAGACAAACATATTCCAAGGCTGCATTTCTGTTCCGCCACATCACTGTTTCTCCAATGGCAGAGCACTCTGGAGAAGATTTATGAGCTCATCCCAGCTTCCTGACAGCCCCAAATTCATGTCTCTCAGCACCAGATCTAATTTGTAGCTCTGGTTTATCCTTCAACAGGTTTATCCTGGGATGCTGAAGCAGAGCTGCTCCTCCTCCTCCTCCTCCTGTACCACAGCACTGGCAATGGGAATGCAGCAGCCATACTCACGGCTTCCTACCCACAGCACCACTCCCCAAAACTCATCAGCACTGCTGGCATTTGCTCCATCAGGGAAGGATCCAATGGGGCCATGAGCCAGCCCTGCTCCTCAAAGTGTACAGGGCTGCTACAGCCCTATTCTTCCAGCAGTGTAAATCCACAAGGATCCTTACAGGGTGCACGAAGCCATAAAGAGCTTTGCAGATTTATGGGGCTAAGGCTCTGCCCTCCTGTTTTTCTCTCCCTCTGGCAGTTCATGTACTTTGCTCCATCCTCCCAAGCCCTGTGTTTAATTGCTGTCCTTTATCCCAGCTCTGAGAGCCCCCCCGCCCAGCGCTGCCTCAAGCCCTGCATGGAAGAAGCCACTTTTCCAGGGCATTGCATCCACGTGAAAAGCAGTGGCCGCATCCCCAGTGCTTCCAGGGATGAGTGTCCCAAAAAGCCCTTGCCCTCCTCCCTCCCATCCCATGAGCTCCCCCAGCGCAAGCCCACCATGATGGCCACAGCCACATCCATGCTGGATGTGCTCATGCTAGTCTGGCCAAAGCAACAGGGAAGCCCAGAGGCAACATCTTAAAGTAGATTAAGCTGATTTTTCTAATTTTGCTTTTTCTAATTTTGGGCTCAAGGTGCAGGGCTGCACACCCTGGGGTGCCATGGCAGCTGTTGGCAGGGAAGAGCTGGTGGGATGGGGACAGCTGTGCTCAGCACCAGTGCAGGGTTCAGGCACGGGCCAGAAGCATTTCCATCCATGCAGGATCACCAGAGTGGCACCAAAGCCAAGAAGCAGCAGGAAAAGAGGCAAAAGACCAAAGAATATGAGGGAGAGAGAAAGTGGAACAAAGCTGCAGAGGCGGAAGGGACATCCCCAAGACTTTGCTGCTTGGTCCCCAATGTCCCCTGTCATGCCTGGTATCACAGAGCACAGGGACTCCTTGTCCAGTGGCATGCACAGGCACATGGAGACACAGCTCAAGGGAGCACCTGGAGCCTGCCCAGCACAGCTGAACTCCCACCAACAACTTCAGTTAGTGCTGGGGTGATGGAGAAGGGCTGAGCTGGAAGGGAGGGAGGAAGGGAGGGATGAATCACCAGCCACCAGCCCAGGTCTCCTTACCCTTTCCGAATGGCGATGATGATGGCTCCCAGCAGGATAATCAGGACGATGAGCCCCCCAGCACAGATCCCCAGGATCAGACCCATCTCCTCTGAGTGCTGTGACACCTCCAGAGGACGCTTGCTCTCTTTGCAGGCAGCTGCCAGGGGACAAGGACAGGCAGGAGGGGTGGGTGGACAAGGGTGCTGTGAGCACCCACCACACTCCACTCCAGGGGGATTGGCAACATCAGATATGAAAACACTGGGATTTGTCCCATGGGATGCTTGTTTCTCCATGAACACGTGTTATTCCATCAAGACACTACAGGACTCTGCAGTGCCAGATTACAACCGTAGGCAAGTCCCTCTCTTCAGTTCCAGTGGGGTGAGACAGTCCCTTCGTGGACCTTTCATCACACCCCATGTAAGATCATCCATCCCTGGATTTAGCATCCAGTACCACTGTTCCAGCCCGCTACCTCCACCATGGTAACAGCATTAAGAAGGAAAATTCAACCAAGGTTGAAAACTCCAGATGCCAAACAGAGTGGGAAACAAAAGAGTGTGGGGTGGGGCTGGAATAACCCATCACATGCAGCTCAACCACCGCCAGTGCTGGTCCCGACCCACCAGCGCAGCCGGAGCCACAGCTTCGGTGGAACCAGGGCAAAGGGAGGCTCACCTTTGCGAGCAATCCGGACACAGTTCAGCCGAGTTTCCTGTGGGGGTAAAACGGGGGTCAGTGCTGGATCAACACCCCAGCGCCTCCGCTTCCCACTCCCACCCGAGTGAGGCTGGATGGGCACAGGGCTGGTCCACCGGTGCTGTGGCCCCCAAACTCAGGGGGTCTGTGGCTGATTTATGCTGCAGCACCCGAAGAGCTCCCAGGGACTCACATCCCAAGAGATGCTGCTGGATGATCTGTCCCCAGCATTCCCAGGTTTAGCTGGAGCCACTCCTGGCACAGAGGGGATGGCAAAGCTCAAGAGCAGGGAGGACCCAGTAGACGCAGCCAAGCCACATGTCACCAGTGTGCCACCAGCTACAGCTAAAACATTCTCAGATTGTCGTCCAGAGCTTTATGGATTTGTCTTCCATTAGTTAAAGTTTCAAGCCCCAGTCCTGATGCTCTGCACCTGCTGCCAAGGTCACCATGAGGTTCCAGCTCAAGTCTCCAACAGTTTCAATATTTGCAATTTAGGGATGGGTTCGGCTAAAATATTCCATTTTTCCATGCATTCAACTTCTGTTGCAAAATAAAAAGCATCATTTTGGCAGTATTGTCTTCTTCTCCAAGCATCCTCCAGTCTCTCAGGACACCAGGCACCAAAGCTGCTCCATCCACCCTCAGCCCAAGAGCTGCCCATGCCACATGCCCAGGGCAGGGCCAGCTACAGCACTGCTGTCCCTGGGATTTCAGCTTTTCTTTTTCCTGCTTCTTCCTTCATCTGGCACAGAAACCATTAAAAACCCCAGCTACAATCCAGCATTTTTCCAACATCTGAGGGCAGCTGGGATAAATCCATTGCCTCCCAGCAGGAAAGATGTAACACAGCATCAGCCACCAGCTATTATCCAGTAGTGTAAGCAAGTCAGAGCAGGGATCCTCCCTGTCCCTCTTGGCTCTAATTACAACGCAGTGAGCTGTGAACAACCTCGGAGCAAAGAAAAAGACTCAGTGACCGGCAATTTCCAGCAGGATGAGATGTGCAGAATGATGGGACGGGACCTGCTGGAGCAGGTGATGCTGAGAAGGGTCTCCACAGGGTCCCGGTGGTCCTGCCGGTGACTTGGAGGAATGAGTCCAGGGGACTCTGGAGGTGCAGCTCAACAGAGGGAACTGGCAGCAGTAGGAAGGGAAGGGCAGCCTTGGGAGCTCCCTGGAGTTCTCTGGAGCTGGAATTGGCCGTCCTGCCAGTGCTGGGTCCCAGCAATGACAGTGGCTCTGGCTGGCAAATAGTCCTTCTTCAACCCAGGAACAGCTCCAGGAATGGGGTCTCCCCTGCACTGGTGCTTGTTGGTGTCCTGGCTGGTACCATGGTGGGTGGGGGAAATTAGGCTACTCCACCCCCAGCATCAGCACAGGGATGAGGACAGGCACCACCCAGGGCAACTGGAGCAGGACACCAAACCAACATTTCAACATGCCATAAGGGTGGCCTGGAGCACCAACTGCCCCTGGCAGGGCACCAGGGGTGAACCCAGAGGGTGATCCAGGGGAGGGGGATCTAAAAGTAGTCTCATTTTTACCAGCCCTCAGAACCCAGCCTGCCTTTACCTGATCCAACCCCTGGCTAGAGCAGGGTGCCAGGGCTACTCACCCCTTTGAGGTTGCTCATGGCCTGGAAGTAGATGAGATAGGCCTTCTTGGGCTCCAGGGGCGGGTTCCAGTAGCCATTATAGGTCTGGTTGTCCCCCACGGTGAAGGGCTTGGCCTCGGTGAGGCTGCTGGCAGGCAGCTCTGCCCCAAAGTAGTGCACGGAGCCGTGGGACATGGCATCGTCGAAGGTGAGCGGCACCGGGAAGCACTCCTGTCCCCCCAGCTCCCGCTTCAGCTTCTTGGGCCGGTCCTCCTCCACGATCACCTGATAGGTGCTAGTGAGGGCCAGGTATGGGTTAGCTTTGGAAGAATAGTCCTGCCCTTCATTGGACCCCACTGTGCCACCCCATTTTGGGGTCTCACCCTCCTGCAGCCCTCACCTACCTGATGGGAGCCCCTCTGCCCTGTGCTGGCCGCAGCAGCACTGTGATGGTGCTCTCTGACTCACTCAGTGGCGATGGCATGTCCCCGTAGTCGAAGGTAGGAGCTGCAATGGGAGCTGGGGTGAGTCCTGGGGCTCCCCCAGCTTAGGGAGGAAACTGAGAAACTGAGGCATGAGCACCTTTGCCCAGGGCGTGGCATCACCCAGTGCTGTAATATGAATTATTTCAAATAAAGTAAAAAACCTCTCCAGGTCTTGAACAAGAGTTGAGAGAGGACTGGGTGTGCACAAGAGAGATTACCAACACCAGCCTGGCAAAGAAGACACTAAGAGTGAGATCCAGCCTCTGCAGGACCCAGTCATGAGATGTGCACAACAACAGCACTGCTCAGGATCATTGGCACAGTGTGAGCTTCCCCCAGCCCTAGGGCAGAAGCACACCTGAGCCAGCCCAGCAGCATCCCCAGACCAAGGTGGGGGCACTCCTCATGCCTAGGATAGCCTTGTGGTCCTCAAACCATTGCTAGCAGAGGCTGGGGTGCAGCTTGAGCTGCTTTGTCCCAGTGCCCCCATTCACACCCAGCTCAGCTCATTTGCTGTAGTTAATGCGATGTCATGGACACGAGCAAATAGTACCAAGTACTGCACGGCTTATTAATGAAGCCTAATTAATCCCTCACACGTACACTGAGAGTTCAGACAGTCACCAGCCACCAGCACTGGGCTGGCCAGACTCCCCAGAGAGGGACCCACCATTCTGAGAACTGCCCAGGGGCTCACAGCACAGCTGGCACCACCAAGAGCATCTTTCTGTGGCAGCATCCAGCCACCAAAACACTCCCAAGTCATCAACACCATGGGAGTAAGCCAAAGGCTCCATACCACCCCAGGACACCTGAGTGGAGGAGAAGCCCCAGCAGCAGGAATGGTGTAGAGAAACCTACCAGAGATGTTGGTGGTGATCTCAGTGAGAGCTGTCTGGCCAAAGCCCTTGCCAGTGCGGGCTCGCACAGAGAACAGGTAGGTGGTGCCAGGGTGCAGGTTGGAGAACACGTGGTAGGTCTCATTGCGCAGCTTGGACACGGTGCGCCGCGGGCCCGGCACGTTCACCGCAGGGTCTGAGGACTCGATGCTCTGATAGCTGATCTGCAGGGACAGTGCACAGCGTCACCCGCGGCCGCACGGGAGGACACAGAGCCCGGATTCACATGGAGCAGGATTAAAGCAATGAATTCAGAGGAGAGGATGGTCACGGGGCAGCCAGGGACTTTTTGAGGTGAAACAAAAGATGAGGTTCACTGAAAAAGCCAAAGGGCTCAGGGGTAGCAGCAGCTGCCTCTAATCCGCATGGCCGATAGCCAAGGTTGTCCCAGATCCCTCCAACACACCCCTCAATGGGACTGTCCCATGTCCCCATGTCCCCCAGGTGTCACACTGCCGGGATGTACCTCGTACTGTGTGATGAGGCCGTTGGGCTCCACCGGCTCCTCCCACTTGAGGAATATCATGTCCTCCAGTGGGGTGAAGGTGAGGGATTCGGAGGCAATGCCACCAGGCACTGGGGAAGGAAAGGAGATGTGCTCAGATGCAGCTGGGAACCAGTCTGTAAGGAGAAATCCTCCAGGAAACCCCTCTGGGTGGCTGTGGCAGTTGTGCCCTGTGACCAAGTCCCCACATTGCCTTTGCCGTGTCACCCATCTCCAGCATGTGCCACCAGCCAGGGCTCGTGGCTCTCCAGGGACACACCCAAGGCATTGATGCTCCTGGACCCACTGGTGACACTTTGCCATGGGTGGGGGAGGTTCCCACACCAGCACAAACCCCACAGGTACCACTTCCAGCACCTCAGCTCAGGCACTGGCAACAGCCCAGGGTGCTGATCTCTCCAGAATGAGGAAAAGAAATAAAAGGTAAAGAAATAAATTCCCTTTTCCCCCACAACGCAATTCCCCCATGGAGCCATTAGCATCCTGTGGAGATATTGTGTGTATCCTGTGGAGGATATTGCTGCTGCCAGCAAGCAGCAATATCCTCACGTGCAGACGGGCTTGACATGGCCTATCCTCCCCTCTAATTAACACCATCACAATAATAACTGTAATCACTGATGGCAATCAGCGGCCCAGGGATCAATATCTGCTCCTTTGTGATGGATTTCTCCACCTGAGGCAGTCATCGAGGAAGGGATAGCTCAGGAAGGCACCAGCAGCATCCTCCACTCCCAGCCTTGCAGGGGACAGCAGCTCTTCTCTCTAACTGGCTTTTTTCACAGCTTTTCTTTGGGTGTAATTATGGGGCCGGGAGAGAGGGATCACCTCCCATGCTTCACACCATTTCCACCTGATTTACAAGTTAATTTAATCAGAGGCACTGTGTCCTACACGTGTACACAGGCATTTATTAAATTCGGGAAGAATTACGGAAACCTGTAGGGCAGGAAAGTGTGTACCTACAGAGATTGGTTTTTAATATATAGAACCTACACTATATATAATTATATGTTATTTTCTATGATTATATATAGCCTGCATTATATAAACAATTGTATCTTATTTTCTATTATTATATGTTGTATCATTGTTATTGTCTATATAATAACTTAAATATTATCTTAATATTATAATACCTATATATTCACATATATAAGTAGAGGTATCGTGCTTCCACCCCAGGTTGAGAGAGGGAGAGGATGCACACAAAAGCTCCCAGGTGTGCACATACCCCTCTGCTATCCATATTTGCACACATACATTTATTTCTAGAATTACATAAATCTATCTGGCTTACATCTCTGGGGGAGAACTGGCTCCCCGCAGCACCATCACACTGCAAGGGTATTTCCAAAGGTCCCCTGAGTTTCATCATTTCGTGCACACACACAATGAAGTCTCCAGCTGTGGGTTACCTGGATCCATAGGGGGCACCGAAACACCAGCTGGACAACCTAGGGATGCAGCACACTTCTCTCAGTGTCCTGCCCACACACTCAGCACAGTTTTGTCCAGGGTCCAAGAGGGATGCTCTAAACAACCTATGTTGGCCCAGTTACTTGGATCTTCCAGCCCAAAACCAGGGTTTATCACTCAGGATGGGGAGGTGCATCTTTGCAGCCTACCAGCAGCAGCCCCAGGGGATGCTGCTGCCAAAACTGGCCTTGTGCCAAAATAAATCCCAATTAAGGGTCCTATCATTAATAAGCCTTCAGCACCTTGGTTTACTTGCTTGGGCAGCTGCTCATCCTGCAGTACTAGGAACTCAAACCCTCATCATCCTCCCAGGCAGGCTGGGTCAGACACGTGAGGAGGAATATCTGCCACACATCCATAGGAGGATATCTATAGATCCATCTCTGTGGGACTGAATGTATACACAGCCTCAAGTTCAATCAAGAGGGAAGCCACCAGCCCCAGTTAACTGAGGCAGAGGAAAAGCAGCTGGAGTGATTATAGTATAGCAAAAAGACATCTGGAGTTCAGTTCCTGTATTAATATTCCATAAGCAAACAGCTGGAACAGTCACAGCCCAGTGAGAACAACTGGAGCAATTATAGCTGGAAAATAAACCACTGGCAGGGTGGAGCTCGGTGCCCTCACTGGGACAGGCTCGGGGTTGGGGATGTGGAAAGTGCCGTTGGGCAGAGAAATGTGTTGGATTTAGGCTTTGAAGATGAAAAAGAACCTGGAGACACTTTCAGCTCCACTCCAGCTCTTCAGGTTTTGCTTTCCAGCCTTGGAGACAGGAGTCAGCACTGCACACAAAATGGCAAGTCCTGTGCAGGGCAATTCCGTGGCAGGCTTCTCCTCAGGGGTCCTGTGGGGCTCTGGAGCCAGCTCAATCCTTTGCAATTACCAGTTCCTTCAATTTAATTGCTGATTCCTGATGCTAAAAAGTGCTTTGGAGGTTAATTCCATTCTTGCTTAACAGATGACTCTATGTGAGCCAGGGATGCTCCAGCCACACTGGGCCTCCAGCAGTCAGCAGTGGGACAGGCCAGCCCTGGATGTGGCCTATCACTGATGGGTGGCACTGGACACACGGAGCCAGCTCTGTCCTGTAGCTCTTGCCATATCCATTGGATCTCCAGAATCCAGAGGTACTCAGGCACTGCTGATGGCGAGCTGCAGTCAGAGTGAGGGGCAGGTGAGGCTGGACCTGGGAGACCTCTCCAGCAGCCTCATCTTGAGCAGATCCTCAGGGAAGGGCTTGCCAGAGCAAGAGATTCCAAAACCAGAAGCCCTGGAGCAATGCTGGAGTGTCCATGGAGGTCCTGCTCAGGTGACAGGGAACCCAGAAAAGGGCACAGCCAGAACCGGAGGAAAACAGGAGCAAAGCTGCTGCCAGAAACCGGGGCCTTATCACTACAGAGCTCTCTGCACAAACCCAAACCCAACCGAGAGCAAACTTCACCAGGGAAGAGCACTACGGAAGCCAAGAAAAGCTGCACCTGCCCTGGTGAACAGCACCTTCCCAGAAATGCAGCAGCGCTGAATCCATCAGCAACCAAGCAGACAAAAGATGTCACCTGAGTGCAAAGCATTAATTGTTTTAATTGCTGTTATTATGGCTGCAGGGCTTTGGTTCCCAATAATGCGTGAGTGAGGACAGCTCTGCTGAGAGAAGCTGGTAACTCCCATACCCTCCCTTGGACCAGCCATGGGTAAAATGCCACTCCAAGGATAAGTGCAGTGTGTCCACAATGATATCCCCATCCAGTCCTGAGCCTCCCAGCCACACAGGCATTTCCCTTCCCCAAACATCATCACTGCCCCTTTCTCTCACCTCCTGTTGCACAGCTCTTGGGCTGCAAGATCCTTTTCACTTCCCCCTTAGCTCAGGAGATATTCCCATCATGCCCATGGGCCAGGAGCCAGGGATACATATCATGCCACAGGAAACACCCCAGCAGCTCACCAGCTACAGAGTTCCACTTCTGGGCATGATGCATCTCCCCAGGCAGACTCACCATCCTCATCTGTCTGGAATATCACCTCCCTGCCCTCCTTGCGCCCTTCAGGGTTGGAGAGGATGAGCTTGACGTGGATGTTCTTGTAGGGCAGCAAGTTTTTGATGGTGTAGCGGTTGGCGTTCTGCTCCATCTTCACGCACTCCTGGAAGGTCTGGTTGTGGCTGCTGCCCACAGAGTAGCGGTAGCACAGGGACACGGTGTAGGTGTGGCAGCGGGTCAGGTTGTAGCCCAGCGGCTCCCACTGCAACGTCAGCTGTCTGGACTGGATTTCAGAGAAAGCCAGGCCTTTGGGGGCTCGCATGGGCTCTGGGGGAGAAGACGGATGGGGAGAGGTGAGCAAGGAGGCAAACATCTCAGGGACTGATGAGTCTTATCAGGGAAAACCCTTTTACAGCATAGGGACAAAAGGGATGACTGCAAAACTGCACCAGCCCCAGCACAGGACACTGCTGCCCATCAGACAGAGCTGGGGACACCACTGGGGACATTTCTCAGCTACCAACCCTGTAGGGATAGCAGCCCCCACAGGTTAATCCTTCCCTGTGGAGGTGAAGCAGGGTACCAGCCCCACAAGCAGCCCCAGACACCCAGTGAAAGGTGCCTGTGCCATAGGAGCCCTTGTGGTGTCATCAAGCCCAAGTCAGGCTCTCCACATGAGAGGGACCAAGTGCCATCCATGGGAGGGAGTTTAATCAGCTCTAATTGGAGTGAATGGGGGAAGTCAATGAGAGGATGCCTCTGCCAACAGCAGACACACAGACACACACAGGTGCCCTGGGGTTATCTCCTCTCCCCAGCACAGGAAGGGAGAGCTCGGGGTGCCAGGAGAGCTGTCCCAAGGGATGCCATGGACACACCTGCACACTTGGTCCGGCTGATGAGGGGCGGCCCTGGCTTGCCAGTGCCCCCCTCTCCAGGCCGGGTGAGCAGGACACTGATCTCGTACTCCGTGTCAGGGTCCAGGTGCCAGAGCTTGTAGGTCTGCATGTTGACAGCGTGGACCTCTGACCAGGGCCCCGAGGTCATACGGTACTCGATCTCCTTGCGCACAATGGGGCCATCACCAATGATGGAGTTGGTGTTGAGCTGGATGATGAGGTAGGTGGAGCCAGCCCGGAGCAGCTGGGGGGGGGCGATAGGGGTGGGGGGCTCTGGAAGAGAGTGCAGAAGGGGCAGGTCAAGCATCCCCAGAGCCAGGCCAGTGCTGGCACAACCACAGGTACCACGGTTTTATTGTTTACAGGCTGCAGCCAACACATTTCCAGTGTCTCTTCCCACACCAACCCACCATGCTCAAGATGGAGATGAGAACCCTTGGGGTGACCTAACTGGCCTTCCAGTATCTGAAGGGGCTACAAAAGAGATGGAGAGGGACTTTTTACAAGAGCATGTAGTGACTGGACAAGGGGGAATGGCTTCACACTGACAGAGAGTAGGTTTAGATTAGATATTAGGAAAAGATTCTTCCCTGTGAGGGTAGGGAGGCCCTGGCACAGGTTGCCCAGAACTGTGGCTGCCCCATTCCTGTAAGCATCCAAGGCCAGGCTGGAGAGGGTTCTGAGCAACCTGGTCAAGTGGAAGGTGTCTCTGCCCACGGCAGGGGGTGGGACTGGATTAGCTCTAAGGTCCCTTCCAACCTAAAGCATTCTAGGATTTGTGCTGCAGAGCACAGATCAAACTTGGATTCCCCACCCAGAGGATGTGGGAGTCACTCAAGTACAGGAAGGCACCATCCAATCTTAAAACTTCAGTCTGTGCCTGTGCCCTCCATCGCTTTCAGATGGCTTTAACAGCTGCAATAGGGTTTCATCTGATCAAACCTTAATTATCTTTTTAAGTCACACAGACCAGCATGGTGCCTCACAGTTTCACCATAATTAATTCATTCCCACCTACTGCAATCAAAAATAAATGATCTAAGGCCACCAAAAAAGGGAGTTTCTGGTTTTATGCTGCACAGTCCATGTTTAACAACTTGTCCACAACAAGAAACTGCAATCCCGGTGTCCTGGACATCCCACCTTCCTCTGCACACAGCAGAGCACGAGTGGCCTGTCCACAGCCCGGAGGACAAGGGCAGCTGACCCACCTTTGACAATGAGCTCAGCGAAGTTGGAGACGCCGGCGCCGCGGGCGGACTGGGTGACGCAGCGGTACAGGTCCTGCTCTGCCTTGGACACCGCGTCCAGCTGGAACGTGGCCAGGAAACGCCGATGGCTGATGTGCTTCACCAAGCTGGCCAGGACCACCTCGCCGCTCTGCCTCTGTCCACAGGACACACACGGTGTCATGGGGGGCACAGTGACACATCTGGAGCCACCAGCTACGTCCCCAAATGATGTCTGCTTAAAAGCAGGGGGATCGCCCTTCTCCCGCCGTGTCCAGCAGGTTTTCTCCCACAGGAAAGCCGTGTGTGGGGCTGGCTGTGGCAGTTTCACCACCACCATTCCTCACCTGCATGAGGAAGTGCTCAGCCTCAGCAGCCTTGCCAGCGGCCACGCACTGGAAGGTGGCGTTTTGTCCTGCATTCACCTCCACGTCACCAAGGCGGGAGAAATGAGGCGCTTTTGCTGCCGAGGGACAAAGCAAGAAGTGAGGAAGGACCTGAGCTCCAGGGAGACCCACTGCAGCACTGCTGCAAAAACCACACTCAAAATGCCACCCAGGATATGCCACAGCTGAGCCAAGCTCTGGACAGGTCCAATGCCCACCTCCCAGCCTGGCTCCAAGTGAGGCACACGCTCCTGTCCCCACAGGAAAGCCAGTGTCCCAGAGAGGGATGAGCCCCAGTGCCACCACAGTGCTGGCACCAGATGCAGGGTATGGGATTGATAGAGGGCGCAGGTCTCCTGCCCAGCCTGGAAGAAACAGGGGATGACCCCAAGAGCCAATGCATTGGGACAGTCTGGGATTCTGGGTCCCCACCAGCCTGGGTGGTCCTTCTTGATGGGGACGCTCAGGCCTTGTGTTCAGTCTATGCTTTTCCAAGGTTTTATAAAAACTAAAGCAATGTTGGAGCTGGTGGGTACAGGGATGGAGATCAAAAAAGGAGCCTCAGAAGTGCCCAGGAGATGGAGCTCCACCAGCCCAGGTAACATCAGGACACCCAGGTGTCACCAGGCTGCACCCTGGCATTAGGCCCTCTGCTCTCCCCAGGACCATCCCAACAGACACCAGCACCAAGCCGTGCTGCCACGCCCAGCCCAGCAACATCCCCCCCTCAGGTCCCATCTCATGGCACTCACAGCATGGATAATTCAGGAGCAAAATGTCATCCAGGCCCAGGTACCCCCTGCGCTCGCTGGAAACCACTGCCTCGAAGAGCACCTGTGGCACCAAACAGGGGTCACCCACAGCCTGGGGTCCGGGCCGGGGCGAGGGGGCGATGCTGGGCCTCACCTGATACTCGCTGGGCCAGAACAGGCTGACTGCCAGCTCTGCCTGGTGCCACTGGCGGCCGTGTGAGCCAGATGCATTCCAGACAGCGCTGCCCACCAGGCCCCCGGTGACCCAGACATAGGCACTGAGCGTGCCGGGGCTGCGGCCGTCCCGGCTGAACATGAAGTAGCTGAACTGGAGGCAGTGGGTGTCATTCTCACTCAGTGCCTGGAAGAGCAGGTGAGCTTTCTGGCCTGGGGTGTGCTGAGAGGAGTTCACCATCAGGTAGGAGCCTGTGGCAGTTGGGGAGAACGGGGAGAGAGTGGAGTCACTGAGGATGGTGAAGGGTCTGGAGGGGCCATGCAGGGGGTGGCTGAGAGCAGTTGGTGTGTTCGGCTGGAGCAGAGGAGACAGAGCCCACACCTCCCTGGGGGCAGCAGCTCCTCCTGAGAGGCAGCTCCAATCTGCTCCCTGGGGCAGGGACAGCACTCAGGGAGCAGCTGGAGCTGGGCCAGGGCAGGCTCAGGCTGCAGAGCAGGGAAAGGTTCTTCCCCCAGAGGGGCTGGCACTGCCCAGGCTCCCCAGGGAATGGGCATGGCCCCGAGGCTGCCAGAGCTCCAGGAGCCTTTGGACAGCGCTCCCGGAATGCACAGAGGGGATTACTGGGGGTCTGGGCAGGGCCTGGGGCTGGACTCAATGATCCCTGTGGGTCCCTCCCAACTAAGGAGATTCTACAATTCTAATTCCCCTGTTTCACCTCTCTTGGGCTTTGCCAGCAGGGAGAGAGAAGGTGGATGATGTGGAATCACAAAGATGCCCATGTACCCCAAGTCACCGGTCCATGACAGCCCATGAAGATGTACAGGAGATAGGAGGGACTTGGGATGGAGTCAGGGGCAGATGCCTTTTGGGCAGCAGCAGGACACTGTGGTAGGGCTAGGCTGCTGGATGAGGAGGAAAGGATCAGAGCTGCTGCCTCCCCAGAGCACCGGGGTCAGGAAGGGCTCTGATGTCGCCCTCCTTTAACTCTCAAAGCTTTGGCTGCATCAATCCACCTCCCCAACCAGGCCCCAGCTGTTTAATTCCATTCCCAGCTCCTTGTCGCACTTACCACGCAGTTGTCACCTCGTTTAAACTGTGCTCAGGAGGCTCTTGCAGGGGGAAAACCTCGTTGGCTTAACGAGTAGCAGCAGCAGCAACATCCCAACTCCCTGGGATGCCCAGGATTCCCAGAGCTGCCCCACCACCAGCAGCCACTGGGATCCCACCACCCAGTATCACCAGCAGCAAAACCAAGAGTCCTGGTACAGCTTTGAAGCTGCGCTTATAGGACAGGCAGGATGACAATCCCAAAGGGATCCCAAAGGCAGCACCATTCCCTGTCCTGCATGCTCCAATCCAGGCAGCCTGGAGGCAGGAGGGGGATGCAGGAGCCCCAGCCCTTTGTGGCAGCTCCCAGAGCCATCACAGCTGTGGGGCTGGCATACAGGATGGATGGGAAGCTGCCCCACCAAATCCTCCCCCTCATCAAAGGCAAGGGCATTATTAATCTCCATTTTAATATCAGCAGAGCTGTAAGTAACAAAGCTGGGCCATTTATTCAAGCCTACCATTGTTTTTCTGACAGTGCTTCGTTATTAATTAATTCTAAACTCAGGTGCTTTCCTCCCATCAACTCCCACTGAGCAGCTCCAAGAAAAGCCTGAAGAAAGTGAAGAGGAATTGTAGGGGGCACCCATCCATCCCCCTATAACACCTGGGATTGCAGAGATACCCATGCTTTCCTCCCATCAACTCCCACTGAGCAGCTCCAAGAAAAGCCTGAAGAAAGTGAAGAGGAATTGTAGGGGGCACCCATCCATCCCCCTATAACACCTGGGATTGCAGAGATACCCATGCAGCATTTGGGATCACAGGGGCACCCATCTACAGCTCCAGAGTTTGAGAGGACCCCAAAACACCCAGGAGGTCACAGCACCAGCTGGGGTGACATAGTGCCAGTGCCAGACACATCTCCCAGTGCATCATCCTTCAGAGACAGGAGCTGGGACAAGGGAAATAAATCCCTAAAAGGGACATTTTCACCATGCCACTGACCCACATGGCTGCCTGGCTCTGCCAGCCCCTTGGGGTGGCTACTCAGGGTGAAATAAAATGATGACAATTTATTTCCTCAGAGTCCAGCACAGCTCATTTCACCCACTAAGGGGAAGGCGCTATGTCCATGCATCTGGTTTTTCTCCTGTCATTTTCCCCAGCAAAACTACTTCTGCTCTAATGAGATCAGCCCCATTTGGCCCAGGTAACAGCAGGGCAGAGACAGACCAGAGACCTACCCCATGCCAGAGGACATCTCCCAAAAGCCACCTCATTAATGAATGGGCTCTCGTTAACAAACACAGGTCCTTCCTTTGCCCTGTCTTTACAAACAAAAAGCCACAGGACCAAAATAAAAAGGCCAAGACTAAAATTAAACCACAGATGAGTAATGTTAAGAGACAGAGAATGCCCATAAGGTCACCTGGGAGCCGGGATGCACCTGAGCATCCCCCATTAAGCAGGGCTTCCCAAGCACACTATTTCCCCCTCTTAATTTTCTTCCTGGTGTTGCAGCATTGGAAAAAGCAGGTTCCAACCCCTTGCTTTTATGCTAATTTTATCCTCCTCTGCTGTAAATATCTGGCATTAGCCTGAAGCCCAGAGTGTGGGTTGGGTTTCTTTTATAAATATAAGAGAAGCAGAGGTACTTCAAACTGCCAGAGGGCAGGGTTGGATGGGATATTGGGATGGAATTGTTCCCTGTGAGGGTGGTGAGGCTCTGGCACAGGATGACCAGAGAAGCCATGGCTGTCTCATCCATGGAAGTGCCCAAGGCCAGTTGAAGCCCTGCTTGCCCACAGAGAAGGGGCAGCTCTTCCCATCGTGCTGCCCATCCCAAGGGTCCTGTCTGCCACTGCATCCCTCCAGGGAAAACCCAAACAGCCCTGCAAGAAGAGGAGGGAAGAACCTGCTCCCCCACTTCCCTGTCTCAATGAGTCTCTCCTCCTACAAAATCACCGAGATAAAAATAAATAAAAAAGCTTCCAAGAGCTATTAGAAGGCAAGGAAGGCAGGCAGGATGACAGGGAGAGGGCGGCACTGCCAGACAAGAGGTGCCAGGGGACCAGGTCTGAGCACTGCAGCATCTGTCTCCAGGAAATCCCGCTGGAAGACAAAGCTGACATGTGCCAGATCCTTCTCCATGTCACAGCCAACATGGGAATCAGGGAACCACTCCCCACTTCTGTGCTGAGCATCTCCCAAAGCAGCCACAGCACCAAGGGCTGATCTTCCACCACCACAGGTCGTTGGACACACTGCAGCAATTCCCACGGGAGCAAACAATCAGGCTTTGTTGTTCAAGGGTTATACGGATGTGCAGCAGGAGCTGATTGGGAAGCGGTGCTGAAGCTGAGAGCTGAAGGAGCAACTCCTTGGATGGGATGGGGAGACATCAGAGCTCTTCAGGGTGAGGAAAACAGCTCAGTCTCCCCCAATACAGGGACAGGGTTGTGCAGGGACACAGCAGCATCATGCACCGAGAAGCTCCGACGCACATAGGTCTTCCTAGGTCAGTGAATTTGGAAGGAAAATCAAGGAAAAAGCACATTTGAGGGAAAAACCTACCCACAAATATGTTGTTTTAATATTTTGAGTGAGGGACATTAGAGCCCCTTTCAGCACCAAAAAAGACTTCAGGAGAGCTGGAGAGGGACTTGGGACAAGGGATGGAGGGAGAGAACACGGAGTGGCTTCCTACTTCCAGAGGGCAGGGATGGGATGGGATCTTGGGAAGAAATTGTTCCCTGGGAGGGTGGGGAGGGGCTGGCATAGGGATCTCTGGAAGTGTCCAAGGCTTGGTTGGATGGGGCTTAGAGCACCCTGGGGCAGTGGAAAGTGTCCCTGCCTATGGCAGAGAGTGGAACTGGATGCGTTTTAAGGTCCCTTCCAACTCAAGCCATTCTGGGATTGCATTGTGAGACTCACACCTGCCTCACTCCACTCCCTGTATCTACTCCTTTAAAAAAGGAACAATAAAGAGATGAAAAAAAAAAATCGTGATTGCAAGGTAGGAGAGACCCATCTGTCTTCTTTAGGTGAAAGAGAGACAGGTCAAGAGAAGGGGGGAAAAACCCCAAACCAAACAAGAAAGCAAGAGGAGAGCAGGATGGAAAGGTAGCAGCAGGTGGCCAGCAGCCAGCACCTGCTTCAATAAATCCTACACTCTTTGAAACTGGCTGATATCCAATAAAAACTAATTTTAATCTGAGACCACAAGACTCCTTTGGAAAGTGCTCCCTGGAGAGGCCCCGGCACGGTGAAATCCATTTGATCCCCGAGCTGCTGCAAGGACTGAGAGGGTGATGGGGCTGCAGGAGCCTCATGCACAGCTCCCCACCCAAAATGGGGTAAAACTACCCAAAAATGGGGTCCCTGCACCCTTTGGTGCCCCAAGACCACAAGCAAACAGCATCTACCTGGTCTTAGGGGAGCTACAGGGAGGAGAATCCTCTCCCAAGGGTAACACTGCAATGCTCGCACCATCCAACTTGAGATGTCACACCGACCCCCCCATCAATCCTGGAGTTTATTCCTTAAACTCTTTGCATTCCTTTAAGCTCCAACTTCCTGCTGACCCACATTTTTTTCCTCAAGTAGGGAGAGAAGCCCCATTCCACCCAACCCTCCAGCCCCCTGCAAGCCCCTAGGCTTTAAACTAGGCAGTCCACTGCAGATTTTAATTACAGCTGAATATTGAGCAGAAAACTCATTACAGGTTTCAGACTCTCCAACGCAAGCCACCTCAACCCTCAGCTCTGCTTTCCTCAGGAATCCTCCCCAGGACACACACCAATTAGGATGGCTCAGTTTAAACCAATTACTTGGAAAAATCATCAGGGGAGGAACAGGGATCTGTCAGCAGATCCCTGAGGGTTGTTTGCCCTCTCCCAGCACCCAGGACTTTCCTGGAGGGACAGGATTGAAGGAAAAGGTGATGGGGAAAGGTAAAGGCAGAGGAGAGTTAGTGGAGGGGAAAAGCCAAATTAAGCCCTGGCATGAACAAGGCACAAGATAAACAGCTGGCAGCAGGTTGATGGGACAGTAAAGAGTCTCCTATAAAACAGGTAGTATTTTAATAAACAGAAAAGGTTATTTTACTGTTGAGCTCTAAACCAGCTTTCCTGTCTTTCTGTGTATCCTCAGCACAGGACTTGGCTATCAGGATCAGGCAGAAGCCAGCAGTCCCAAAAACAAGAAGCATCTCAAGTCCAGTGAAGCTCACTGAGCAAATGGGTTCAGGGACAAATCAAGGGGGTCACAGCAGGACAGAGCTCAGAGCAGGGAGCGAGCAAAGCCCTCAAATGCACCCAGGTATGGTGCCCACACCATCCTCATGGAGAGGGGAGCTCCTCACAGCTGGCTCTGCTCCCCCAGCCCAGTCACCATAAAGGACATAGACCCAGAAAAAAACAAAAAACTGTTTAAAACCAATGAGATTATTTTAAAAATCCATTTTCATTTTCTTCCTTACCACTCCCAAGACTTTGGAGACACCTCCAACTCACAAGCCCTTCCCTACACTTGAAAAAGCCAGAAACACATTTTTTCCCCATTTCCCACATAACCAGGGAGAAGCCAAGCCTAAAACACTGCAGGAATTAATCCAGGAGGAGCCACATAGTCCAGCCCTGGAGTACAGGATACAGAGGCACAGGAGGGACAGAGGCACCCAGGGACACGGGGGGACCCCAGGACTCACCATGAGGCAGCTCAGGTGTCAGGTGAGGCATCAGGTAACTGCGGATGAGCTCCCAGTCGAAGTCATCGTCCTCGCCCTGGCTGTACTCGCACTGGTTGGGGTCACTGTCCTCCTCGAAGGTGCAGCCAGCTGTGGTGACAGACCCATCAGTCCCTGAGCCCCCAGAGTAGCTGCTCCCTCCCAAAAAGCCCACCAGGACGGTGCGATGCCCCTGCAACACCCAACCAGGAGGGTGCCTGGGGACTCTAGGCATTGCCCAATGGCACTGTGAGCAGGAACCTGGTCCTGGGTGCTGCCAGGGCCCCACAGCTCCTGAGCAACTCCACCAGAGACCCGAGTTGCCAACTCTCAGGTCCCAGGGAGGCCTCAGCAACAGAAGCAGGATGCAGCTCCCAGCTTTGCTTCTCAAGGGTCAGTAACACAAGGGGCTCCCCCCAGGAAACCTGTCCTGGGGACAAGCCATCTTCCGACTCAAGACTTGAGGCAAAGAAGGCAAAAGGAGCTGACAGATGAGCTTGCAGAGCCTCTCCATCATTTACCAGCAGTCCTGGCTCACTGATGAGGTTCCAGATGATTGAAAGCTGGCCAATGTGATGCCCACTCTCAAGAAGGGTAGGAAGGAGGAGCCTGGTAATTATAGGCCAGTTAGCCTGACCTCAGTACCTGGTAAGGTTTCGGAACAATTTAAACTGAGAGTCTTCATACAGGATAGCCAGAGTATCAGGCCCAGCCAGCATGGGTTTAGGAGAGGCAGGTCATGTTTGACCAACCTGGTCTCCTTTTATGACCAGGTGTCCCACCTGGTGGATGCAGTAAAGGCTATTTGGACTTCAGCAAGTCCTTTGACACTGTCTCCCACAGCATACCCCTGGAAAAGCTGCGCAGGCTTGGACAGGAGCACTCTGTGCTGAGTTAGGAACTGGCTGGATGGCTGGGACACCCTTCAGAGTGGTGATGAAGGGTGCTGAATCCAGTTGGGGGCCAAGCACTAGTGGTGTCTCTCAGGGGTCTGTGCTGGAGCCTGTTCAATATTTTTACTGACGACATGGACAAGGGTATTGAATCTTTCATTAGCAGAATTGCAGACAACACTAAGCTGGGAGCATGTGTCGATCTGCTGGAAGGGAGGAGGGCTCTGCAGAGAGATCTGGAATGGTTGGATCCATAGGCAGAGTCCAATGGGATGAAGTTTATTAAGTCCAAGTGCCAAGTCCTGCATTTTGGCCACAATAACCCCCTGCAGCACTACAGGCTGGGGACAGAGTGGCTGGACATTGCCCAGGCAGAAAGGGACCTGGGGGTGCTGGTGGCAGCCAGCTGGACATGAGCCAGCAGTGTGCCCAGGTGGCCAAGAAGGCCAACGGCCCCTGGCCTGTGTCAGGAATGGTGTGGCCAGCAGGAGCAGGGAGGTCATTCTCCCCGTGAACTCAGCTCTGGTGAGGCCACACCTCGAGTGCTGTGTCCAGGTCTGGCCCCTCAGTTTAGGAAGGACGTTGAGATGCTTGAACATATCCAGAGGAGGGCACGAGGCTGGTGAGGGGCTGGGAACACAAACCCTGTGAAGAACAGCTGAGGGAGCTGGGGTTGTTTAGCCTGGAGAAAAGGAGACTCAGAGGTGACCACATCACTCCCTACAACTTCCTGTAAGTTGCATGTAGGCAGGTGGGGTCAGTCTCTTTCTCCAGGGAACACCTGACAGAAAGAGAGGACAGTCTCAAGCTGCACCAAGGGAAATACAGGTTGGATATTGGGAAAGAGATTTTTTACAGAATAAGTGATAAAGTATTGGAATGGTTTGCCCAGAGAGCCGGGGGAATCACCCATCTCTGGATGTGCTTAAAAAAAGACTGGATGTGGCACTTGTTGCCATGATCTAGTTGAGGTGTTAGGGCTGGGTTGGATTCAAGATCTTGAAGGTGTCTTCCAACCCAGTGATTCTGTGATTCCAGTCCATCCCCTTTTTCCAGCTCCCCCATTCTGTATCCAGCTGCCACATCCTGTATCCAGCCCCCTCATCATCCCACATCCATCCAACCCTGGAGCTCAGGTTGGTTTTGCCAAGGGGCCTCCGGGGGCTGGTTGCTTCACACTGCCCCATTGTCCCATTAAACCCACGATTACCAGGACCAAGGCTCAGCACTAATTAGCGGGCCCTGGGCTGACGAGGGGCCCTGGGAAGCCCTGAGCAAGCAGAATGAACAAAGGCAAATATCCCCTAATGGGCCAGCAGGAAAACAAAGCTGGGCCAAGGGATTATTTCTGCTGTTTTCTTCCTATTTTATCCCAAATTACATCAGTAATTCCCCCCACCAGCCGGGGATTTGGCAGTTAATGGCCTCGCTGCCGGCATGGGTTGTGCTTCCCTGTGCTCAGGGATGCTTGGATGCAACACTTAGTCAAACATGAGTCTAAACACTGATAAAAAAGCCCATAAGATGCCCAGGAAATTTCAATTCCCAACTCTTTCATATACAAGAAGACATTTGTGGCTTTTTTCGCCCCTGTGCATTCATTTTTTAAAGCACAAGGGCACATTCCAGCTCCATCACCAACTGTTTTTCCCTCTCAGAGCCATAAAGAAACTTCTTTTTAAAAAACTGAAAGCAAATTCTCTCCTATTCATATGTCTGGAGGCACTGAGACATCACAGCTTTCTTAAAGCCCTTCCCGAAATGGAGCGTCTGCACAACCCACGTGCGGATGTGCCCCCGCACCACAGCCCCTGGTCCTCAGCTCTCACCACGAGACATGTCGGATTTTAGAGTCTGGAACTTGGCTGCACTTTCTAACGGGAAGAAAAGCACAAATCTGTCAAAATTTTCCAGGAAGGAAGGAAAATAAAATAAATTTCAAAATAAAACAGTGTCAGAGACTAAGTGCCAAGTAATTTAAAAGAAAAAAAAAGCCCAAGTGTTTCTTTCCAAGATCTGCTGAGCGGGATATTCTGGGAGGCAGAAATTTGTTCTTGGGGGATTTTTTTTTTGGCCTGAGAAACTACAGCAGAGACAAGCAATGTTTCAGGCTGGCAGAGCCCCATTTCTCAGGGAGAAGTGATTCCTTCACCCCAAATAAACTATTCCTAGCCACTGAAAACGTCATGGCATATGAACCCTCCTCCTCCTTCTGGATTCCAGGCCCCCACCCAAATCCCACTGTCACCAACCCACGGCTCCATCCTCGGCCACCCACAAGATGATGCCCAGGCTCCAGAAGTTTAAAATGCAATTATAGAGCAGATACTGTGCTGGCTGAGCTGATCCATCTCCCTCCTCAGACAGGTTTATTGCCATGGCTTTTCCCAGCACGAGCCTTCCCTCCCATCCACAGCACAAAACAAAGGCAGTTTGACTGGCCACTCCATTTTCCTGACTAATTTGTCCATGATTTGTACATACAGGGAAAAACGCCAAAAGGTTTCACAGAGCCTTGGTTTCCATGAGTTATAGGAGGCTTCTGGCAGCATCTCTCACCAGGCAAGGACAGGGCTGGGAGAAGCTTGACCTCCAGCAGGTTCTCCCCACTCATCACAAGATTAAGGGCATAAAAATTAACACCTGAGCAATTAAATGCCAACAGCCCAACTCCACAGGGGGTGGCTGGAGGTGCTCCAGCAGCTGTGGAAAGTCAGAGAGAGAAAACCCAGAGCTACCTGCAAAAAATTAATGTTTCATCACAACATTTGCAAGGAGGGCAGGGAGGCTTCAACCCAAAATATCTGCCTGCAGCAGTGGGAGGGCTATTCCATCCCACAGGCAGCAGGACAGAGACTATAGGAGCTGGGTGAGACTGCTCTGAGTATGGATATGCCCTAAAAATGAACCAAGGTGCCCCCAGTTCCCTGAGCTGGCTCCAGGCCAGGGTGACAGCAGCTCTGGGCACGGAGGTGAAGGCAGCAAGCACAGGAGGTGCAATCTCCACTCAACAGCAGCTAAAAATACTGCAGGGAGCTGGGGGTCTGCCCTCGGGGGTGTGATGTGTCCAAGACACAGCCTGAACACCCCAAAGCTGCCTAAATCACCCCAAACACAGAGCCTGCCTCACACACAAGCGGCAGCCCGTGTCAAGGATGAGATGTGCCCCATTAAACACCCCACACAAAACCCCCACAGCATCACAGTGTTCCTGGGCAGGGGGGAGAGAGGGATGAGCACCAACATGGGAGTTTAACGCCAGATTTTATTTTTTTAAAAAATAAAAAAGAGGTGGTTTGAGAGATTTGCTGGGGAGATGGGGACCAGTGCTGCTCAGCCTCCTCCAGGTACTGCTGCCACCTCCATGGATCCACCACATGCCCAGGCAGAAGTGAACAGAGGAACAGGGACCGATGTAGAGGTTAAACATCATATGAAGCAAAGTTGTTTGAAAGGAAGAAAAAAAGGTGGCTTGAGGGATTTGTCAGCCTGGTAGCAGGCTCAGCATCCCGCTGATTACTGCAGCACCAGGGCACGCTGAGAGAGCAGAGGCATGGGCACCAATATAAGGGTTAAACACCAGATGAACTAAATTTTCTTCAAGAGAAAGAAAAGGAGGTGGCTTAATGGACTCACAAGGGAGAAGGGCACCACTGCCACTCAGTATCCCTTGGGAACCACTGCCACCCAGCATCCCCCTCTACAGGGATGGAGAAGAAAAAATCTGGGGAGGGACTAGTGATTCACAAAGAGTGAGGAAAAGAAAGACCAAACAGCCAAGTACAAAGGGGAGCATCTAATTAATTCTCCATGGCCAACGAGGAATGTGGCCGCCTGCCCACAGCCCACCCCGCACTCTTTCATCCACAGAGCCTACACTGCTTCAAAGTTAATTACATACTTAAGCTTTCCTGTTTAACCTCCTGCACCATGGGACATGATCCATGGCTTCTCTTGCCTTTTATCAAGTAGCCTTGAGAGTGCCAAAGGGCAGCCCAGCACCATCCAGGACTGGACTCACAGCCCAGCACCACCCAGGATGGCAGAACTGTGCTCTACCCCACCCAAGACCCTCTGGGATATCATCTGATGGGAACGATACCCCAGTTATGTCCCCAAATGGGGCATCCTTTATGAAATATGGGCTCATACTGAAACTTTAGCAAGTGCTGTTTCTCCAGGGCTACTAAATACAGTGCAGCCACCCAGGACTCCTAATCCTGATGTGAAAAAGCCCATTTTGCTCCTACCCTGGCTTGGCCAGGACTGGATCAGCCCCATGGTCATCTCTGGGGTGCAGCATCTTGGGAGCACAAACCACCCCATAGCACAGGCACCAGCCATGGGAGATAACACTGGTCATCTTTCAGAGTCAAGACAAATTTTCATCCCTGGACTTTTTCAGCAGCTCCAGTTCTCCACTCCAAGTAATTCTCATTAGGAAATGGGGAGGATTCATGTACCCACTGCCCTGGCAGCCAAGTACAAACACCCTGCAGAGTGAAACCATCATCTGGCCACACCAAGATGTGGCAGGGAGTGAACAAAGCTCTCCTGCCATCAAATCCAGAGTTTTCACTGCTTCCCAGAAGAGGGGATGGAGTTGGAGGCGTCACAGTTGCACATCCCCAAACTATCACACCCAAGACCTCTTTTTTTAAATGCATGTGAGGAAGATGCTCTTTATCTGCATCAAAGGATGAATTTACACAGTAGAAATGGTCAATGAGCTGCTGCAACTGGGGAAACCGAGGCATAGAGGGGATGTGGTGAAGCCCCAGAACAGCAGCAGCCCAGGATCACCCCAGGGATGGCAGAAAGCCCAGGGAGCTGCGTTTGCTAGGAGAGAGAACCGCAGCTCCAGCAGATCCCGGCAAGGCGCCATCCTTTCCCCAGCACCTCCAGAGCAGAGCCAGACTTCCACCTCCCAGATCCCAGCTGCTATTTAAAGGTGCTTTCCTTCGCACACTCCTATGGGAACGTGCCCCAGGAAGGAAATGCTGGGAGCTGCTTCCCTCCAGGTGCCGGCAGACATGGGGAACAGCGAGCACGTTCAGCAACTCATCTAAAATTAGATGCACTTCTCAGCCAGTGAGAGCCTGTACACAGCATCCCACAGGTTCCGAGGCAAGGTTAAGGGATCCAGGATCATTTCCATCTGCAGAGGGCTCAGACTCCTGGGGGTGGGATGTTACAAGGGCTAGGGCTGTTTGGCACCGAGGAATCCAGCTCAGTGGGAAAATCCTGACAGGGAGAAGGTCCTGTGTGCCAGCACCTCAACATCTCACACTGACAGGGACCCCCACCACACCAACAGCTCCATGGCCAAGTTCAAACACCTCAGGGTTTCACTGGGAAAACCTCTTCCAGCCCAGGCAAAGGGGAGCTGAATCCCTCCGTAGCTGCACTTGGCACACACAGAGGGCCTGGGGCACCAGCACAACACCAAAAGTGTTTCTGTGCATCACACCCTGGAGATGATGACAAACTCCTCCTCTGGTCCCCACTTCTGCCAAAGAGAAACTTCTAAGAGAAATATCACTGATTTCTCAGCCCAAATAAAAGCTGATTGGAAGAATATGGAAAGCAGCACCATTAGAATTCTCACCAATAGTTTGTTCTGGTTCTCCAAATCATTTTAAATATTGTATTTAATAGAAAAATAATTTGCTCAGCTGTAAGAAACATCAATTTTCAACTTGAAGCCTTGTATATTAGCCAGAGAAGCTAATGTGTAAACATTAGCAGCTCCAGGAACGCGTGGGGTTTAGCCAATGCAATTCCAGGGAGAGAGCAGCCAGATACTAAGACAGAGGATTTGCATAATAAGTCACTTATGCCTGATAACCTCAGTGTTTGGAACATGCAGGACTAGAGAACAATATCCATCTGCCAGCAACTACAGAAGACATAAATCTCCTTTTTTCCTTTTTTTTTTTTTTTTGAACTGGTAAAGACTGTTTATGGACTTTACTTGCAGGTCCCCAAGGAGTTGTCAAACAACCTGCAGCAAGTACTCAGTCCCATCAGCCTCCAAGGAACCACAGGGGTGGAGAGAACTGGCAAATCTAGATTCATTACAGGGACTTTGAAGAAAATATAACTCCGAAGACTTTGCAATGCCACAGGGATGTTTCGTGCTTGGGTAAAGGAGAAAGTGTGCCACACATCACTGTGTGGTGAAAATGCATTTAAAAGGAAAGGAAGAATAATTAATCTTCCCAGAATTCTTCCTTGGGGCAAATCCAGCTGCCAACTGCAGCACCACATGCTCTTAGCTCCAGGGGATCAGCACTCCTGGTGCTGCACTGCCCCACTGCAGGTGGCACCAGGAATGCCTCCCTGGCTGCTCTGGAGATGCTGGGGGACACAAGCCAGGAGGTTTTAGCTCCATGCCCAGAGGGGATGTGGGGATTTAACATCCTATCCAAGGGCTGCTCAAGCTCAGCACCCAGATCCAGCCACTGCTGCTCACAAGGAAGAAGCAGCAATATTCCATTACTTGAGCCTTGCTCAAGAGAGGTCCTACAGCACAAAGTCCTCAAGTTGCACAGCCAGAAAGCCACTAACCCACAGCACAAGTGCTTTAATAATGAACCATCAATTAACATCGTCAGTGCTGCCTCTTGGACTCCACGGGAAGAAAAACAAGGCAGGAAACCTTTGGGAACCTCTGTCCTGCCGTTATCAATTGCTCCCTATGCAATTACAGCTCACAGGCTGCAGAGCTGTGCGACACCTTGGGGAAAAAAATGGGAACAAATTAAAATAAACTGGAAAAGACAGGGGGAATAAAGCTCATTTCTCCCCCAGCTCCTTTATTTATCCCCCAGGTCCCTGCTGAGGACCATCCACCTCACACGCCCAGGGACCCAGAGAGACCAGGCTTGTGAGCCCCAAGGGGCACATGCTCCTTTCAGAGGATGCCGGAGGACACAGAGATGCTCCCTTGGCATGAATTTAGGAAGGAAAAGCAGCAGCTGCCCCAGGACACAGCAGCACCACCAAAACCCTGGGGAACTCCAACAGCAGCTGCAGAAATCCTGGGAAAGACCAAGTTTTCCAAACCAACCCCATTCTGCAGGGTATAAAAAGGGGGGAGCCCTCAGTCTCCCCCCCCACAGCAGGTCCCACATCTCCACAGTGATGGATGAGGGAGCATGGTACCAGGAGGCTCATCCTCCCAGGATGGAGCACATGGCAGCACTGGAAGGTCCTTGGGAGGCAGCTCCAAGGGCAGACCTGCAGCAGCCCCACCGTGCGCAGCATCCCAGCCTCAGGCAGAATAAAGGTGGGGAGAAGAGGAATAAAGCTCAGTACTGTGCAAAATCCAGGTCACCATCCTCCTCCCATGCCACCAGCAGAGCCAGGAACAGCAGTGTGGGCTGACTGACACTGGGCTGGAAGGTGACAACATGTGACGTGGGCTTGGCTGAACCTCTGCTGTGGAATAGGAGATTAAAGGCAGGACCCCTCATGGGAGGAAGTAAAAGGAGCCCTGTGCCTGGCAGGTCTGTCACAGCTCTGGAAAAGACACTGGACCATGCCAGGCACCCTTCAACCAGGCAAAGGTGAAGAAATCCTAAATCAAGCCCATAAAAAACAGGTTTGTTTTTACCAGTCCATGAATTTGCCTCAGCCACCCCAGTCAGCACTGGCTTGGGCACCCATCTATCCTGACCTGCAGCAGCCTCAACCCATTCCAGCAAAAACTCTGGGATTATGCTAAGTGTGTGGGAATAACTGAGGAGTCCCTGCAGTGCCAGAAGTGCACACAACACCCTGCAACCCCCATGGGAGAACCATGAAACCCCAATGCCCAGTACCTTCCACCTCCTCTAGACAGATCGTAGCTCCCATCCTCAAGCAGCTGCAGACACCATTCCATGGGAAGGAAGGCAGGAGACAGCCTCTCTGTGCACGGAGAAATGTCCCTCAGGCAGCAGCTCCCCAGACAGAAGTCTGGGTGAGAGACTACATAAAAAGTTCAGCTGATATAAAGAGAAATAGCCCAATGCAGAGATGCACTGCTTTAGTTTAATATTGTTATAATCCAGGGAAAGCAGGTGGGTTGCTGGCTGCAGAAAATCAAAGGGATATTATCACTCAAGAGACAGATGAGAATACAGTAAAAATAAGTAGAAATAATAATTGAAATAAGAGAGTCCTTGGGAAGAGCCCCAGAAGGGCAGTGGCTGAGAACCTGTACCACAGGGGGAGTTCACAGTGTGCCCTGGCATCAGGGAGCTTCCAAAGTCACTCCCAAGCTGCTCCTTCCCCAAAAACACACTGGAAAGCTCCAGCACCCACCTCCACAGGGTGCAGAGGCAAGTGCCCTGTTGACACCAAAACCACAGAACCAAATGTCCCAGTGAGGACTTTGAGGTGCCAGGGGGTGCCCAGGATCACTCACTTGTGCTAATTCAATTAACAACATTAAAGCACCTGGTAATTAAGGAAAGAGCATTTATGCAGCTAGTTACCCAGAGTGTCAGCATACCTCTGCTAACAGGCAAGATGTGCTGGCAGGGGATGAGGAACTGGCAGCCAAGGGTGTGTGGGGATGTGACAGGTCTTCATCCCCATGCATGGGCTGCCAGCAGCAGGGAAGGACTTTGAAGAAGACACCATCCTTGGGTGGATCTGCCTGGACTTCCTGACCAGCCTTGAAAATTGCTGCTGTTGAACCCTCTGCCATCACAGCTTTTTGGAGGAACCCAAGGCTCCAGGGTCACACAGCACAGGACAGAGAAGGGGCTGCACCCTGAGGAGCCCTACAGAGCACCCCTAAAACCACAGCAGCTCCACAGACACCTCCAAATCCATCCAAGCAATGGAATGCAGTTTGCTGTAGCCCATCCCTCCACCTGCTCTCACCTCTGTAAGTGAATGTTCAGTCCCCACTGGAGAAGAGCCATTCCCACACCTCCTGTCAGGACACAGCAGGAAGATCCCCCCAGCCAGCATCCCAAAGTCAAACCCCCTGCTCTGGGGAAGCAGCTGGGCCACAGCAAGTGATTCATCTCCTCTTCTGGACTGGCTACCACTTGTCTCTGGTGACATCCTGCTCTGGGTGATCCTGCCCCAGCAGCCGAGGGTCCACATGCCAGACTGGAGCCACACGAGCTCCTTGGCTCAGCAAATTGGGCTAATTAGACTGAAGGCCTCCAGCACAAAGCAGCATACAGGCTCAAATGCCCAGGGGATACAAGGGTTTGTCTCCTGAGCAGGGCTGTGGGGACGGTGACCTCCTAAAGACCCATCAGGTCACCAATGTCCCGGTTCTTCATCCTCAGAACATCTCCTGCCTCTCCATCGCAGCCATAATCCTGATTAACTTAATGATGTCAGGAAAGGTTGGATCCACATGGGGAGTCCAGGCAGCCAACACAGTTATTGGTTAATTTAGGGCTCCCCAGCAGCAGCACAGCCCTGGAATGGGGAAGGATGGACCCTCTGGCAGTCTGGGAAGGCTGCAGGGAGCTGGGAGGGCTGTGCCAGCACAGCCACCCTGTCACGGGTGATTTGCCAGTATTTTTCAAGCCCAATTTAAAAAAAGGCATCAAAAAATTGAGTATGACAAAAATATTCAGGAAGTTGCTCCAGCTGCAACATACTCCTACCCCCCCAGCTGCAGTGCACACTCTACTACCATCACATCCCTGCAGGGGATGGGGGCTTTCCCAGCTTCCAGTCAGAGCCCACCCTGGGGGGCAGGCAGTGGGGCCCCCAGGCAGCAGGGGGTATGGCAAGCACATCCCTGCCCCTGCTTTCAGCAACAGGGCTGCCCAGAGCCACCCACCCCCTGAGCTGGGGCCACCATCCCTGCTGCAGGACACTGGGGTCAACCAGGTGCCAAAGGGGTGCCAAGCACCCTCCCTTACCACCTTCCTGTTCCCCAACATCTGGAGTACTCTGGGAGGCAGGAAGGTCAGGAAATAACAAATGTATGGCCAAAGCTAGTCAAGAGACTCCTTCCAGCTGCGAACCTGTCACACACTGAGACCCCACTGACCTCCAAACTGCAGGAGCACTGCATTCCTGGCATTCCCACTGCAGCCTAGCCTCCTCTCAGGTGTAAGCAGCACCCCTGTGGTCAGGCATCCACGGGAATAGCCCCTCAGAACCCCATAGCATAAGGGGAGTTCTGCTGTCCTGCTCCTGCAGCAAGCAGAGCACCAGCACTCAGATTTGGGGTCTGGCAGAGGCATCCAGGGACAGGAAACAGAGACAGCTCACCACAATCCATACTTGGATTCACTCTCCAGGTAGGAGAAATTGGGATGCAAAGGCTGGGCCCCATAAACATGCAGTAAGCATGTTCCCCCCACCAGTGCCCAGGCAGGACCTGCAGACCCAGGCTGTGACATCCAGGCAGGACCTGGAGCCACACAAGCAGCCAGGAATAAACTGCAGCCATCAACCACCCAGCAGGCAGGAACAACATCCCTGATTTAAAAAAGATACATAAAATAACAGCTGCGATGGGCACCTGGCATGTGAGTCCCCAGTGCGGGGAGGGGCAAAGGGCTGCTCCACAGGCAAGGGCTCTTCTGCCTTTGCATTCCAGCATCTGAAGAGCTGGACTGGTTTTCGATCCAGGCAGAGGGTGCAGAACCTGCTGCTTCCAGGGCCAGGAAAGCAACAGCTCAGGAACACCCAGAAAGTCCCTCTGGCACCTGCCAGCCCCACAGCCACTCCCCAGAGACGCCCTTCAGCCGGCGAAGGGGAGAAAGTCTGTGTCCCCAGGACCACTCCAGCCAGGCAGTCACAGGCTGGCACTCCCTTCCCACCCCATCACCCACCCACATCCATCCCAGCATGGGCAAAAGCAGCAGCAACTCCTGCCAGGCCACCTGCAGCAGAAAGGAAAAGCTCCATCTCCAGGACCTATTTATTTTGAGGTTGCCACCGAGGAGGCAATTAAGTCCAGAGGATTAATTGCTGGGAATCCTTCTTGCCCAGAGGGGAAAGCCTCCATTTCAAGGGGGTGTCCAGGCTAGAATGGAAGAGCAGGATGGAAAGAAAGCTGCAAAGCAAATCCCAAGCTGCCATGGGGGAGAAGAGGTTTGGGAATCTTAACATTTAATCATGCAGTAATAAAGGTTCCCAGACATGCCTAATAAGACAATTACAGAGAATGTTAATAATAGATTATTAAAAAGCTTATTTATGGAGGTTTAAGTAGGCAGATGGCAGGGTCGTGTCGATAAGGCTCTCCAGAGTCTGTGCTACGTCTCAGCTCCCAGGGATGCAGCAGGAACTTGTCTTCCTCTGCCTCCAGCCCCTCGTGCTTAACCCTCGCACAACTGCCCAAAGCAAAGCAGCAAATCCCTGCAGAGGGACTGCAGCCCGGAGAACACTCATGGGGTGCTCAGAGCTCCCAGCTCCTCTGCAGAGCAAGGACTGGGTGATGAAGTGATGGAAAAGCTCCATCCCAGGTGCAGTTAAGGGAAAAACCATCACCACAGGCAGCAAGGAGGTCATCATGGCCAGGACAAGGGTTAAAGGCACCAACAAGCACCTGCCCTGGTCTTCCAGGGGGTGTCTCTCCTCTCCCAGGGCCCTGATCCTGATAGGCTTTATTCCAGGAAAGCAGGAATAGGGTTGGTTTGTCTTAGTTTGGATAAAGAAGGGAAAAATGTGCATTTCAGGCCAGGAGGTGACTCACCATCATCCCTGTTCCCAGGGCTAGGGCAGGTCCAGGCACCCAGAGGAAAAACACAAAACCAGAGTTTTGGAACAAGAAAAGGCTAAAAATGAAGCAAATGCAACTGTCAAGTCTTGATGGAGGAGAAAAATAAACAGGCATTGCCCTGGTCTACTATGGAGCTGCAGATACAGAGCCAGAGGGACAAGTCCATCCAGGAGCATCAGCATCACTTAAAGCCTCACTAAATTCTGCTTCTCCCTCATGGACAGTGAAAATCCACCACACTCCAGTGTTCCTCTGCACACACTGGAGAGCCAAGGGTTCGGGAACCAGAAACCTCTGCCCTGGGCACACTTTGCCATGTCAACAGGATCTTCAGAGCATCCCGATACAAAAGCCTCAAGGGTGTTTGCACTGTCTGGGTGCTCTGGGAAAGGGCATGGCATTCCCAGGGCATTAAAAACATGTGTAGAAGCAAACAAGATAAAGAGCTTCTTCCCTGGCACGACAGAACAAGCAAGGGGTGGGGGGGGAGAAGCAGCCTAAAACAAGCTGACAAGAAAAATGTAACGTTCTCGCACATTTTCTGTGCTTGGTGAAGGCAAGGTAGGGAGAAGAAAAATGCCTTGGCATGGGAGAGCCCACAGACAGCCAGATGGAGGGAAACGAACACCGGGAAAAGCGCTGGAAGAGCAGCATCGGGCACCTGAGCACCCGGAGGGCATGAAACACTGATCCTGTACCCCAGCAGCAGCCGGGGACACCCCTGCTCCTGACCCCCCATCCCCGAGCATCTCCTGCTGATGCCTTCCCCCAACACCTCCCGAGCCCCACGACCGTTCCCATACGGGGGTTGTCCCGCTCCCGACCCCAATCCCAGCCCCGGGAATGGCGTCTGCTTGACTGTTCCCATTCACTCGACCGAGACAGCATCGCCGCGTCAGGGTCAGGGTCACTCGTGCCGCCTCCTGCCAGCGCTGTCCCGCGGGGACAGGGACGCTTGGGGGGCCCCGTCCCCCCTGCCTGACCCCAGCTGGTTACCACAGCCGGCAGCCACGGCCCCCAGCCCCCATAAGCAGTCTGAGTGCCTCCAGAGACGCCATCAGCCCCAGCCCAGGGTTCCCTGACAATCCACAATGTGTGTGGAAGCACAAACCCAAATATTTTATTTGCTTAATTGCTGCTAATGAAGTCAGCGCTGAGCACAAACAGCTTCCACACAATGCCGGCAAAAGTGCCGGGCAGCACCACGACAGTGAGTCCTCATCGTGTGTCCCCATCGCTGGGAAACAGCCCAGAAGCACGGGGACCACTGAGCAGCTCATTGCTGAATTCTTGGGGCACAACACAGAGAAGCAATGGGCACCTTACACGCAAATCATTTGGGCTGGGAAACATCACTGAGTCCAACCATGCCCCAAACATGTCCCCAAGTGCCTCATCCACTTTTCCTGGCAGGGAAGGCAAAAAGCAGACCTGAGCCTGCACAACCTCCTGCCCACGAGCCCAGCACAGAGCCCTGCAAGCCAGGCAGCTCCTGGCTACGGGCTTACAGCAGGGAAAGGCTCCTGCTGCAAAGAGCCCAGGGAGGAGAGATGGGGCTGGCAAAGACCACTGGTGCCAAGCACAGGTCCCCATCCCAGCCTGTGGACACCACACAAGCTCCCATATCACTCAGCTTGGGGCATCAGCCAGTGCCTCCCATCACCAGCCAGGTCCCCTCCATGACAAGCACAACGGGCCAGCAGCGACAGTGAAGCCATCATGAACTACAAAAAGTTTGAAGGCTGCACTAAGGAGCAAAGAACACCCTAAGGCCGTTGGAGGGCTATGAGCAGCGTACCCCACTTCCTCCCTGTGCCTCACTTACACCCTGTAGAAGGGACCATACTGCACCCCTTCTTCACAAGGCACAGCTAAAAAAATCCCATCTTCTGAAAATACCCACGAAGACAAGCAGCTGGTCCTCCCCGGCAGCCCAGAGCACATACAAATGGCTTAAATATTTTTTCCCCAACCCACTGTACAGCCCTAGGGATGAGCCAGGAAACCTCCCCACAGCCGACCAAGCTGCCATCAGCAGGAGCAAACAGCAGGTCCAGCTGAAAAGCAGCCTGCAGCAGAGCGGGGGTGCCGGCAGCAGATCCCTCACCTCCAGCGGGATCCAATCCCTTCGGCTCTACTGCAGAGCTCAGCTTTGCCAATGCCGTCCTGAAGCAGACGGAACCCACCAAGGGAAAAGGGTTTGCTTTGTGGGGACCCTCCCCACAAAGTCCCCCCAGTCCCCAGTGCAGCCCCACCACTGCCCCTCCAGCCCTTCATGGACTGCAGCAGCTCAGCGCTGAGAGCCACCACAGCACCACAGAGCAGGGCTGGGGAGCAGAAAACCTCAAACCCCTCCTCTGAAACCGGGGGGGCAGAGACCACTTACTCCAGTGGAGCACTGAGCCCCTCAGCAATTCTGTATCTCAGTTTCCCCATCGCCCCCTGCTCAGCCCCGAAGCTTAGAGCAGCAGCCGTCCCAGTACACAACCTTCCTCTCTAAAATACAAATCCAATCCCTCCACACGTCCCCCACCCTGCACGAGCTGGGAGAGCCTCAACGGCTTCACATCCCCTCATCCATTCCCCACTGCATGGGTCAGCCGCTGCTTGTTTTCTGCTGATGGGTGTCACTATTTATATCTTTGGAGAAATGCCACTACCCAAAAAACCAAAATCAATGCATCACCACAGGGAGTGCGTGCAGGTGAGCAGTTGGATTTAAAGTTAAAAAACCAAAGACCTAGGCAAAAATACACTTTAATGCAATCAGCATCACCCAGGAGCTGGAGGTGACAGCACCAGCGACCCCTTGAAGTGAGGCAGCAACTTCCCGTTCCCCCGTGGCTCCGTTTCCCCCAAAAACCGCTCGCAGCACCCAAGAGCACCTCGGAAACCCCAAATTCCTGTTCCCCGCAGCATTCAACCCCGTTCCAGCTTCCCGAAGGGCACGGGAGTGAGTCGCTCCCCCACACTCCGCATCAGCTCCTCCCCAGCCAATGCCTAGAGGGGTCTCGGGGGGCGCAGGGCTCAGCACCGGGGTGCTCAGGGGGAGGAGGGCAAAATTTAAAACACGTAAATTAATCAAACAGAATTAAACGATCGATCATATTACCGTACAAATCCCACAGTACCCATAGTACCCCCGGAACACAACGAAAACCGGGAGGCTGCCACCGGAGCCGCCGCGGCCGCCACCTGTTCCTACCGCAGGAAGCTTCCCGTCGGAGCCACCAGTGAAAGCCCCGCGGTCCCGCCGCCCCCGGCACGGGTACGGAGGCTCCTCTCACCCGCGCTCCCCCTGCCGCCACCGGGGGAAGTTTTTCCTCCCGCGGAGCGGCAGGAGGTGGGGGGGTGTCGGACGGCGTCCCCCATACCGGGAGTAAGCGGGAGCCGTGGGGCCGCGTTCGCCGGAGCACTCTTAAGGGTGGGGAGCGCCGCCGAGACCCCCTGGCCGCCGCACCCCCAGCGGGGACAACTCACCCCGCTGGCGGCGGGG